>CM076581.1:1617393144-1617598039 GCA_034641835.2 Pinus albicaulis
ATGGAATAGCAAAGCAAATAAAGGATTGAACAACAATTCTGAAATAGAACAGCAAGTCTAAAATGGAACAGCAATTGAATAACTAAGTCCCGCAGGTTGTAACCAAACTTAATCTATTAACTCAAATGCATTCTTTGCAATCAAATAACATTCTTTCACTCTAAAAGCAATTCACACAAATCACACTAATGGAACAGCAATAACTATTAATGAATTATGGAACAGTACTGATAAATCAGAAACGCGCACAACACGAACGTTTAGTATAACAGCTCTGTAACAAAACAGTAAGAACATGCAATTAACTCTTGAAAGGATTAATAACTTGATGCGGAGTCAACACACGATTCTATCTGTAAAAAACCTCAATGATTCAATCTTTAACAAAGCATGTAATATGAACTTATAAAGCATATCAAATTACCAAATAACAATGATAAACAAACCACACAAAAGTCAAGTCGTAATGGTACAGAAGCAAGTGTCCTTCGGGGCCGGGCCCTTAGCCTCCAAGGATACACCGCTTTAAGTTAATCCAGACGCAGAGATGAAATAATCACCAAGCTTTTATTAATGCATCGGTCAAAAATACATTGAACCAGTTCTCAACGAGACTCAATAATCAAAGTTGATGTTTTACAGAAAATTACATAAAAGCGTATCCTATCTATCAAGCTAACAGTGTTGTCCCTTTATATAAAGGTGATGGCGGAGATGTCCAAGTAACATGATAAATAAAGCAGCGATCCCTCAGGATCGAAGATCCTGAGGGATTCGCCAAACTGTTAATTCTTCATCCTTTCCTTTCTTTGGCGCCGAGCTGGTGTCTTCTCCTTCTTTTCCGAGCCGATTTGCTGTAATCTATTTAGCCTTGTTTGCATTCGGTTCTCGTTCAGAGGGACAGCAGTTATCTCGACTTTGTCCTTTCCTTTGGAACGGAAATTCCTCGTTTTCTCCTTTTCCTGTACAGAAAATAACCATTATCAGTGGCTAAGTCTTGCATATCAATTCTCACATGTTTTGTTATGGTTCCTTATTACTTTCCAAATTCATGATACAAAAAGGTTCACAAATTCTATTAAAAAGCCACTGAAATAGTCATCAAAAGCATACCGTTACTCAAGTCTAAAACTCAACAACATTTCACTTCAAATCTCATAAGCTTGAACTCCCTTTGAGGCTACCCAAGGCCTCTTTTTATAGTGAAAGAGAGGAGGTTTCTAGTTCCAAATATGAAGGGATAGAATCCTCCTTCAAAGGGATAAGCTCCTTACATCAAGGGGTTAGCTCCATTAAGAAAGGGATGCATGAACCAGCTTCAAAGCATATCCATTCCGAGAATTCCCGTCTAGAATCTTCTAGAATTCACCTGGAATTCACTTTTTAATCTTCATTTTCTCGCCTTTTTATGTTTTACAGAGGTCCGCACCCATTACACAAAGAACGTGCGGTATGGTTCCGCATGCAGGCTGAGCTTTAGGTGCGGGACCGCAGGGAATGCATAGAGAAAGTGCGATACCAATTATTTAGGGGATTTTAAGGATTTTCTTCTGATTTTGAAGCTTGATATGAGGAGCTGGTATATTAGACTTGAAAAAGGAAGAAGTATGAGTAATAATGAGCTCATACGGTCAGCAGAATGTCAAGGTGACAGTTTTCAGTGTAACAAATTGCCCCCTAAAGTGCAAAGTCTGTAATAGATGAAGCTATAGTCTGTCATATATGAAGAGTGCAGTACTTTATCATTTCAAAGATCATCCTGTGAACACCCCAGTCGGTACCTGTAAAAACATTCAATGCAAAATATATACATGTATATGTCATCACTGAGGTAGGCATTCCCATACTCAGATAAAGAACTAACTATAAACTAACTGAAATCGTTCTGATACAGGAATGATTTTGAATACATCATAGTACAAATATGTGTAGACACAGTATGGACACAGCCATCTGTTTATCAAAAGTCTACTGTATAGATGACAACAAAATTCCTCGCAGCCTGGATGGTGGAAACTAGATCCAGGGTCTTGATTTCCGTATCTCGAACCAGTACGATTCTATCCATGTGAATGAATGTATTGAAGTCGAACATGGTAGAAACCACTTGATTACCAGTCAACGATGTGAACTGTTAACAAGTGTGAGAGAAACCACCAGTAATGTCAATGGCTCTCAAAGTACTCAGTACAGTCCATGGAATGTGAATGAATGAGCTGAAGTCGAACATTTCACGGAGTCATTCGATCGAAGGTCATTAATGTAACCTGTCGTCGAAAGCGAGAAACCTGCCATTGAGGCATGTAGATTTCAAGGTACTGACGATTTCTGGATCAACTTCCTAGATAATGTGCTGATGTCGATAGAAAGCGATCTGTCGTAGGCAAGCCCACAACACAAAATCATAGATCAAGTTTTGAAAATATGTTGGCAAGGACTGACTCAGGGATGGTCAATGATGGATAACAGATATTTTGCAGATGAATGGTTTTGTTTGAACTGTTCTCTTGGACACATAACGACACTGCAGATGGCTTGGTGACAATTGACTCAAAGCTAATACCCAGAAACCGGATGAAAATTTTCAATGTGGTTTGATTAACTGTTAAGCAAAGGATTTCCCAACCCAGGTGAATATAAGTGTCGTGTCCAAGAGTGGTCGACTGAGTTTTCGGACAATTTTAAAAATACAACAAACATGCTCATTTTTCTCTCTTTTCCCCCACCATTTCTGGCAAGTACCTCTTTATTTTTGACAAGCTTGAGGAGGATAACATTTGCTTGGTTATAAGCTCACCCTTCGGGTGAGTCCACCTTAGTTTAAAATTCGAACCCTAAGAAGGAGTGGTTCGTTCCTGTTGAAAATTAAACAGGTCCTTTACTGTTAAGTTTTAACGAGTCCAGTATAGGAGAAACTCGGTGTTTTTCAGTTTTAGGGAGTCCGAAGAAAAACTTAAGAAAACTCCATGAGTGTTCTTTTTCGTAAATTTAGTCTCTCGAGCCCGAAAAAGGATAAAATAATGCGGGAGAGAACTCTATTGACCGTATTTAGTCATCGTATACCTTTTTCGTAAATAGTCCATTTCAGTCCGTAAAAGGGGTAAACTTATACTGAAGGGACGACTGTTCATTTACTTTAACGAGTTCGAATAGTCAAGTACTCAGCAATCTTTTCATATTTAGAGAGTCTGAAAAGGGCTTAAAGAGGACTCCAAAGTTTCGCTTTTTCGTGAAATTTTTGAAAGAGTCCGAAAAAGTGATAAAAGTATGCTCTTTGTTGAAAAATGATTATTTCACCTAAAAAATCCTGTTTCTGCACAAAAACTCAAAACATTACACATACCTGTTTAAGATAAATAAAAATGCTTTCAAAAATATCCCTTTTAAAGTGAAAAATAAATAAATTTACAATTCATTCATTCGAAAAAACTTATAAAAAGGACTTTTTCTATTTCATTTTTACCGTCCAGTTGCAGAGTGAAAAGTAAAAAGCTTTTGGATAAAAAGTTCCCGTGAAGATTCTGGAAAATTCAACCGTTGGAATCGAAAATCGTCAGCCCCAGGTAATCCACAACCTCCTTATCTTGTTTTTCATCCGTTTAAAATTCGTTTTTAGGCTTTAGTTTGATTTTTAAGGGCAAAAATAGGTCAAAAAATGCGCCCGCGGGGTCCGCAGGCGGGACACAGGTTGCCTGCGGACCCCGATTTTTTCTGAACTGGAAAAAATCGGGGGTGCCGCACCCGACACACACCTTGCGTGCGGAGATACGCTCTGTTTACAAAGGGCGGGTGCGGTACCCGCGCGGTTAAAATTCAAGCATAGTTTTCTCAAATTTCTGCCAAAAGTTTTCAAATGAAATCATGCTAATATGCCTTATTTTATGTTGCAGGATTAACAAGATGCTTATTTGGAGAGAAAGGGAACATGAGGATGTGGATGAAGCTGCAATACTCCATTTGCCCACACAAAGGGCATTAAAAGCGTGCTGCTTATACAAATTCTGGGCCATCTCTGGCATGAGGGCACAAGTGGAACTCTTAACATGGTTGGTAGACAGATGGCATGTGGAGGACCAATGTTTCTTCATTGGTGGCCACCGGCTCTAAATTGAGCTGGAGGATATATACTTTTTGACTGGTTTGTCCAAGAGGGGCGAACATGTATCTTTGTTTGGGACTAGGCCAGGTGGCCAGACTGTCGCTAGTCTTCAACTCGAATTTTGCAATGATCAGGGAGATCCTCGGGACAAACGGATTGACATAAAACATATCATCCGTCTTGAACTGAAAGTTATAGCATTCACTGTTACCAAACTATGTGGGAGTGCCGCGCTTCATGTAGCTACTGGTTCCCAAATGCGCATTGCTGTGGACTGTTTTCGTGGCACCATCTTCAACTGGTGCGAAGCTGTGCTGGCAAATATAAAAGGCCAACTTACCAGAGCAAAAACCGGGAAACTAAAAAACTTTGGATATGGTTCCATTGTCGTTTCTTTTGCTTTGGAGAGGGTCCCTCAGTTAGCTCCACAGAGTATTTCAGTTGATGCCGGTCGACTTCGAGAACCAAGAATGGTTCGCTGGTCCGCGCTGATGGCTCGTCATGCTATCGAGGGCGCTGAGATTGTACGATTCCCTGCTTCATATTTTCATTGGCTGGATCGCCAACTTTTTACGATAGAGGATTTTCCATATGCAGGGATAGATTTCCGCGGAGATAGAGAGATGTCTCTCCCTGCAGGGGAACAGTGGGACGATTCAGGTAAAACATTTTTCAACGTTTGCTAAGTTCTAAATTTTTTAATTTTTTATCGTCTTAGAAAATTAATAACCAAAAGTTTTTCAAATACAGATGTGGGTCCACAACGTCCAGCTCATCTCCAACCTTTCAAGAGGAGGCAACCAGTTGCGCCCGCACCAGCCCCAGCAGGCCAATCAGTAGAAATTTTGACTGATTTGGAACATCATCTAGAGCACTTGACTCTAGATATACCAGAGACGAGTATAGATGATATTCCCTTCAGGCTTCAAAGATATGTGATTGGAGTCCCCGGACCTTTCAGGAGGTTCCTATGCAGGGTGGCTCGAGCAGTTGTTTCCTATCGAGATCATCATCAGTGATGAGATGATCATGTAGACTCATTTTTGTACTTTTGTGTTACCATTTTTGCCGATCATAAGGTGTTTCCAACCTATGATCGAAGACGATGTATATTTTTTGAACACACTCCTATGATATATATCACTATTTCTGACGGCTTATCTGCGTACATAAATGAATGTTTTTTGTTTTACTGCTTTTAATTATTGCAAATGTCTATTTATCATACTAGAAGCAATTGAATCTGCTAATGTATTTAAACGTCTTGGAATATGCTGATATTCAATGTAATCAAACTCACGTTCCAAGAGACGAAATCTCAAAAATAACCGTAATAACACCGGATTTCTAATGGTATAGACCCTGTTAAGCTGTAATACAACAAGTTCAGAATCCAACCTTACAATCAAACTCTGAATTCCAAATGATATGGACTCAGATAATAACTCAATCACTGCACTATACTCGGCAATGTTATTTGTTGTTTGACCAAGGCTTACCCCATGCATGGATACTAACTCGTCAGAGGGTGAATAGATAACCCAAGCTGCGGAAGAAATGTTCAGTGTACTACGACAAGCACCATCAGCAAAACCAATGTAGGTTTGAAGAGACGTCGACATCTGCAATATCAAGAGTAAAACTCAGATAAGCAGTCATAGTGAAAAACACACTTCTAAACTAGGCACACTTTTTAATCTAAAACACACCAACAGTAAAGAAATCTAAAACTAACAAAAAATCTCCACACCTTGTTTAAGCGTAATATCTCTTTAGATAAAGCCCATTTCTGGGTTTATCTAAAGGGACACCATCAAAATCCATTAACTCATAGGCCCCTTTTGCTAACTTTCGTTTCACAATGTAAGGACCATGCCACATAGGCACGAATTTTCCAGCTCCTAGCTTGTCGTTAGCTTGATCATAAAGTAAAACTAGGTCTCCTTCTGAAAAATTTCGAGGGGTCACATTTCTATCATGCTGAGCTTTTATCCTTTTAACATGAGCCTCGTTTTCTATTGCAGCACTTCGTCGATTCTCATCTAATTGGGCCAAGTACAAGAAACGTTTTTCCTCTTCAGACGTAGCTGGAAGTAATTCTATGGCTAATTTTAATGACGGTATTTCGCATTCAATTGGTAGCACAGCTTCTAAACTGTAAACTAGTTGAAAAGGAGTGAAACCCGTTGATGTTTTGACTGAGGTTCGATATGCCCAAAGCGCTGAAAATAACATGGAATGCCAATTCGTCTTGTGAATACCAATGATTCGTTTAATCATGGTGACTAAAACTTTATTAATAGCTTCAACCAGGCCATTTGCTTGCGGATAGTACGGAGTGGAATTATCGTGGCGTAGGCCAAGTTGTTCTGTTAATTCAGTCATCATGATGTTCCGAAAATGACTTCCATGATCTGTAATAATAGCTTGAGGAACACCAAACTTAGCAATTATGTGATTGAACACGAATGTTGCAGCAGTCTTGCCGTCAGCTGAATATGTAGGCATCGCCTCGGCCCATTTCGTAAAATAATCTACTGCGAGAATAATATAGGCATACCCCCCGGCCGAGTGAGGGTTACATGTGATGAAATCGATACCCCATTTTGCAAATGGACCAACAGCAATTATAGGGTGAAGAGGAGCGGGTGGCGCGCGCATTTTTCTATCAAAAATTTGACAGTTGTGGCATTTCCGAACCGCATAAATGCAATCTTTAAATAATGTTGGCCAGAAATAACCTGCACGCAATATATTTTGGGCAGTGGCATACCCAGACATATGACCGCCACATGCTCCAGAATGACAGTCATTTAGTACCTTTTCAGCTTCTTCATGAGTTAAACAACGTCGGAAAACAGAATCCGCTCCTCGTCGATAAAGAGTATCACCAATGATGTTATGTTGTTGGGATTGGAAGCGTATTTTCCGTCGTTGAGTTCGTGAAATTTCAGGCCGAAAAGATTGGGTTTGGAGATATACAATAATATCCCCATACCATGGATCAAGCGTACTGATAAGAAACAAAGATTCATCCACAATGGACTCTTCTGCCACTGTTTCAATATCAGTAGAGGGAAAATCACACATTAGTTCCGCAAAAACCAAAGATTTCTTTGCCTTGGATTTTTCAAACTCCAAGTCAAATTCTTGTAGGATAACTATCCATTTAGAATATTTGCCCCCTAGAAATTGTCTGGTCAAAATATACATCATAGGGTTGCAATCAGAAATTACTGTGGTTTTACGTAACAATATGTAATGTCGAAAACGTTGGATAGCTTGAACAGCTGCCAAGGCCAATTTCTCCACATGTGTATATTTGATTTCAGTCGGATTCAAATTTCGACTAAGATAATAAATCACATGTTCGTTGTGAGATTCATCCTCCTGAACTAGCACCATCCCAATAGTGGAATGAGAAGCGGCGAGATATAGAAAGTAATCCTGGTTGTAGTTGGGAGGATGCAATAACGGTGCATGGGTCAACGCGTGTTTAAGTGCATCAAAAGATCGATCAGCGACCTCGTCCCAAAAGAACGGAATGTCTTGTTTCAACAACCGGGTAAAACCCTTTGCAAGCTCGGCATAGTTCTGAATAAATCTACGTAAAAAGTTTGCTTTCCCCTGCAAACTCTGGAGTTGGCGCAATGTCGAAGGGGGAGGCAATTTAACAATAGCTTCGACCTTCGAAGGATCAACACGAATGCCTGATTTTGAGACAACAAATCCCAGTAAACGACCCGATTCTACGCAGAAAACACATTTATGCGGATTCAACCTTATCCGATAATGCCGACATCTCATAAAAATTGCCCGTAAATGAGTGGGATGATCGGCCCTACGTAATGAATGAGCAGGTAAATCATCAAGATATGGTTGAACAATGTGCTTAATGTCATGAAACGCATAAGACATGGCCCGTTGAAAAGTTGCTCCAGCGTTCTTAAGTCCAAACGGTAGTTTACAATAGGCAAATGTTCCCCATGGACAAATGAAAGCTGTTTTAGGTTGATCTGCAGGGAGTATGTTTATTTGATTGTAGCCGGAAAAACCATCCATAAAGGAAAATAGTTCACTTCCAGCACAATCGTCGATTATCTGATTGATATAGGGAGTTGGATAATTGTCCTTTGGACACGCTCGATTAATATCCCTATAATCGATACATACTCGTATTGTTCCTTGTTTTTTAGTCACAGGAACAATATTCGATACCCAATCCGTTAAAGGAATTGGATAAATGAATCATGCTCGAAGTAATTTTTCAACTTCAGATTTTATAGCAGCAGCTTTTCTAGGATGTATTTGACGTAATCGTTGACGAACAGGTTTAGCATCCGGGTAAGTCTTAATTTCATGTACTACGATCGATGGATCAATTCCTAGCATTTCTTCGTAAGACCAGGCAAACACGTCACGGAATTCTTGAAATAGGGCTTTATAAGTCTGAATTTCTTCGTCTGAACAACAAGCACCTATATGAATGTTTTCAATTATTCCAGGTTTTACTGAAATGTCAATTGGAACCGTTCTAGATATATTTTCTAAATTTAACTCAGAATCAGAATTTTTCAATGGATTCTGGGGTTCCTTGGCATATTCAGCAGTAAAGATTGAAGCGAAATCATTTTCAAAATGATCTAATTCAGGTAAGAATGAAGACCTATGATGGAGATCTTCCCATGGTAAATCATCAACAGACAAAAACTCACGAATTTGCTCATCTGTATGAACAATTTCGGGAAATGTCGTTGCGTCTGAACTAGAAATAGAAAGTGATTCCTCTTGGATCCCATTCATTGGATCAATTTTGGTTGAAAAGGTGTTGGAAAAAGACTGTACAGTCTGGTACGCAATTTCAAATGGACTCAAAGGCATCACGCCATCAAATGAGTCAATCTCGGATTCCGAAGGTAGTATCCAAGGGTCATCAGTCAAAAGTGTGTCTGACGAAATCATATGAATAGTTGCAGTAGAAGACGATACGTTAGGAGGAGGAAAGGAAAAAGTTCCTAGTAAACCAGAATCTTTAATCAAACCTACTCCAACATCCTTATAAGAGATAGTCGTTTTACCAACATGCTGGATTGTTTCTGTAGAGGCTGGGTCTAACGAAAAATAAGTTAACTGATCTATTGTCACGATCCTTCCTTGATATGGAAATTTTATAAGTCGAAAGACCGAAGAGACAACAGCAGTCATAGCATAAGACCAACTACGACCCAGTAGAAGGTTGTAATCGAGAGGGGCATCAACCACTTCCACATCTAGATTAACAATTTTCCCTTCAACCCCTATGGGTAAATCCTGCAAAATACCATAAGGTTGAAAACCTCGACCATCAAAAGCTTTTAGAATCGTTGGAGATTGGTTAAGTGTAGGAGAACCAAGAGATTTCCAACACTGAAGCGACATAATACACGTTGAAGCTCCCTCATCAATCACAGTCCGAAAAATAGGTCTGTTTTTGACTAGCACTGGAATCTGGAAAGCCATTTGATGAGGAAGACGTGGTGTACTAGTTTCTAAATCGAAGATTATAAGGTTAGAATCATTAACATCAACAGCTCCTATGGCAGACAATAACAATTTACGCTGTGCTGGACACGACTGCAGCACTTCCAAAGCCGACATTGCTGAAGGAGAAATAGCTAAATCTTCAACAATGTTGTAATTCTGAGCAGCTCTCGCATGTGGATTGAAAGCTGATTCACGAAGAACACCTTTAGCAGGCGGCTTGATTATCAAGTCTGGATTTTGTTTCTCGATCTGTAGCGGACCGGAAACAGGAGGAGTTGTATTTGATGCATTGGCATTGGAAGACTCTCCTTCTTTGCCATCAACGGGATTCTTAGAACCGTAATCTTGCGATCGCGTCGCAACCCTTATATGAGACATCATCATAATAGGCTCTTCTAAAGTGGTCGAGGAAGAACCGATCATCTTACTATCTTGAACTGGAAAAGGATCCTTCAAGACAGCAGGTTGTTGCGATCCTTTAATGAGTTTCGTAACCTCTTCTCGATATGGGCATTCTTTCGTGAAGTGATCTTGTTCACAAATGAAGCAAGGATAACGAGGTTTACGTTTCTCATCATTGGATTCTTCTCTATCTGATTTCTCTTTCGAATTTTTCTTGTTTTTATTCCTCCCTTTCTTTTTACCACCGGTTTTTGATTTTGCCGTAGATGTTTCAACGACATGAATATCGACAGAAACTTCTTGAGAGGATTCTCCCTTCGGGGAATCAGGTAAAGTTATGATTGGAGAAGAATTCTTTGAAGATTTCTTCTTACTTTTGGAACTAACTGTACCAATCATACCGTCAGCGGCATGAGACCCTGAAGGAGGAGCAACAATTTGACCTTGTTTGGGTAAATCAGGAATTTTTTCATGTAAAGTACCTGACTGCGTATAAACGAGGTCTAGGTACTGAGCCTGAGCAATTACTTGCTCTTCAGTAACAACACCAGCCTTAGCTACATCTTCAGTGATCTTGGGCAGTAATGATTTTACAAACCACTCTGCCAAAATTTGATCCGGAATATAAACCTTCACCAATCGTCGTCTACGTCGCCACTCATGAATATGATCAGAAATATACGTGGACGTAGATTGTTTTAGTGAAGTTAATAATTCTGTGCCATTGTCGTATCTGACAGGCAGCTGGAAATGAGTTAAGAAAGACGTTGCTAACTGACTGAAATTATGAAACGAGCCTCGTGGCAACTCAATGTACCATTTGGCTGCAAGACCTATGAGTGTCCTTTGGAAAAGACGTAAGCGAATCGAATCATCAACAATAGAATTATATGCACACCAAAGGTGATAAGTCATCACATGATTTGATGGATCCTCTCCTGACTTACCTTCAAATTTTGGTATGTCACTGGGCAACTTATGAGGCATTGACGGCCAGTTCTGATAATAGAAAATAGGATCATTAGTAAGGCGCGTCAAATATGGTAAGTCCAAAGTTCCGATGAACGGTAACTGACGGTTAGGGTCACGAAAACCTTGAGAAGTCAAAGCAGATCCAGGAGGCGGATACCCAGGATAACTAGGAATTGGATTAGCATTGGGTATTGTATAACCTCCCGGATAACCAGGATGCATCAGACCATACTGAGGTTGTTGATAAGTATAACCAGGGTATGGCTGATAGCTTGGATTCTGTACATAGGGACCGTATTGCGGCTGTCCTTGGTACCGTTGATAAGTAAACTGAGGTTGACTCGTAACAACTGTACTTGTACAGGATTGTCCTGCAGGCATCTGAACTGTAGTCTGAGCTGTAGGCCCTGAATGAGGTACAAAGACTTGAGGGATTTGCCCGGATACAGGGATAGCCGAACTCGGGGCTACAGACACTCCAGAAATAGGTGTAACAGGTTGAACAGACGTTGCAGCAGTCGCAGCAGTTTGGGGCGGAGTATGAGGTGTACTAGGCCCAGCCTACTGAACTGAACTAGGTGCAGGAGTTTGAATAGCTGGCTGACCAGGTTGCTGAATTTAACCAGAAACCATTGGCTGACCAGGTTGATAAGGTAACTGCACATTAGGCTGCAAAGGCTGTTGATATTGGGACGGATCCCACACCATCATTCCGGGGTACTGTCTCGTAGAAGGTTGAATGTAAGGACCAAAACCTGGTTGAACGTAGGGTTGATAATAAGGTAAAGTTCCGGCTCCTTGAACAGATGGTTGACCAGAAGGCTGTTGGTAACCTTGCATTGGGTACTGCCCTTGAGGTTGATAACCTTGAGGCACGTACTTAAGTTGGGGTTGTTGAGGACCCTGAGGAGCATATTGATTTTGGGGTTGACCTTGAGGAATGTACTGTCCTTGAGGTTGGTAACCCTGGGGTACGTACTGTCCTTGGGGTTGCCCCCCAAAATAATATTGATCCACAGTTTGTCCTGGGAAAAAGCTACCTTGAGGTTGAGCCCCGGGTGGTAACTGACTACCTTGAGGTTGCCCCCCAGGCGGTAATTGACTACCCTGAGGTTTCCCCCCAGGCGGTAACTGAGTTCCCTGAGGTTGGCCCCCAGAAGGAAACTGACTGCCTTGAGCTTGAGGATTAGGAATATTACCAGACATCATAAAAACTTGCTCTGCGTTCGACGTTTCAATTTTAAGTCCACCCAGACCAGATGATAACACATTTTCGATAGGTTGAGGAGTTGCTCCTGAGAAAGTACCAGACAAAGACTGATATCCCGCAGGAACAGAAGGACCACCATGTAAAAAAGATTCAGGCATTTGCGAAAACATGGACGACTCTCCAGCCATAATAGATGACGGATAGTAACCTCTGGGTGTAGGATGGAATGGAGCTCGAGGTGGATAAAAAGTAAGACCCGGATTCTCTAAAAAATCAGTTAAAGAAAGATACCAGGGATTAGTTCGAATAGGGCTGTAGAAAATGGATTCACGCTCCCTAAGATTTAACGATTGAGGGGAGTTGGGAAGAGATAGGTCTTCGTCTGGATTAGTAAGTTCTTCTATAGAAATTAGCCCAGAAGGAAGATTTTCAGTAATGATATTTCTAACCCTTGGTGAACCTAGATCGCTCGAAGTTGGTGAGATAAATCCTGAAGATGTTTCTAACACAGAAGATTCAGTTTCAGGCTCAGAGATTTCAGGTTCGTCAGATAATTCTCCTGTAGGAGAAATATTTTCAGTGACTTCAGAAACTGAAATCGGTTCTTGAATATATTCTGTTGAGGGAATTTGATGATCGGGATGTATCACAATAGCAGAGCTTTCAGCTTCTGTTGATCTAATTCTACGGCTACCGTGTGGTACCAGAGCCCGAAGCCCTTCTAAATGACCTGGTGTAAATTCAGGGGGTTTCCCTTGTATTCTCCGGGATTGTCTCGGCAATTCCGCCACGATGAAAAATTATCTAATCACACGCAAACAAAGAAAAATTTCAATGAAAACACCTAAAGTCTCTAAGAAACAAACAATTGAATCATACGCTTAAAAAAAATCTAAGAGTTCAAACCACACACAAACAAGTAACTTTCCGTACTAAAATCACTAGTTGGTGATGAAATCCAACTTAGTAGAGTTTTAACACGAAAAGGGCGGTTGGAGCAGTTACCCCGACAACCTGCTTAATGAAACAGACTGGCACAAGTTTCTTCACATAACCATCTCGAGTGAAGAGAACCCCCCAGAGAGTCCAAGTGAGTCTAGTCGACGTCTGTTCCAGGTACAGTGGGATCTTCCCTCCACCGTTACCTTAGGAAAGAATCCTAAAGATTATGGCCTCTAAGGTTACCAACTGAAACAAATATACCTGGGGGAACAGTCTACGATCCGACACACACGCAAGGGCAGAGTAACAACGCTCAATCCCCTTGAAGGCTCCTTGAACAGAATCCAAGGTTTACCGACAAGTGACCCCTGGCTCCTCGACAATGGTCTATCCGAGGTTTACCGTTTTTAATACGTGTATATCTTCTATCGTTCCCAATGAGGAAGGATTGATTACCCCACTGGTTCAGATCTGATCTCGTGCTTAACTCCTTTAAGAGGAGCTTCCCAGAGCATACATGCAACAACTGGAATTCTTCCTACCGCAAGATATATCTACTTGTTTGTTTTATCTACCTTGGAGAGTTAATTACTCCCTACTCCAAGATACTAGCCTAAGCTATGTTGGTGATGAGAGCCCTAAAAATAAAAAGATTACTAGATGAATTTTATTTAAGCGTTACTTTTAAGAGCTGTTTCTTAAGTCAAATGGGCGTGGAAATGAAACTTTGTATGATGTGAAGACTCGACCTCCAAAAACACTAAAATGCACCTATGATGATATTCAATTCTTTTTTCTTTCAATCAATTTTCTATCTAAAGAAGAGTTAGAGAATGCAACTTTCAAATTTCTTCTTCAAACATGAAAACTAAGTGAAAGAAACTATTTTGTCTTTTCGTTAAACTATCAAAGCTCACAAGAAAAACTATTTTCTTTTCCAAACAAGAAGCTACAAAACAATTCTCTTTCGAAAGAAATCTACAAAAATTAAAACTATTCAAAACTATGAAGACTAATCTTAAAAAACTAATCTAAATTGAGTCAAAGCTTTTTAGAGTTTTTTTTTTTATGAATGTTTCTCTTAGTTATTCAGCAAACTAAGAATCTATCAATCAGATCAAAAACACTCAAAATATGTTTTCCAAAACACTCAAAGAATAAATGAAATTCAAAACTTTTCAAACAAGTTCTTTTCGAAGATTTGCAAAGAAATCAAAAAGGCTTAATTTCTCAAACTAGGATGTTTTCACAATGAGGTCGGATTCAATAGACAAAAAGAGATCTTATGTGATCTGAGATACTACAGATTGTCAAAAATTTGAATCACTACAAAGACCAAACAAGAAAAATAATCCAATCGGCAAAACTTCTAGAAAATCATTCAAAACACTGACACTGTTGGAGTTCATAAACAATGAATTCTTGATAGACACAATAACCAGTCTGGGCAGAAACCAAAGATCTAAAAATTAACCAGAAAAAGAAACCTAGAAATTTTTCAAAATTTTTACAGGGTCCGCATGTAAGCAGTGTTGACAGGTGCGGTCCCGCACTGTATTCTATAAAGAATGTGCGAAACTGCCCGCACTGTAACAGTTATGCAGAGTGCGGTCCTAGCAAAAATGATAGAAAAATCCAAAAAACTTCTAACTTTTCAAAAACAGAAAAAATTTAAAGCACCCAGACAGATGTGAATCAATCAAAAACCAGAAAAATAAACCTTTTCTCAAGTCAAAAATCAAAGAGAACCAAGAACAAACAAAAGTTCTTCCCCAGCGGAGTCGCCATTTTGTTTTGTAGATTAATCCGTCTTGCGGACAAGACCGATCTCTCTAGTACAAAAGGTAACTAGCAACAAACAGCCAATTATACTAATCTCTCTCTAAGCATATGCAATTTATAAAAACACTTTACGGGTGTAAGGCCTACCTTATATCCAACGCTTTGCTTGCTTACTTGATTTTGTTGAAGTCCTTCCCGTGCACTGAAAGAACGTCCTTCGTATATCTGCAATCACAAACAAGGAAAAAGATTAAGCAGCACCTGTATAGACATTATCATAAATCATGCTTATCATAATGATCAGGGAATTTATGAAATAAACCACAAATTGACAGTTTAATGAGAGAAATGAGTATATTTGCATTAACTTTAAAGATAGAAAACCTTTACAACCTGTGCCTTGATGTTGTGCAGGTCCTCCCGGGGTCCGAAGCAGGAATCTCCTTTACTCTGACAAGCATTGCACTCTTTGCACTAAGACAAATGAGGATAAGTGATTTAACCTCACAGAAAGTCTTAAGTTACTCAAGTCTAAAACTCAACAGCATTTCACTTCAAATCTCATAAGCTTTAACTCCCTTTGAGGCTACCCAAGGCCTCTTTTTATAGTGAAAGAGAGGAGGTTTCTAGTTCCAAATATGAAGGGATAGAATCCTCCTTCAAAGGGATAAACTCCTTACATCAAGGGGTTAGCTCCATTAAGAGAGGGATGCATGAACCAGCTTCAAAGCGTATCCATTCCGAAAATTCCCGTCTAGAATCTTCTAGAATTCACCTGGAATTCACTTTTTAATCTTCATTTTCTCGCCTTTTTATGTTTTACAGAGGTCCGCACCCAATACACAAAGAGCGTGCGGTATGGTTCCGCATGCAGGCTGAGATTTAGGTGCGGGACCGCAGGGAATGCATAGAGAAAGTGCGATACCAATTCTTTAGGGGATTTTAAAGATTTTCTTCTGATTTTGAAATAGCCCTCTCCCTACCAGTCCACATTTCTATACGCACTTACCCCCTCGCCTACCTTACAACTTTCATCCAACCCTCATCCTCGCCCCATCACTGCAGTCAACAACTCTCTCCCCAAGCCTCATGGCCCTTCCCCTTATCACTCCCATCCACTCTACCCTCGCCCTATCGAGCCCATCCCCCTCCCCTGCTACCACCGCCTCCCCACGTGCTCGACCCACCCCCTCACTCCCCCGTGGTCTCCATCCCCACCTGTTGACACTCGCTCATACACACTGTTCCCCACGGCCTTTGGCCGGCCCACCTTCCCCCTTAGCCTCACAGCCTTTCGGCCTTCCCATTACTCAAATATCGTTCCCTCATTTAAATTCGTTTCTTATATTTTTAATTTTTTTAAAATTAAACTGCCCCCCCTCCCTTTTAATTAATCCCTCCTTTCCATTTTTTAAATTTTAGTTTTTTATTTTTAAATTCGTCCTTTAAAAAAAAATAAAAAAAATAATCAATCCCATCCCATTTAAATTTTCTATTTAATTCCCCTCCCTATTCTGCCTTTTTCCTTTTTCTTTTAAATTCCCTCTCCCTTTTAATTCCCCTCCCACAATTGTAATTAACCCCCCTCCATTCCCATTTTAATTTTTTTATTATTAAAAAGCCCCTTTCCCCTTTTAATTAATTCCCATTTCAATTAATTCATTTTTTTAATTAATTTTTAATTAAAAAAGAAGAAGAAGAAGAAGAAGAAGAAGAGCAGAGAGAGAAAACGAACAACAGAAAAAGAGGAAATGACATGTGAGCAAATGGACTGAATACATAGAGAAAATTGTAGTTTTGCATTGTGATTTGTGGCATTGACATAAGAGTGACTTTTTCTAAAAGAGATTGACATGTGAAGATGAGTTGTTCTTGATGAAAAACAACTCTTTGAAGAAGAAAAATCAGCTGCTTCAAAGGCCTCTTGCACAAGTGTTTTTGTTGACCATTTACAAAATATTTGCAGAATTGTACTCACATTGTGAGTGAATATTGATTCTTCATTCATAGTTGCAATCAGTAAATTTGAGTTGTTGAAAAAAATTGTTGATCGTCCTCCATAATTTGAGGAGTAGATTTTGTACTTTGAGATTTCCATAGTTGGAAGTTCTTTTGAGTCATTTGTATTTGTTGAATCACATTGTAAACGGGTGCATTTTCGGTTGAAGCCGACACCCTTTTCATTTGTTGAGCCTAAGTTGTTGAAATGGCTAAAATCAATGAGGCATTAGAGTTGTTGAATAACCTCATTCATTCAAATGTTGATGACGTGATAAAAATGATCAAGAATGCTCTTTGTAACATTCAAAGTTGTTTGCTAGATGCACAAGAAAAGATTGAGTTTTTTGCAGTTGGAATCTCAGCTTCAGCAAGACAAACTTCAGCAAAAGAGTCACCATTCTGAACCTGTTTCTGTTCAAAAGATTGTGAAGGACTCTCATCAAAAGAAAGAAGATAAAGTTGCAGTTGATCCACATTTAGTGCCTTGTACTAGAGCAGATTTACATGAAAATGCAGCAGTTCAGCCTACACTTCTCAAGCCCATTATCAGACCTTGGGAAGAGATTTTCCACAACAAGCACCGAACTGGGCTTGGATATGACAATGATGTGTCCTTTCATATTCCAAACTACACCAAGCCCATCATATTTCAGAGTGCCGGATTTATTTATGACAGTTCACCTGCAGCTGTTCCAGATCCTGCTCCACTTCCACAACAATAGCAGATTTTAAAATGCCAACACTGTGATCGAGTTGGCCATATGAAAGATCGCTATTTTTATCTTCATCCATGCAAGCACTGTGGTCGGCACACTCATTCTTCAGACAGATGCTTCAGACACAAGCCTCCTGCAAGAACCAAGATTCATCTTGGATGGATCGCTTCTTAGCAATGGGCATCAGCAGCCAAGAAGATGTTTAAGTCGCATGTCAGAACATGTTCACGAATATTGAGCAAACTTGCAGTTGACTTTTCGCCATCATCTCACCTTGTCCCTGACAGGGGGGAAAATGGTGGTCATGTACAAGCTTCGATGTTAGATCAAGCGAGCCTGAGCCATAATCTCTCATTCCATGTTCAGAGTTGTAGCCAGAGACACAGCAATTCAAACGAGCCTGAGCCACAATTCGTCATTCCAGATTCAGAGATGTAGCCAGAGACACGGATGCCCATGAGCATGCCTTTGGTTGGTAGACAACCTTAAACCATCATCTTTGGTTGTTGGTAATCCTAAAACCATCATAGGTAGTAGACCTCCCAGGCTTTTAGGTTGAAGGTCTCCCTTTCATATATGAGGAACACTTCCTCTAGCAGAAGCCTTCAGCTTCTTGCCAGCTTTGGTTGAGTTCTAGGAAATGCTTCAAGCATTCCAGTGTTGTTGGTAATCCTAAAACCATCACAGGTAGTAGACCTCCCTTCTTTTAGGTTGAAGGTCTCCCTTTTTTATGAGGGACAATTCCTCTAGCAGAAGCTTTCAGCTTCTTGCCAGTTTTGGAAGAGTTCCGGGAACTGCAACAAGTTTTGTGTTCCAGTGTTTGTGGTCATCCTAAAACCACCTCTTTTTTCCAACATTTCAGAGAGTTGATTCAGCCCAAGTGCTACCATGTATACTTTGCATATTTGTATTACAACTCTTTTCTTGGACTCACACATACCCCTTCGGATTAAGGGGGGATGTTGGAACACCTAATCCTACATGGGTAGGTGTGGAATATCAAAAGTCACAATGGAGTCCAAGTGACCTTGGAATATGAAACCAAGAGTCACACCATTGTACTATAAATGTACATCTTTGTATAATGGAAAATAAGAAACCCTCACGCTTATCCTTCATTGTGTGTTGAGTCTCTTGTGTGTGTGTGTTTATTTTCCTCATACACCATGTGTGTTTAACATGGTGTTTATCTTTCTATGTTCTCGGCTGCACCCACTTGGAATTCGTTTTGAGACGACATCAAGGAACAATATTACCTCGTGGGGAGCTATGAGGATAAGTACATCCAATGGACCATGCTGCGGCATCAAATGGATCAAGATGTGCATGAGGTGACGAATTTGTTGCATACCTTGCGCACAAATTTGGGTATTAAAGATTCAGAGAGACATTTGGTGCTCAAGTATCACAACTATTTGCAAACATAAATTCAGGAGGAAATGGAGTTCCTCTACATTACCTCGCTTGGCGCAGTATATCGATATGCCGCCAAAATCAAGCAGAAATTTAAGCAAATAAGCGAGACTTTAGATCTGCGAATCTGAAGCCAGGGAAAGGTGCCCCCGACCCGTAGAATAAGGGGCAAAGCCAAAGCAGGGAAACTCAGAAAAAAACACCACAAAGCCAAAGAAGTACATGGAGAAGTGGTGAATTTCATAACAACCCCACTCACAACACAAGCTAGTGTCAGGCCAAACAGTCGCTGGTGGCTGATTTGAAGGCATCCGAATCAGATGCATGTTCTGATTCTGAGATAGAACCGAATAAGGGGAATAACAAAGGGAAGAAGATCATTGATGCAGAGCCCAGCGCTACAGTTTCCACTACCGAGCTCCAGAGGGAGGATCCTAAGGATTTAGAGGAGGGGGAGTGCCTCTTCCATTCACAGATGTTGGTGAAGGATTCTCCACTGCAATTCCTTGTTGATAGCGAAAGCCAAAAGAACCTCATTTCAGCAAAGTTTGTGAAGCGGCTCAGCCTACCGACCACAACACCCGCAATCGTATACCATCGGGTGGCTTCACTAAGGAAGAGATCTCCACGTGAGCCAAAAATTCTGCCTTTCGTACAACATCAAGCCCTTCACAGATGAGGTACAGTGTGATGTTGCTCCTCTTGAAGTGTTTGATGTATTATTGGGCCAACCATACTTGTGGAAGTGATATGCTGTGTATGAGTCTAGGCCTCGTTGTGTTATTATTACTTTGGGAAATAAGTTGTATAGGATACTAGAGGTAGTACCGCCTTCCGCCATCTCTTTGAGTACTGCAAAGTAATGTAGTAAAATGATTTCCCAAACCACGAAATTTGTTTTCAGTACGATTCGCCCAAAGGGCAAGAAGAAGATTGTGCTTGCAACCTCCAAATAGGGTTCCCCTACGTGACAACATTAGATGGAAAAAGACATGGAGGAATATAAGGGAATTTTTTCCTCAGTCACAGAGGTTCTTCTACATTGTCAGGTTAAGCACTCCATTGATATGACCCCAGTCTCGCCACTGCCTGATGTTGCCATACCTAATGCGACCACACACACAAAATCCACACATGTAATGTCTGAGGATGATAAAGCAACTAGATTTATTGAATGAATCCAGCACGTCTGCCATCAGGTCCACGATATCTTGGAGAAATCCAATGCCAAGTCCAAGCAATAACATGATCAACATCGGGTGCCACACAACTTCCAGGTGTGTGACAAAGTTTGGTTGCTTTTGCAGAAAGAACGCCTTACTGGAGCCCATTGGAAGCTCATGCCACTTCGATATGGGAATTACAAAATCACCAAGGCTATGGGAGACAATGCTTTCAAGCTCAACATTCCCCCATTCCTTGTCCTGCACCCAGTGTTCAATGTGGACCGCCTTCGGCCCTACTTTCCACCTCTACTAGACACATCCAACATGGAAGAACAACTCACACCAATAGAGTTAAACCCAGACTGCAAGGAACAAGCCACCACTGATTAGATCATGGATACATAGATAAAAAACACCCGATAACAAAGTATCCAAATATATCGAGTTTTCAAAGCAGGCCAACTCCTTCACCAAGGAAAGTGGCTCACCAAAGACCAAGTTCAACATAAGTTTCCTCATCTCATAGCGGAACTCAACGCAGTGGGGACCATTCCTTCCTAATGGGGGAGGAATGATCTAGGTGTATATTGGTGGCCAGCTGCTTATTCCACTTGAACCCCCACCATTGTTTCTTTCAGTTTTTCAGTTTCCTTAATTGTAGCACTGTTTACTATTTTTAGTAGTTTTTCGGGTCGTGAACTTCTGAATCCGTTTTGAGGCCCTAAACGATTTTTTTTTGGAAAATCGGGAGCAATATGGGTCTTTGATCATTGTTTCTAACTCAAAATTTGTAGTCCTTGGAGAGATATTTCTAGCGAGGTATGGTGCGCGTCAAACCGAGATCGTATGCCAAAGTTATGTCCCTGGGAAGTTGATGTACCAATTTAACCAAACGGGGCCCATAGTTTTGGCACTTCATCTCCTAGGGTTATTTTTTTGGATGTTTAGGGTTTTCAATTGTTTCTCAATAATAAATAGGCCTTCGAGCCTCATTGTAGCAAAGTTTAGAGCCCTGTAGCTACCACATCTCTTCTCAGAGATAAGCTACCAGCGCGTTAGCTAGTTTATTTCCATTCTGTTTGTAAACATATTTAAGTTCTTTGATATTAATGAAATGAAGTGCTATTTCTATTGCATCTTTGTATTTATGGTTATATTCATATTTAGTTGCATTCCTACACAAATCCAGATCATTTTCCTTCATGGATAGTCTAAAGTAACATTGTACAATTGGTTGCAGGGACAAAACTTTTTGGAACCCTATGGCGTGATACTGAGAGCATAGTTTGTTGATTAGTTATTGAGCTGGCTCTTACATGATGTGGAGAGCAATAGAGCTATTGAATATACACAAAATATTAAAATGAAGTGATGAAAGCCCAAAATGAAGCCATGATACTTAGAATGTGATTCTCGCAAAAGAAGAATACAAACACAAAGAAAATAATAAGGTTCTTAAGTATAAGATCAAAGGATTATAGGGAAAGATTTCGATGAAGAAACCACAAGGGTCATTGGATGTAAAGACCAAAATAAAAAATACCAATCTCAATGTGTTGATTCAGGTATCAAATGCAATCCTTTGAAGGCATCTATCTAAGTTTTGAAATTTTGTGCCCGAGGAGATGCAACCCCTTCAACGTGGGGGGATGTTGAACCTTTGAATTATCCTCCTTTTAAAAAACCATTTTCATTTTTTCCATACATTTTGTTACAAATTTTCACTTCTATCTATGAATTACAAGTCACTCAAGCCATGAAAACCACAATAAAAAGGTAATTATCAATTCTTAGCTCAAAGTCTATGTTTTCTTTATGAAATTGGTTTAAACTCTGTTATAACTACCGAAAGATGCACATTTGCAGCTAACGGGAATTTCTGTATCCAAATCCTAAGTTTTATAGGTTCACATGTGTTAGAAGACAAATGAGACACATGAACAATTTCCAGATCTCATCCACCTATTGGGTGCAACTAGAAGATCATGAGTTGTGTGAATCTTATTGGTCAAACTCATAGTCAAATGTGGCTAGTTTTCATGTAGAATGTTAAGGAATCAACCTTATCATTAAGAGAGCATGGAGAATATGAGGTGAGTGATATCTTGAAAGCACATTGTTAGCTGATGATGTGTCAATAAAATCTCTCTTGATTCACTCCTGTAGCAAATCATGAGCATATTTCCTACTTTGATTTAAAAACCTAGATGTAAAACTTAACACTTAGTTCTCAACATTAGTTTCTTAAGTTGTTATTTCAGGATAAATTATAAAATGCTTCTATCTGAAAGCAAAAAACAATAAGTTTTAATTCAACTCATATTGTTGTTTTTACTCTCTTGAGAAGACTATATTGTAAGTAATAGAAGAACTCTATTTCATGGTGCAATCGTGACTGTGTTGACAATACAAATTTTGTGATTTGAAGTATTAATATCTCGCGCTCACTAGGAGGGCCCCCTATGGAGTTGTGAAAGATAGTATAGTTATTTCTGTTGATAATATTGATTTCATTCCTTATGCTTTACAGTTAGATTTGCATTTGCTTCAATTTAATTCTTTAAATAATTGGATGTTTTAGATGCCCTATTTTCAATTTCATTTTTGCTTATTTGTATTTGGTTCATGACATGTCGAGTGCTTGATAATAAAACAAAAAATACCAAAACATTTCCTTCATGCTTAGCCTTAGATTTCCACTTTAAAATTGTGATTAGTTCTGACTATGAATTCACACATCAGAAACATTTGAAGGCTTTTACAGTTGAGATTTTTTCACAGTTCATGACTTTTCAATTATTTCTTTCTAGAATAAGTTTCATTCCTGAGTTTTGTAGAATAAGTATTCTTTCAAGTTGATAATATAATTTCATTTCCAATCCCTTAGAATATACTTATTTCAAATTTCATAGATTAGACTTAGGATAGAATCGTTTCGAAAGCTTTCTAGAATAAACTTCTATTTTCAAGTTAATTAGATTAAATTTCCTTTCATTGCTACATAGTTTACTTTAAAATTTTATTTACATTTAAAGTTTGAAATGGCCTTTTTTTTTAGACAGAACAAGTGTGTATGCCTAATAAGATCTATTCACAAATAGGTTTAATTTCCATTTTATACTTAGATTATCTTTCCTTAATTGAATAGATTTTCCAAATTATATGGTGCATGTATACTTCACAAGTTCACAACCCATGCAAGAAGTTATGCACTGAACTTACTAGGGGACTTTTATGTCTTACACTGTATATGTCATGTATTTTTGGGACTGTGACTGCCTACAGTCTTTTATGAAAATCTGACTGATTTTGTAATTGTATATGTTCGGACAGAACAGTAGTTTTATACTACAGTCATATGTAACAGGTAGCTGATCATTAATATGAATAGTTACGAACTTTTTCATCCTAAAAGTTCACAAACCCTAGTCGATAAATTTATGAAGTAATTTAACCAAAAATTAAATTACCCAACAAATATTGCTAGTGTAGTTTCATATTAACTACGATCTAGCACATGTCGAGAGGGATCAAATCTTTTGAGGTGCAAACCATTTTTATAGTGGAAAAATTGGTAAAATGTTTGCATCTCTAGAGATTTGATCTCTCGAGAAATATATATATATATATATATATTATTGTTTAAATTGCATTTTTAATGTATAAATGGAATTAATGCCTTGAAAATCCCTTGGGCACTTGGATTGTGTAATCTACACAACTTTAACTTCAATTCTAATAAATCTTTGACAAAATTAACCAAAACAATGATACTAACTAAAATGTAAAATAGTGAGATTATTTATTTCTTCATATTGAAATTTTTTTATTTATGATTTACATTGATTTGTTTTTTAAGCAATATTTTAAATGCAACATATATTTTAAAAAAAAATTATAAGAATTATACATTTTTAACTCTCTATAGAGAAATTATAATAATTTTTTATTTTTTAAATGATTTTTAATTACTTTATCTATCTATAAATTTGTTATAAAATTATTTTACTTATATGGATATCAAAATATTTTATTTATAGCTAAGAATGAGAGTGAGAATAAGTTAGTGACTAATCAAACATGTTTATTCAAATTACTATTTTTTATTATAGTTGACTTCATATTTTTATTTAGAGAATATTTGTTATTTTTATTTTAAAAGGTACATATGTTGATTTGAAGTTGAGCATGGGCAAAATCACACATTGCCCTCATACTGGGATGTAGAATGCATATCTAGACACAATAATATTATTAAAAATTTGACTAATGTACCTCTTAAACTATACTAGAAGGTCATTAATGAAGAAATATAATCATATATTATAGGAGAAATTTTACCTTGGTGATATATAAAGAAAAACTCTACCAAATTTAAAAATTCAAAAAATACTAACTAGTGTACAGAGCCATATAAATTAAATGGTTAGTAAATTCCCACAAGCATCAATTCATAATTAACATAAAAAACCCTTCATAACTCATTTTAGATTGCCAATATTTAAAAAAGTCACAAAAGTTAACAAAGTTATTACTTTATTTTAAATTATTATTATTATTTTGTTGATCTAACCCGCTGGGATTTGAACTTTGAATCACATGATTTTCATATTACTTCATAAGAAGGTGATCACTGAGCTACACCCGGTGGGTTATTTTAAATCATTATTATTTATAAAAAATTATTAATTATAAAGATTATCGACCATGGAGATTCACCTACACTTGACTATGAAGATTCTTAACTTATAAATAAACTTTCTTACCATCAATGAAGACCATTGCTTACCAATAACACATGCCCAAAAAAACATAACTCATTTCATAAAAGACTTGTTCATATGCCATTTTTTTAATTACTTAATTTAATTAAAAAAATTGAAAAGACCATTTTTTTTTAATTACGCAATTTTCACACTAGTGGAGTCGCCATTTGTTGGCGACTAAAGACAAATACCAAGTAGATTCACATTTGTTAGTGTGAAGTTTTTCTGCAAGTGTACAAAATCCCGTTCACTTAAACTGCTGGTGACATGCAACCCTAACAACAAAGGTGGATGCCAAGTATTCTTCAGATTTGCAATAAGAATTATAAATCTTGTAAAAATAAACCTGCAAATATGAAGAAATATATAACAACAAGCAATAATATTGAAAAACCCAATGAAAAGAAAGCAATTTTATTATTGATAATTAGAATTATTGCACATGGTGAGAAGATATTATAGACTTGGGTCTGCAAATCCCCCTCCATGGAATGGGTCCTTTTTGACCTTATGCTTCAGCAGGATTCCACTCTCTCTCGTGTGCAATGAGAAAAATGTGATTAAGAAACCTTGAACTCAATATGGGAGCTCAAATGTTACACGATGATAATGAGGACGATGAAAATGGTCGTGGTGAATAATGAAGAGAAAACTCCTCTATTTATATCAAAATATTGAGATAGATTGAAATTTAGAAAAGAAATAAAATATTATAGACTAAATCAAAATCTAGTTGTTGTGAATATTTTATTATATTTTTTGAGAGGGAAAAGATATTCGAAATGGTCAAATATCTTTATTTAGAAAATGGTTAAAGTAATAAATAAATAAATAAATGATTTATGAATTACTTATGCTGATTAAGTCAAATTTAAATTAAAAACAATTACTAAATAATGATTTAATAATTATTTCATGAGAGAAAATAGGGAATAATAAATAAATAAGGATTTATTTAATTATTCGTGAGTGATTGAGTAAAAAAGGGTTAGAAACAATCACTAAATAATGATTTAACAATTATTTCGAGGGAATAATAAATAATTAATGATTTCCTTAAGTATTATCTTGGGGTTTTTTGGATTTTAATGATAAATACTTTAGAAAAATGGTTCACTAAATTATTTCCTAAGGCGAAAGTGGGTTTTATATGTAAAAGCCCATCCTACGTGGTGTATTTCGATAAACCTACTAGAAAATGGCTAGGTTATCATTTTTTGGGTGATAACATTATTTGCATAATTATTTTCACTTGATTAAGAAAAGTAGTTAAAAACAATTAATATATAGATGATTTATTAAATTATTTCTAGTTGAAAGGGTAGAATAGTTGGAAATAAATCATAAATAATAATTTAATAAATTATTTCCATGAAAATATTTCGAATACGTATAAATAACTAATAATAAATGATTTATTAAATTATTTCTATCGGAATAAATAAAATGAGTGAAAATAATTATATTGTCCTCACATAAGTGAGTAAAATTATTAGAATAACGTATACTTAATGACTATATGGTTATCACATGTAAATGGGTAAATTAAGAACACTAATATTCCTCCTAGAAGTTTAGATGCAAAAAATATTCCTCCTAGAAGTTAACCTATTGTGATTGACCACCATAATTTGAAAGCATGGCACATTAGCCCCAATTTCTCTTAGAAATGGGGCTAGCCATGCGGGCACTATGAAGAATATTTTGTAAGTGTTAAATTGTAACTTTATTTAAGAGTTGAAGGTTGTAGCTCTATTTAAGAGTTGAAGGAGTCAAACTTGATGCCTAGTTGGTTGTCGTGCTATTTTATAAATGAACGACTAGGAAAAAAAAAAGGTTTGCATTCTATTCAAGTGCATTTTATTCCATAGTAGAGAAGAGTAGCTGGAAGTGGATAGAGATATAATGGACTAGAGGAGGTTTGTGTTCTATTGCAACTCACAAGACAGATGTCTCAGGTAACTCCATAGAGAGTTCCTTCTCCTTTTTACTTGTATCATTTCCATTTAAGACAAAAGATAACAAAGCAACCTCATCTTCTAGCTTGGTTTTCTCATGTAATGATTTCCCAAAGTATAATTGGTGTTCGTTGTGATTGATGTGTGTTTATATTTCACTGTTCCCTATTTTCCACATTTTATTTATTATATACATAACTAACACAATACGTAATAACATATATATAATGTAAAGGAATTAACCCTTCATAATATAGATTCATTAGGGGAATTTTGAGGTCTAAAATGGGCCTCCTAAGAAAAATGTACAACAAAAATAAACTTTATAACAACCAATAGGATTCAAGATGATGATGTCAACCATAAGGGATGATTCACCATTTTTTAAATAAAAAGGTACAAATATTAAAAAATAATAAAATAATAAAACTACTTTTTCAACTCGTATTTTCAACTTATCTCCCAAAATTTTTACTCAAATTTCGAGTGGGAGTACTCGTTGGATGCAAAATTTAATTCCTCATCCAAGGAGTACCCATGTTGCATACTTTCGATGAACTCTACTACACGAAAAATGAGAAATACATAAAAACGTGATTGTAATCACGTTTTTTTATGTATTTCTCATTTTTCGTGTAGTAGGACCCATCGAAAGTATGCAACATGGGTACTCCTTGGATGGGGAATTAAATTCCGCATCCAACGAGTACTCCCGCTCGAAATTTGAGTAAAAAATTTAGGAGATAAGTTGAAAATATGAATTGAAAAAGTAGTTTTTTCATTTTTCCCTCTAAAATTTGATGATGTCATCAAATCTTATTTGATTTTTTCCACTATTATTTTATAATTTCCTTAGGAGGCCCATTTTAGACCTCAAAATTCCCTAATGTTGGTTTACTATAATAGATATGTTGTGACAAATTTTCCATTGGAATATCCATGCTAGTTTACAGATCACATTCAATGGACCCCATTAGAAACTTGTCAACGCAATATATCCCCAACTAAGCCACCCTAAGACACTTGATAGATATATATATACTTATGCAAGCTTAATAACGAATGTAACCTAGTTATTGTTACACAAAATGATGTTTTACCCACCTCATCCAAGTGTAGGTGATAGTTCCATAAGAGACCCTTGTATAAGGAGAAGCGTTATGGGTTCATGAACAATGTTGGATGCCTTACAACAAGTGTTGGTTGTATAGCTCCATGTACTAGTATTTGTTCTTGGATTTATAATAGCTATGCAATGATTCTATGCCACTCCTAAGGTTCTTATCCCAACTTATGTACAAGTAGTTGGAAATTTTGGTAACCCTCCGAAACACATGTACTATATTAATATTGGGATAGGGCATGAATCCCTTTACAATATGATTTAAGCCTAGAGATTAGCTCATTCTATGGTTACCTCATCTCATCTTTAGCTAGTGATCCGATGGATTAAATTTATGCTCAAAATTAAAAGTTGTCAGAATGGTGTGGAACCTAAATGACCATGTAGATCTCGTCGTTCTAAATCCAGCGCAACTCGTTTCATGCAAAACCGACATCGTATGCTCCTAAAATCGCGATTTGAAGTTTTGGTCAAACACACAAAATTTTTGCAGACATGCTGACTGGGATGCTGACTGTGCAGTCCATATAGGTGACATCAAAATGATGACTGGGCTCCTTCAGTTAATGATTGGTCGACACCTAGCATCATTGGATTGGGTGTGAATTGGGTGATTTTTATTGGTTGGAGGGTGGACCAATGAGAGGCCGCCATGTGGCACCTCCCTATTGGCCAAAATTTCTTTAAAGTTCAAGTTGAGGTCAACGGGGGTTGAACTCGGGACCTCCCACCTACAATACCAACACCCAACCGTCACGCAACACATTAGTTCATATAACATCTGAGTTAAAACATGTATTTAAGTTTTAATGACACCATGTATTGGGCGCAGGTCGTGGCTAGCCCCAACCCTGGTCACTGCGCCCATGATAAGTAAGGGACGGGACCAGGGGCCAGGGCTTAACCTGAAACCCCATATATATTAAGAAAATATTCGATCCTTAGCCATTAGAGGGAAAATTAAGTGTCCCACAATTTGTGCTGGTGGGTAAAGAAAAAGTTGCTCCGTTAGTGATTTTTGGGGCGAATTTGTAAGATGGTTTGTAGGCAGGGCCAATTTGTAGGACGAATAGCTGAAGAACTTGGGAGGATCATAACTTCTTCAGTTTTATCCTTTTTGGGAGCAGAAATATACTAGAAAAGGGTTTTTGAGTGCTCTGAAGCCATTGGATTTATCAGTACAACCATTTGAGCACTGTAAGTTACTGTAAATACCATTGTTTGAGCATAATGAAAGAGGCCCAACCATTGGAAGCTGGACTAGGAGATGTAGCCTAGGAGGGGTGAACTCCTTCATCATTTGATGCTATGTGTTTTCTGTTATGGTGTTATTGTCTCTTGTTTACTGTAAAAAATGAGTTTAATTTTCATGTTTATGTGTTTAATAATTTGGAAAAAGAGGCTTAAAACCCTAATTTAACCACTTGCAAAGTTTTACATAGTCCTCAAGCAATTTCATATACAGATCAGCTAGGATTTGATATCTCACTAAAGGAGAGGCATCTATTACTATTACCTAGACCTCAATCTTCTATTGGGGTTTAACTGATTCAAATTTCCCTTAACATCATTCTACTCTTGGTTAACATAGTTTTCAAGATTCCTTAAATAACTTAGAGCTAATAAATATCCACGATTTCTTAAATAACGAAGAAATTTATTGCATTAGAAAAAAGAGAAATACTTATTCACCTATTTCTTTCAAGTAGAGGTGTTGGCTATGTCACCTCCTAGGTTCTCACTTAGGAAAAAAAACCCTATGTTACCTAATCGTGGTATACTTTCTTAGGGTAAGTGTGTTGTCTCATACTTTTATTTTTTCTTGTAGGTAAATGATTTCTACTTCATCTTTCAAGATCAATTTCTTTTCAAAATCCCTTATGATTTATATTGTATTTATGCCATCAATTCCTCCTTTCAACTCATAGGCTAGGGGGAAATTGTTATATACGACTTTAGACATCCCCAAATTTATGAGTATTATTGACCCTTTACTACAATTCTATATTGGATCATCATATAATTTTTCATTTATTTAGGTACTTTATGGGTGGAAAATTTAGAGGGATTGGTTTGTAAAGATCATTTTAATGGTAGGCCCGAGTTTGAAAGTTGGGTTCTAGAGCAATTTGGAAGCATTCAAAATTTTTTTTTGTGCTCAAGATTTTGTGAGCATATCTCACAACCCCATAACAATGAAATCCAAAACCTTTCCAATGGTGTGAAAATGACCTCAATAAGAGCTTTTATTTGAAGTTCATGTCTCCTGGAAGTTGACCTACTAGTTGGCCACCATGGTATGAATGGATTCCATTGTCAGCCTTCGTTACTCACACATGTGGGGCTAGCCACATGTGGAATTTAAAGAATATTTTAGAGGGTAAAAAAAAATTATAACATTGAGGGTTTAGGAAGTCAAGATCCTAACCTTATATGCATATCAATTTATGTTATGTACCATATTGCTAGGAAGAAAAGGAGTTCCATGATTTTACATTATACATGTTCCATAGATGAGAATTTTTTTTTTGGGTGGTAATTTCAAAGCATAATATATGAGGAGGAGGTGGAATTATATAGCATACATTCAAGACATAACATTAAAAGGTAACTCCATAGGAGTTCCCATTCCTTTGTATGTGCACTTTTATAATTGAAACAAAGAGAGGAGATGATAGGCCTCACACTCTAGTTGGATTTTCTCCCATATTTAGTTTCCAAGGATAAATATTGCATTCATTTGTGTTGGTGTGTGTTTTTGGCTTATTCTTTCCATTTCTCATTTAATTTATTTCATAAAATTCAAGCAAAGTTAGTAAATAAATAATTTGGGATCTAAGGAAATAATTTACTTATTTCTAATATTTCAAGTTATTGTACGATATATAGTAAAAAATTCTTCTAGTGGAATATCCATGGTTACAATTCATAGATCAAATACATCTTGTTTCAATGGTATTAATTCTTCTTGATCATGATCTAGAGTATGCTTCCTTATGCTCATAGCTTGAAGTGATACAATGCTTAGGTTGTTAGTTAGCACTATGTGAACACACTTAAAATAACCTAAAAAATTATAAATTATATAAGCTTTGAGCCTACGAAGTATAAGTTGTACACCTATGTAGCACATGTCTTGAGCCCCCAATTGCTTGAACAAACTCCAAGGCATGTAAATATATATTTCATTGTTGGAGAAGGATAACATGCATACACATGCCCTTTTAGTAGAAGAATACTTTAAAGAATATAAACTTGAAGTGGAAAACCTTGGTCCCTTTTCTTTTCACAAAAAACATTAGCTTGAGAAAAAAGTTTAGTTTTTATCCAAGCTTGACTTGAATATCTTAGAATTTGTTGAGCCACATATTGGCTCCCCTAGTATAGTAGAATCCTTGTATTTGTAATTGAGAGTTTGATTAATAACCAAGGTTGGAATAACTTAGAATTAGGTGAGAGGGCTTTTGGAACAAGATCATGTATTGTTATTCTTGTTGTAAACTTTTGAATATGATCAATATAGATCTCTCTTCTCCTTAGTCCCTAATTTTTTTTAGTACTATGTTATTTTATGTTTGAACTAAACTTTGTGCTAGGTGGTGAAGACCAAGAACTCGATAGCTATTGTTAAGCGATACTCATAGTGTGCTTTATTTGATGGCCATGATTATTTTCCACATAAGCATGGGTATACATTCCTTGGGAATGGGAGTTGTCTCATATTTTGTTTCCTTTTAAACAACCTTTTGATCCTTTGTTTGTAAAAATTCTTAGATTTCTTATTAAAATCATTAGTGATCTATAATGTATTAGGCCATTAGTTCTTCTTTTTCACTCACACACTAGGGGGCATATGTTATAGATGAATTTGGACATTATTGATCTTATGACTTAAATTGATCCTTTACTGCATCCCACTTTAGTAGCCTTGAGTTTCCTAGACCCAATGTAGAGTATTCTTCTTTTTGCTTGTACATTGCATTAATTCAACTTGCAAATGGCTAGTTAACAACATGTGGGAAGGATCAAAACAATATTAATAAATATAAAATGTATGAAAAATATGAGCTTTGAGCATAAGAAGTAGAATTCATACAATTATGTTGCTAAAAATTTAAGTCCCCTATTATTTGGACCAACTCCAAAGCATGTAAATAAAGACTTTATAGTTAAAGAAAGTTAACATTGACACCCAAATACCATTTTGTTGGAAGAATAGTTTAAAGGTTGTAAAGTTGAATCAGAAAACCCTTGGTCCCTTACCTCTTCATGAAGTCCTTAGTTTTTTTCGAGTATAACTTGGCTCTTTTAGGTCTTATTGAGCCACTTTTTGGATCCCATATTATATCAAAATTTATTTCTTTCTAAATGAGAGTTTGGTGACTAAGTCAGAAGAACCTCAATTCCTATATATATATTAAGCACTATTACTTTTGTTGTTGTCTTTTGAATATAATAAATATAAATTTATCTCGCTCACCTAAATAGTGCAAGCCCCACCTTAAAATTCTTGTAATATTATGTTATTGTATGTAACATTGGACGTTCATTTAACTAGTTCTACACATAAATGAAGCTCAATAAGTATTACTAATGTAGATTTGTTTTAACCACGATCTAGCATATGTTGAGAGGGATCAAATCTTTTGAGGTGCAAGCCATTTTTATAGTGCAAAAGTTGAAAAAATGTTTGCATCTCTAGAGATTTGATCCCTCTGGTGTTTAGTGCTTATAGATGTGATCTCTCTCTCTCTCTCTCTCTCTCTCTCTCTCTATATATATATATATATATATATATATATATATATATATATATATATTGCTTCAGCTAAAGGCTGCTGCCACAAGCCGGGCCTGTATATATATATATTTAGAGATCAAATCTCTAGAGATGCAAATGTTTTGTTTCATGTTTTGCACTATAAAAGCCGTTTACACACACATACACACACATTATTGTTTAAATTACATTTTTAAATGTATAAATAGATTTAATTCTTTGAAAATCCCTTGGGCACTTGGATTGCATAATCTACATAACTTCAATTCCAATAAATATTTGACAAAATTAACCAAAAAATATAGGAGCTAAAATTTAATTCTTCATTTTTTTTTAATTAATATTTTAAATGAAACAAATATTAAAAAAAATAGAATTGTACATTTTTAATACTCAAAAGAGAAATTACAATATATTTATTTTTATTTTTAATAACTTTATCTATCTCTAAATTTGTTATAAATTTACTTCATATAGATATCCAAATATTTTATTTATGGCTAAGAGTGAAAGTGAGAGCGAGAGCTAGCCACAGATAATTAAAACTAGCCAAAACATGTTTATTCATTACTACTTTTTTATTATAGTTGACTTAATATTTTTATTTTTAAAGAATATTTTATTGAAAATTTGTTTAATCTACCTCTTAAACCATACTAGAAGGTCATCAATGAAGAAATATAATCATATATTATAGGATAAATTTTAGCTTGGAGATATATGAAAAAAAAAAAAAACCTGTTAACTAATGTAGCCATATAAATTAAATGGTTAATAAATACCCACAAGCATAAATTCATGATTAACATCAAAAGCACTTACTTCATACTACATTGTAGATTGCCAATATTTAAAAAAATCACAAAAGTGAACAAAATTATCACTTTATTTTAAATTATTATTATTAATAAAAACATTATTAATTATTATTATTGATTATAAAAATTCTTAGCCATAAAGATTAACTTATATGAAAATTCTTAACTTATAAATAGATTTTTTTCTCATCACTCAAAACTATAGCTTACCAATATCACATACCTAAAAAACATAAATCATTTTATACAATATAACATTTTTTTAATTACTCAATTTAATTAAAAATATAAAAAAACCACAACACTTTTTAATATAAATATCAATACAAAATATTTCATAAAAATCAAATCTTTTCATCCATTTTATAATTATTAATAATTAAACTAAAATTCTAAAAACATATTCCAAAATACTTAACCAAAAAAACTAAAAAAAAACATGGATTCCACAAATTGTGACAAATGATCTAATTGATTAAGCTACCAACTAAAATAGTCCATCAATTTGGAATTTATAATTTGTCTCTTTCGTTCGTGGAAAGTTCTGGTGAAGACATCTAACATGTATGCCAAATTCTTGAGCGAGAATGTCAATCTACAGCGCTGTGGAATGGAGGCAAACTTATGATGATGATACCACAGATAAGAATCAATTCAGGGCACACTAACTCAACTTTATTATTATGGGTCTAACTACTCTAGACTAGTATTTTGCGGAGTTGACTAGTTCACCAATTAAAGTGTTAATTTCAAAAATGAGGGTTGACTAGTTCACTATTCAAATTGGTAATTTCAAAAGTACTTGTTTATCGAGGGGAGGAATTTTCAGAATCTCCGAATGATCAAAAGTGGCTGGAATTTGGGCAAATTTTTTTAAGAAATCTTGCAGTAGCAGTGTTTGAATCATATTTTTGATGGTGGAAATGGATTCAACACCATCAAAAACCTTTATGGCACCCAAAATATTGAAGTTTGATAACTATAACTTGGATTTACAAAAATCCCTACCAAATTTTCTTAAAATTTTACAGGAATTTCTATAATTTTAAGGGTAAAAAAAGAGTGTAGTTAGACTAAGGCATTCCAAAATGAGATAGAGTTAGTTAATGGTTATTTATTATTATTTTATTATTATCCAATTTTAAAGTTATTGTTAAGTTAGACACTAATTTAGTGTATGTGGCCTTTTGTTTGTGGGATAAGGGACCCACTTCCCCATAGTTATTTGATTGCTAAGTGATGAAGGCATAATACAGTGGTATGTGTTTTAACCTTTAATCCAGCTAGTTGAAATCAACAAAACTACGGTTCAAATGCCATTGAATATATGGCCTGCTATAATCTCAGTCTAAAGAATGAACCTGTTGATCCTGGAACTTACCCATTCACAAGCCAAAATATAAAATAATTAAAATATCATTATCGATTGACTACACAACCCAAAATATAGAATAATTAAAGTATCACTATCTGATGGCGTCAGAGCAGCACAAGAAAAAATTTCAGAATGGAGAATCATAATAGAAAGCAAATACATAGACAAAAATGGAGAAACAAAGCAATACAGATTTCTATTACACAGGAGAGGCCTTGATTGCCTTGATGCTCTCAGGCATAGGCATGAATACAATTTATAGTAGCAGAGGAGGGATTATTCAGCATATGAAAAACATATTTTCAATCTGAGCGGCGCATTAGATTCGGCGCCGTGACGGCGTTGGTCGGCGGGCTTTCGGCGCGACATTCCGTTTCACACTTAACACTATCCATTGACTAGCTCATTCATACACCGGATTATTATTTTCTCTTCCGGTTCGTTCGGCCATTAAATCCATGACCCTTATCAGCACTTTCACCTCAATGTCGTGTCCAAAGCTCCAACATGACTTTTGAGGTATCCTCATCCTTTTGACCCAAACAGTGTAGTTGAAAATGCTTGAATCCACCCAACCCAAAATATAGAATAATTAAAGTATCACTATCCATTGACTAACGCATTCATACACCGGATCATTATTTTCTCTTCCGGTTCGTTCGGCCATTAGATCCACGGCCCTTTAGTTGAAAATAATTATATTATTTTGTATTAATGGAGAAAAGGTTACACAAGTTGTAACGTATCTTCCTAGTTTAGGATTTGTTCCTAGAGTTTAGGGGTTTGGTTGCAACTTCCTAATTTCTAGTGATTGTACTTAATGATGTAATCTTTCATTCATGACTGTAGAGTGTACGAGAGTGATCTCTCAGTTCTGAGTGTAGTCTCCAGGTGCAGGCCACACCTGAGAGCTACAACTCCTTTCTTTCAATTCTGTGTGCATATTTTATCTTGGTATCAGAGCTCAGATTAGGTGAGCCTGATTTGTTTTTTTATTTTTTATCGCCTTTGTGGCTAGAGTGCCTTTGTGGCAGAATCGCCTTCGTGGCTAAAAGTGCCTTTGTGGCCGCGTGTACACGAGAGTTGTGTGCTCACAGAGCTTTGTGCTCAATCGACAGGTGGACTGTAGTAACACCTGGCTCACGGACTCATATGTTTTTTAAATTTATGAGAAGAAGGGGGTTGGCGCGTTTTCTGCGCTGATAGTCACGCCAGGAAGCGCAACTGGCGCATCTTTCCGACCCATAATCGCGCCAACGCACCAAAACACCAGATTGGCGTGGAATCGCACGGAAAAATCGCGCCAAGGATTTTGCCTTGCATCGTTTTCATCTGGGCGCGGGTTTTTCACTCAAAAAAGCGCCATCTCACCTTCAGTGGACGATCCGCGAGAGGCCTCTTCTTCGCTAGACGATTCGTTGCAGGGCGGCATCTAGTTGCGGATCTATCCGGAGAGTGTGACCTGATCAGCTGACTGTGATCGGCTCAGGGGTCATATTGAAAACAAATCTAATTTTCTCAATTTTTTTTGTTTAATGAATTTGCAATTTGTCAGATCTAAATCGAAGAGACAAGGAGGTGATCAAAGAGACCAACAGCATCGCGTGTGCTGCGTATCGGGGTATCAGGATTTGACAGGTATCGATTTTTTTTACTGTTGGGTAGATTCATTTTGTAGATCTGTTCATAATGAGTAATACGATGGAATCTTACATCCACGAGTCTGGCAAACTCGATGGATCTAACTTCACAAATTGGAAGCTTAAGATTCAGACCTTGCTTGAGGGTGCGAATGCTTGGTCCATAGTTACAGGTGATGAGCAGAGGCTGAATTCGAACACAGGGACACAAGAGCAAGAATGGGATAAACGAGAAAACAAGGCGAAAGTTTTGCTGAAGATGTCTGTGAAGGACAACATTATCCCTCACATCAGAGACTGTAAAACGTCCGCAGAGATCTGGACGACCATCAAAAGTCTGTATCAAACCCATAATACAAGTCGAATTATGGCACTTAAAAGCAAGTTATTTTCAATGAGGATGGACGAAAGTGAGACTGCTATTTCATTCATTGTGCAAATCAAAGATGTGAAAGACAGATTGGGTGACATCGGAGAGAAGGTGTCTGACTCTGATCTTGTCACAATCACACTGAACGGGATGAGAGATGAATTTCAAATGTTCATCACAGGATTGGCGGCAAGGGAGAAAGCGCCCACATTTGAAGATCTGACAGGGATCTTGCTGCAAGAGGAGGAGCGGTGACAGAACTTGAACCCACAGAGTGATGATCTTGCGCTGATGGCGAAACGACGATCATTCAGAGGGAAGCAGCCACAACAGCAATCACAGCAGAAAGGAGGAACATCGCAGAAGAGTCCATATAAAGGTATGCTTGTAAATAATTCTGTAAGAAGATGTTATTACTGTGGAAAGAAGGGTCATATACAGAATGGATGTCTTAAGAAGCAGGCAGATGATGCAAAGAGAAAGTTGGCGATAGCAAAGCACAGAGGATATTTTGCTGAAGAAGATGTTGAAGAAGATGACGACTTCAGTCACGAATTTTGACTGTTCACAGTCGACTGTGCCCTTTCAGCATCTAATGAGGACGATATCTGGTATGTCGATTCCGGAGCATCCTCCCACATGACAGCTAAAAAGGAATTTTTTGAAAATCTTGAAGAAAGTACTTATGGATCAAATATTTATTTAGGAGATGATAGTGGATGCGAGATTAGAGGTCATGGGGATATTCCAGTGAAGTTACCAAATGGTAAAATCGGTCATCTTAGAAATGTTTTATATGTACCTGGAATTAAGAAAAATCTCATATCCGTATCCATGATCACTTATCAAGATATGCAAGTCGAATTCTTCAAGACTCATTGTGTGATAAAGGATTGCAGGAAAGAAATAGTTGCAACAGGCATGCGCGTTGGAAGCCTATACAGATTGGATGTAAAGAGTATACCAAAGCGAGCCATGATTGCAGGTGGATCGACAACTGAACAACTCTGGCATCAGAGATTCGGTCATTTGAATTTGCAGGACCTCATGTTATTGCAGAGAAAAGGTATGGTTGAGGGGCTCCCTGTCTTTCATAATATTCAGTTAAATTGTGATGGTTGTGCCTTAGGAAAAATGCATAGAGAACAGTTTCCTGTGCATGATAGGAGGAAGGAAACAGATATTTTAGAACTAGTGCACACTGATATATGCGGACCTATGCAGACAAGGTCGCTAGGTGGAGCGTATTATTTTTTGTTATTTACTGATGACTGCACTAGATATTCATGGGTTTATTTTCCAAGTAAGAAAAGTCAGAATTTCCAGTGCTTTATAGAATTTAAAACCTTGGTGGAAAAAAAGTTTGGTAAGAGTATAAAAATTCTCCGATCTGATCAAGGGGGAGAATACAAGTTAGGGGAATTCATGAAATTCTGCAAATTTCACGGGATTGTTCAACAATTTACAGTGCCACACACACCACAGCAGAATGGAGTGGCAGAGCGCAAAAACATTGTAGAAATTTGCTGAATAATGAAGATTTATTCACCGAGATTATCCTGGTCACACACTAATTCGAATTCATGTATAACACATAACCTCTTCTACTGCAATCATCACACATGCGGAAATAAAACAAGCGGTATGCGATCATACGATCATCAAAACATCACACATATAACGCAGTATGTATGGGGAAAGCTTATAGCTGAAAACCCCCAGCTATTTTGTATATTATAATGGAGAGAACATGTAACAATACATAGCACAATACTCCTCACAAGTACTCAGTACTATCTCCAAAAGTTACACACAAACTAGCTCAGTTTTGAACAAGTCACGGGTTCAAAACTCCTCCACTGTTTGCCTGCCTCTACTGCGCAATCCAAAAGGATTATGGATGAGATCCAAGTTCGAATCCCACTAGCTCCAACTGCACAATTCTCATTGGAAATCTCCTCCAATGCTTGTGCCAATCTCATGCACAACTAATAGCAAACCGGCTCTTTCACCTATCTCTTCCACTGGTCTCCATTGAACTGTCCATGCACTGGTGTTAACTAATGTGTTCTTTAGTTGAATAATGAGTTAATAATTAGTGAATTAATTAATAATTAATTCACACCACTCATCTCTAGTGTATTAGCCAGTTAAACTAAATACAACTAGTTCAACTAAGTTAAACTGAACACAACTCCATCAACTCCTCAATCAACTCCACCAAACTCAATCACTTGAGTTCTAACTGAAGTCAACCATGCAATAGCTCAACTAACCCATAGGAAAAGCATATTTCCTTCTGTCAGCTGCATGTGCCACATCCAAGCATCAAACTGAAGTGCTCCAAGAGGATAAGATAATGTTTATAGTCTAAATATTATTAAGGGTTAATAATATTCAACTGTTCTATTTTTAGCCCGGCAGTCTAAAAATAGATTCCGCCCAATGTCTAAAAATAGAGGTCCATATATTTTTACCAACTCGACCAATCATCCATAAATAGCATCCTGCAACTCATAGACCATGATCCATATGTCTAAAAATAGACATAGTCTAAAAATAGACTTTGCGCCAAAAATAGCCTGCGGCCCACTTAGTGAAGGCGACTTCATTTCACTAAGCTCCATCATCTTGTTGCATTTTCAACACTCCCTCTCAACAAGATATGGATTATCTGCAACCCCTATCCTACCTCTGTGGTATTCGAATTTTCTCCTGGTGAGCGCCTTCGTCAAGATATCAACATCTTGATCCTCCGTGGGAATGTATGAAAGTAACATGATTCTCCGCTGCACACAATCTCTGATATGATGGTACCTGATGTCGATGTGTTTGGATCTATCATGAAATACTGGATTAGCCGAGAGTTTAATGCAACTCTGGTTATCACAATAAATCACAGTAGGCTCCAAGTGTGACTCGAACAACCCGACCAGGATCTTCCTCATCCATATGGCCTCGCATGCAGCCAAGCTTGCTGCCATATATTCAGCCTCTGCTGAACTGAGTGCCACGGATCTCTGCTTCCTCCTGTACCAAGAAACTGATGTCGACCCGATACCGAAGATCCCTCCAGATGTGCTCTTTCTGTCCGTTGGGCTCCCTGCCCAATCTGCATCCGTGAAGCCACATAGCTTCACCTCATCCTCCTGTCTGTACCACAAGCCATATCCCGATGTGCCTCTAAGATAATGCAATACATGCTTGCCTGCCTTCCAGAAGAGCTTGGTAGGCTTAACCATAGCTTGCGAAAGCTGGTTAACAGCATAGCATATATCGAGTCGTGTATTGACCAGATACATAAGCGACCCCACCAACTGTCGATAGACAGTGGCATCCACTACCTCCGCTGAAGTAGCATCCTCCTTCCTCCAACCACCAGGAAGAGGAGTGTCAATAGGCTTGCAGCCTTGCATGTTGAACCTCTCCAGAATATCCCGGGCATACTTGCCCTGAGAAACAAACAGTCCACCACTGCGCTGCCAAATCTCCAATCCCAGGAAATAATGAAGGATGCCCAAGTCCTTCATCTCAAACTCTCGTGCAAGATCCTCCTTGCATGAAAGTATCAACTGCTCATCGCCAGTCAAAATCAGATCATCTACATAAAGTACGATGATCAACAGCTTCCCCTCCACCACAATCTGGTACAGGTTTGGATCCGCCTCACTCTTGGAGAATCCAAGCCCGGTGAAGTAGCTGTCTATCCGAGTGTACCAAGCACGAGGTGCTTGCTTCAGCCCGTACAGTGCTCTCTTAAGTCGGCACACATGCGACTCACTGCTGAAGATCTCGAAACCTTCAGGCTGCTCTATATACACCTCCTCCTCAATAACTCCATTGAGGAACGCAGTCTTCACATCCATCTGATGAATGTGCCACCCCATCTGCGCTGAGAGAGCAAGGATCGTCCGTATGGAGGAATACCTTGCGACAGGTGCAAAAGTCTCCTCATAGTCAATCCCCTCGATCTGTGAGAAGCCACAGGCGAAAAATCTCGCCTTGTACTTCTCCACACTCCCGTCAGCCGCCTGCTTCACCTTGTAGATCCATCGCGAACCTACAACTGATTTCCCAACCGGTCTTGGGACAATCACCCATGCACTGTTCCTGATGATCGAATCATATTCTTCGATCATGGCATCAACCCATGCGGGTTCCTCCACAGCTTCCTCAAAAGAGGATGGCTCCGTCACAACACATTGACTCACAAGAGCCATGTATCCAAGCAGTATCGGGTCCCAGGACTATCTCTCGTCACACAGACGTAGGTGGGTCCCACAACCCTCTTTGCATCTTCGAGCCGGGCCGCCAGCTTCTCGAGTGCGCTTGCGCCCTCCGATGGTTACGCCGTACAGTGTTTATTCCACTCCATGAACTTCTCTTGTGGCTGATCCACATCCCGAAGCCATCCTGGTAACTAATAGCTCCTCATCCGCATGCAAGTGTGGCTCCCTCTCTCAAGCGAACACTCGCATGGCTTTCTCCTCCTAAAATTTGATATCCCGTCGCACAAAAGTCTTGCGACTGTCTGGAAAATACACATGATAGTTGTGGGGCGTATCAGTGTACCCCAAAAATATCCCAACCTCTGCGGTCGGCTCCAGCTTCTTTCTGGGATCCTTCGTCACATGAATGTAGACAGGTGAACCAAAAATCCTCAAATGGGAAATATCAAGCCTCTTACCAGAAAATGCCTCCTCGGGTGTACTCATGCCAAGAATCTTGTGAGGACAACAGTTTTGCACATATACTGCAGTATTGCATGCCTCCGCCCACAAGTGAATGGGTAGGCCCTGATCATGCAACATCGCCCGTGCGCACCCACGATCGTTCGTTCTTCCGCTCAGCACCCCCGTTTCGGGCTGTGGGTTGGTGGGGAGCTGGTATATTAATGAGCTCTCTTCGAATCCCTTCTGCGCTACAAAATTCTTTGAATTCGCCATAGATGAATTCACCAACCGTATCATACTACTCCTAAGAGCCATCACCTTCTTCCCCGATTCCTTCTCGACCAAGTTGCTTTAAACTCTCACGTAACTTAGAGTATGTCTCGCTCTTCTTCGACATGAAGAAGATCCAAACGACTTTCGAGAGAAATCATCAACAAAGATCACATAGTACTTGTGCTTGTCACGTGAAGCTACCGAGAAAGGACCACACACGTCCGTGTGAACTCTCTCAAGGATCGTCGTGGCGCGACTTTCATCCTTCTCGTGAAAAGGTGGCTTTCACAAATTTTCCCTAAAGGTACACCCCTTGCACCGATCCGACCGCGCAAGAGTGCCCTTTGAAGCCCAAAGTAGAAATCACGTCAAGTAGATCTTCAAAGCTCCACATGGTGAAGGTGGCCCAATCTCCTGGTGCCATAGTACGTCGCTCATCATCCCGGCTTACCACTTCTCCCAGCTCTTGCATGCCATTGTCACGGAGCTATCTACTATCTAGCAATTGATAAAGTGTTCCTGACTCCTCGAACCCCTCATCTTCCGGGTCTCTCCAGCAGTCTTACTCGCACGTGAAAGCTTTTCCTTTCGCCGAAGACTCACATCATACCCCTTATCTTCTAACATCACAGTACCGTAGATCAGCATTCTTCATCAATCCAGAGAACATGCAATGACTTCCTTCAATATGAAGGGTTTACCAGTACTTCCCTCTCGAAAGGAAACCTGGTACCGATACCGCTCACACCGTATCTACTCATCATCGCCTCCATCTCGATGTGCACATCCCAAGATCTTTCTCATCCGTGATCCGAAAACAACTCCGATCTCCCAATCATATGAAAAGACGCACCACTCGTCCAAGAACCACATCGATCCCATCATACTTGAAACCAAGCATGCGACCGCCGAAAAAGTCATAGCTTTCGACCGCGAGTGCCAAAGCCTCTCCGTCTCGCGTATCCGCCAATGCTTGCTTGTTTTTCTTCTTCTCTGCGACAATTTGTAGCATAATGTCCGTGACGGTGACAAAAGTGGAAAACACTTCACCTTAGACATGTCCTCGCTTCTTGCCCTTTTGCACCAGTACTGAGAAGATTTCTACTTCCCTCCTTTCTTTAGCTTTGGACAACAAAGCGACAATTTTCTTCATCAGCCTCTCCCTTTGATGAAGATCTCTGGTCTCGAGTACGTCGCTCGTATCTCCTCTCGCATGAGATCCTGACCAGCGCTCGCTCCCATCCCTGCCAATTTCCCGACCATCGACGCTAATCTTGATAGGAATGCCAAGCCTTCTGAAGACCAAGGAGAGCCAGATGTCGACCAAATCCTCTTCATCGACAAAAGTCACCCCCACACTTCCCCAGCTCATCCTCGCATTGGGTGAACTTCGTGAGGTACTTCGGCGATGTCGTCGCCTCTTCTCCATCTTAATGTTTCGAAAGTTTATCTTTGAGCGCCACTTTCTTCCTTGGTCGCTCTTACGCGAATAGATCTCGTCAAATGCTTTCCACATCAAATATGGAGAAGCTCTTACCATGCAGGCTGGATAATGTGATCCTTCACGCCTCCCAACAGATTCTTCGACATTTCGCCATCTTCTTTTGCCAAGCCTCAACTTGAGCAAGCATCAAGTTGTGCTTTGGGAATTTCTGTATTCACTGAACTCCAACATACCCATTGTCATCTAATACTCGCCTCCATTCTCGATCCTTCCATGCAACATAGTTCGAACTCGCCCTCAAGGGCATATTCGAGTCGCAAACGTTGAAACGAAGATTTCTGCTACGACACCAGCACGAGAAGAACGACCGCAAAATTCGAATTCCACAAGCTTCAAACTCAATCAAGCTCCCCGATCGATACGTGAGAACAAATTATTTCTAACATCAAGAGATTGATCGCAAGGGGGCATTTACTCGCATGTATCACCTTTCTAAAGAAAGGGTGGATACTCAGCAGGCTACCCTGCCCGCACATGCGTACTTCGTCCACGAAATAGATTTGTAATCACCGTGATAGACTTCGACAATTAACTTTTAAGCTCGATACCATGTAGAAATTAGCTCGAATAATAAGATTTATTCAATCGAGATTATCCTCGATCACACACTAATTCGAATTGCATGTATAACACATAACCTTCTTCTACCGCTAATCATCACATGCGGAAATAATACAAGCAGTATGCGACTCATGATCATCAAAACATCACACATATAACTCGCAAGATAGGGACGGAAAGCTTATAGCTGAAAAACCCCTGTACCTATTTTGTATATTATAATAATGGAGAGAATCATGTAACAATACATAGCACAATACTCCCCTCACAAGCTACTCAAGCACTATCTCCACAAGTTACACACTAACTAGCTCGACCTTGAACAAGTCACTAGTTCAAAACTCCTTAGCCACTCGTATCTGCCAACCTCTGATCGCGCAATCCAAAGGATTATGTGATGAGACTCCCGTGTATCGATAAACCCATCAAGGTACCTAAACTCTGCCAGTAATTTCATTGGCAAATTTCCTCCAACTAGCTATGTGTTGCCAATCTCATGCACAACTATAGTCACTAACTAATAGCTATCTCTACCCTTTCACCCACCCTCCAACACTTCGGTCTCCACCGAACTCAGGATCATGCACCGTAGTTAACTGATGTGTTCTTTAGTTGAATAATGAGTTAATAATTAGTGAATTAAATAATATTTAATTCACATCACTCATCTCTAGTTGTATTAGCCAGTTTAAACTAAATACAACTAGTTCAACTAAAGAAACAAACCGAACACAACTCCACTCAACTGCCCTCAATCAACTCCACCAAACTTAAATCACATCGAGTTCTAATCGAAGTTCATCATGCAATATGCTCAACTAACCCATAGGAAACAGCGTGATTTCTTGTGTCCGCATACAGCATGTGCCACATCGTAGCTCAAACCGAAGTGCGTCCAAGAGGAAGAGATAACTGTTTATAGTCTAAAATATTATTAAGGGTTAATAATATTTGACTTGCTCATATTTTTAGCTCCGAGCAACCTGTCAAAAATAGAAACCGCCCAATGTCTAAAAAATAGAGGTCTCATCTATTTTTACCAACATCGACGCAATCATCCAAGAATAGCATCCATGCAGAATTCCCCTAGATTATGCTCCATATGTCTAAAAATAGACATAGTCTAAAAAATAGACTTTGCGCCAAAAATAAATTTCAAGGCGTCTCACTTAGTGAAGGCGACTTCATTTCACTAAGCTCCATCATCTTGTTGCATTTTCAACAAACAAAACCTTAGTGGAGTGCGCAAGGAGCATGTTAAAAGGTAAGGTCTTTCAGTTTTTGAAGAGGGCTATTAATACTCGCCGTATATTTAGGTTAACGTGTCCTATCAGCATTCTAAGCCCAAAAAATTCTTTTGAAGCTCTATATGGATTCAAACTAAAGAAAAGAAAAACCATCTAAGAGTATTTGGGTTTTAAAAAGAATTGCCCATATACCCAAAGCCGATAGGAAGAAATTAGACCCTAAAGTCGTTAAATGCATCTTTGTTGGTTATGGAATAATTTAAAGCTTATAAGTTGTTCAATTCTATCTCGTAAGATATTTAAAAGAAGGGATGTAGTGTTTCAAGTGAGCAAAGCTCAGAAGGGAAAGATGACATTGGTGATGATTTAAACATTCCATTGTTGATGGATGAAAGCAAACAGATGAAAGAGAGTTGGAGCAGAATAAAACAGGAGGTAAAGAAAACACCAAGAAGGTGATAATGCAAGCTCAATTAGAGTTGAAGAAAAACAAATTTGAGGTAAGTCTCACAAGGAGATCAAGTAGAAGACTCAAAAACCATTAAAATCAAAGACTATGCTTTGATGTCAAATGTTTGAACATTGTAGAGCCCACAAATTACAAAGAAGCTAGTCAATTTAAGGAGTGGAGGGTTTATAATGAATGAAGAGATAGAATCTATTCTAGAAATGACACTTGGGATTTAGTTGAATCGCCTAAGAATAAAACACCTATAGGATGTAAATGGTCGTTTAAACCAAAAATGAATGCAGATGGAAGTATTGAAAATCTAAAAGTTTGTACGGGTTGCAAAGGGGCATTCAGAAGGTATAGATTTTGATGATACCTTTGCACCGTAGCAAAGCTAAATACAATCAAAATGCTTATTTCTTTAGCTACTAAACATAATTGGGAGCTACACTAAATTGATGTCAAATCTTCCTTTTAAACAGAGTTAAAAGAGGAAATTTATTTAGTACAACCAAAAGGGTTTGTAAAAGGTAAGGTGGAACATCTGTTTATAGATTTAAAAAGGCTTTATATGGTTTAAAGCAAGCTCCCGTGTCTTGGTACAAAAGGTTGATTCTTTCTTTTTAGAGTATGGTTTTCATAGAATTTTAAATGATCCAAATTTGTATACCAAGTACAATAAGCAGGGGTAGATTATTCTGATCTCATTGTATGTAGATAAGATGATTATAACAAAGAGAGGTAGATGATTTAATCAAGAGGAATCAAAAGGGCCGATGGCACAAGTTTTTGAGATGAAGATCTCGTGGCTCTACTCATCGTCTAGGATTAGAAGTATGGAGAGACACTGGCAAACTTTTCTTACCCAAGGGAAGTATGCCTTAAATCGTTAGAAAAGTTTGGTATGGATCGAAGCAGTAGATCCGCAAATGGTCAATCTTCGTTGTGCCAGAATCTAAAGTCATGGCAAAGTGACGATGGCACTACAAGGAGGTTGATGCCACGATGTGCCGCATAGCTGGTTGGCATTGGACATATCTTACAACAACCAGGATTCTGACTCCGGAATACTTCCGTTAGTGTGTTGAGCCAATTCATGTCAAAACCGCTTGAAAGTCACTGGCAGCAGTGCCGTGTTGAGGTATCTTTGTGGTACCGTTAAAAAATGGCATTTTATACACCGATGTATCCGATGTTATCTTCTAGCAGTGCTTCGCATTCGCATCAAGGTGGAACCCAGATGATCGAAGGTCTATCACAGCACGCATTCAAGATAAAAGATCCCAAGGTCATGCGCATGGAGCAACAAGAAGCAAAGTAATGTAGCACTCGTCTTCATGTGAAGCCGAGTATCAAGCATTGTGTGCAACGACGGTAAAGGACTGGGTTGAGAAGGCTTCTCAATGATGCAGAAAAAGAAAAATGCACTTACTTCCATCAAAAGCGACAACCGTAGCACTATTAAATTAGCATACAACCTGTTTCATAAAAACACCAAACATAGACACCCCGCCATTTTGTGAGAGAGAAACTATTACCCAAAGAAATTATTGTTGAATATTGTAAACTTGTGACAATGAGGTCGATATTTTTACAAAGCCTCTCGTTTGTGTGAAGTTTGAATTGTTTAGAAAGATACTAGGAGTTCGCATAACTTTTCTCCATTAAGGGAGTTGAAAATAATTATATTATTTTGTATTAATGGAGAAAAAGGTTACACAAGTTGTAACGCATTTCCTAGTTTAGGATTTGTTCCTAGAGTTTAGGGGTTTGGTCATAACTTCCTAATTTCTAGTGATTGTACTTAATGATGTAATCTTTCATTCATGAACGTAGAGTGTACGAGAGTGATCTCTCAGCTTCCGAGGTAGTCTCCATGTGCAGCTATACCCGAGAGCTACAACTCCTTCTTTCAATTCTGTGCATATTTTATCTCCTTCTTAGCACTTTCTACCTCAATGTCGTGTCCAAAGCTCCAACATGACTTTGAGGTATCGATGCCGACCTAAACAAGCAGTTGAAAATGTTTGGAATCCACCCAACCCAAACTAACTTATTGGACTCTGGAACAATCGAGTCTAACATTTGCGTACTATTATTGTGAAACTCCTCAAGAATGGGCTCTTCTTTGCGTCGACCCCAGTGATTCTTATAATTAGCATGCATTCCTTTCATCAAAGTATTCATGCATACGAACTCAAAGTAGGTGTGCCTTGAAGACGGGGTTCACCGACCTGCTTTCCGTTGAAACAAAATTGACTCGGCACCGGAACAAATATCACTCGTGGATGCAACAAACATCACGAGATTTTGCGTGAAGGTGTTTGAAGCGGCCAATGTAAATCTCAATTATTCCGTCCATTACATCCCGCCTGGAGATGGAATTACCGAGCCTAACTACAATGATCTTGTTGGAAACATTACATTAGGGCAAATCTAAGTACTTCGTTGTTAGTAATAAATAAAGAAAGAACTCATAATCTTAGGATAAATGTTTTTTTCACTAATCATATTATTAAGATTAATTAAATTTTGATGATATAATTAATCCGAAATACATTTATCTACATTATGAAATATAAAAATTTAAATCTAACTTATACATTTATCAATATCAAATTGTTATTAACCTCTTTTTTCACCGTAAATTTGATGCAAAGGTAGGGAATGTTACCATCACAAAGCAAAGACGAGCCAAAAATGTACTATTTACATACCGTCTTAGATGTCAAATTAAAGCGTAGTTCGACTTAGGAACGAGATAGCATTCTTCGGGATTTTCATTTCTCAAGCCTTTAAGCTACTGGAGTGGGTACTAATACTCTAAGTTCTTCTTTACCGGAGACTTGGTGATCTATATCTTTTAGAGCGTTGTGGCGAATTCAGGCGTAGGAAAATTTGGAAACATAGTATGGTAAGGGAATACTTTATTTTTTGAGCTTGTGTGGTTATCAATTATTGAAAATGTCTATAATTGGGAAAATTTCAAATCGCAATAGAAAATCTTACTAAATGCAACTAACTATATAAAGGGAATCCAATCCACATCTCTTTAATATAAGAATCTCTTTATGTGCAAAAAAGTTAAATTTTTCGACTTGTGCACAACCGCAGTAAGTTGCTCTCTTTCTCTAAGTTTTTAACGTTCTCAAGCTCTATGAGTGAACTTCTTTTCACCGTGTAAACTAATGAAAGTTTATGATCTAATGCTACCGAATTGGGACTACCGTAATGATATTAAGACCGTAATGGGGCGCATAGTGGTTATAGCGTATTTTTTCTCACGGGAACTCGTACTCGTGCTATACAGCGAATTTATCGTCATTCTAACAACCCCACGTTTAGAACCAACCCCAACGATTTCCGCAGTGTCAAGGAAAGGTAGGTGAATATTGGGTTCCAAAAAGGGTCCGCCGAAACACACTTGAGAGAATACTTCAAAAATTGATGGGCGTGTACTAAAACCTTTAAACAAAGAAGAGGAATATTTTAATTCTTTTGCTTAATGGCACAAGAGGGTGCCATCGTAGACGAACGTCCATGCATGGAATCCCTAGTGGCAAAACATTGCAATATCCTCACCTTTACCGGAAAATCGCTCACCACTCAAACCGGGATGTGTGTTATTCATAAATGGCACTTCAGACTGATTTCACTTAAAAAGTGTTCAAACATTACTATTCATGATGTTCACCATTCTTTTATGGTAACTTAATCTCATTGATATCGCCTGGTGCGTGCTTAATCAAACTTGATGAGAAATCGTCAAAGATTTCTATTATAATACTCCGAATTAGCAAGACAATGGCACCGAAGACTTTGGCTGAAAATGGTTGCCATATTACTATGAGGGATTGCAAAGGGTTATACCGAATCGCCAAATTCAAAGTTCACAAGCAGTGTGGGGTCTTTTTGTTGCATCGATTGTCATGCTTATAGTATTATTGATTTACCTAGTGCAATGGAAATGCAACGTCAAAGTAGCCCCACAAATGTTTCCTGCATCTATCCTGCCATGGTGAAAGCTTGGAACTATAAAATGACTATGTGGCTATTTCCACATTAATCTTTCTTTTTCTCCCATTATACCGCTCGCAGCAAGAGAGTTGAAGCTGTATCTTCATGTTGATCGAGGGGATTTCAAGCATCTATTGGAATACTATGAAATGAAATGTGTAATTCAATGTTATTTTATAATTATATATCTCATGAATATATTGAAATTTCCGATTATATGGAATGACATACTTATAATTCAATGTTAATTTGTAAATGATAGTTATGTTTTTGTAACTCTTCTGTTGTAGCCGAGATTACAAATTGTAAAAAATAAATCCATTTTTTGTACGGGTTTGAATATGTAAAAAAAGCTTTTGCTTATTTTCACAGTGTCATCAAAATTAGATAATATTATAATGTTTAATAATTCTAACAACTCATTTAGTCTAGTCAATGTCTGAGAAAAAGTAAAAGCCTCAAATAATTTCAAGTAGAAATGCACCATTAACTAAAAAAACATACTCTCATATTAAATATATATAAATATAAATGGTGTTGTGATTTGATTTTAACCTTAATGTTACCTTTATAAAAGATGGCTCTATTCTCTAAACTTTGGCAACTCTCATATATTAATATCAAACCCTTGGTGTTATTAGTTCTTTATGTTTAAAATATTAATAACCCCTGGTTTATTAATTTCTTGAATTTAAAATATTAATTTCAGGGTTTCTTACTCTCATGAGTTTAAAATATTAATTATTAGGTGTATTAATTTCTTGTTTATAATATTAATATTTATCCCTTGGGTTCACCAATTACTTTGGTTTATAATATTAAACCCTTGGGTTTATTACCTCTTTGGTTTATAATATTAATAATGTCTTGGGTTTATTAATCTATTTAATTTAAATATTAATTATTAGGGTTTATTAATTTCTTAGGTTTTTGAGTTTAACAATTTTATTTTTAGGGTTTAATAATCTTTTTTGTTTTTAATATTGATCCTCTTGGTATTATTGATCATGTAGGTTTTTTAATATTTATCTCCTTGGCTCACACATTCCTTTGGTTTATAATATTAACCTTGTGGTTATTAGTTTTTTTGGTTTATAATATTAATAATCCCTTGGGTTTATTAATGTTTTGGGTAATATTATGATTTACATTATGGCGTAATATGTTGGGTTATAATATAGATTCTAGTATATAGCATTTATAATTAGGAGTTAATATTGCGTTTATAATATTGTGTTTAATATTTAGAGTTTATAATATTGGGGATCATAATATTTCTATTCATCATATTGATTCTTAGGGTTTATTTATCTCGTGTTTTTAATATTGATCCCTTGGCCTTATTGTAATGTTCCTTTTTCAGATTGCTCATAACCGCATTGACAAATGAATTTTCGTGAAAATATGCAATGGAACAGAAAATGACTCTTGGATCTTTCAGATCAGTCAATAAAAAAAATAAATCCAAGATTTTAGCAACAAATAAGACTAGGTGGGTTAAACATATCTCCCACACCTAGTTATATTCATGAGAAGGCCTAATGAGGGGTCGCAAATAAAGTAAAATGCTCTACCTGAAGCAGAGAGCCACAAGGTATTAGAAGGTGTTGATAGACACTTAAAACTAATTCCATGTACAAAGAACAACTTAGATCTGAATTTATGATCCAAAAAGTGAGGAAAAGAAGGATTTCGACCCTAAAATAGATGTATTCGTAACCGCGTAAAATTAAGGGAAATTCCGTGATTTTATTTTAGATCAGGTCATGAGGGACCTATGCTCCGAATTTCAGCTCAAATAAGGCATTATAACTATGTTAAATAGTTCCTCCATCCCTAGACATGCTTTTAAAAATGTCGATTTCCCATGACTTCGAGTATGCGTAAATGGATGAAGCATGCAGAGCGTAATTTCTAAAGACATTAGACAAAATATGTCTGAAACATCGGATCCAAGTTTATTATCACCGAGCATGAAGAAAAATGGAGATTCAGCTCCTTTATACATCAAAAGATCACCCGCAAGGGATTTCATGAAAGAACAAATACAAGTATCGTATCCGCATAATATGGATCCGGAAAATGCAAAATCAATGAAACTATGAGTACATGAGCTGAAATGTGTTGTAAATTTTGCATAAGAAGACTTGAAACATGACTTTCCAGATGAAGGGATGGCTCTTCTCAAGGGAAATGAGCACCAAACTAGGGTAGAAACCCCGCTCGCAAAGAATAATCGGAAAAAATAAATTCAAGCTCAAGTATACCGTACGTATGGATGATGGAAGGTCCTTTGGCCTGATGCCAAGATATGAAACTGAAGCCCAATGTTTCCTCACTAATCTTTCCGTAGAAAGGAATGCTCCATTTTCTCGCAAAACTAGATCCGGAAGTGGTGTTGAAAACCCTCACCGCAACAACTAGCAACACAATATTATTCGTCGTTGTAATAACACTATCTTGATGGAGGAAGTTTACCAAGCCTATAAGGTGGAGAGGCATTTCAGAACATACCCCTTTCAGATCTCCTCAATGAAGAGAGAAATCCCTAAACAGAAATTCTCTCTAATAAACAACAGAGATTTTGAATTGCCTATGCAATCTCAAAATTGAATTATCTTCAACTACTTTCCTCAAGGGCCTTCCTCTTTCTTTTATAACATTAGGGCTTGGAAACCCTAAACCACCTCCAATGAGTTAATCCCTTTTCACATGGAGGGTCTCCATTTAAAATCGCACCGATCAATGAAGAGGTTCAATGTATCCGACACCTTTAGATTTGGTCTTGTTGGACCCAAATAACCTTCTTCATTCCTTTTCACACCCAAGTGTATTTGATTAAAATGGCCTGACATTTTTCCATGTTCACGTTGGGCACATTTATTTTGCTGATTAGGAGTTTTAGAGTTCCTCCTACACTTTTATTCATGAGTTAAGCAACCGAATTTAAAATGCAATATTCCCATTAGCTTCAAAATTGGGAATATTACAATCTCCCCCCGAAAATGTTGCTTGCCCTCAAGCAACTCTTATTGCGTATGCAAACCATCTATTACCCTCCAAATGGCACCCACATAAGGAAGGCTTCCTCCATTTGCTGCAATAGGTTATGTATGTTTGGTTCCAAAGTTGTCTTCCACAAATGCATGAGATGACTCCAACCGTAAGGTTAGATGTCCTCTTATCATGAAGCACAAAATGGACAATTACATGATGTCCAACACCATCATAAAAAGCATGAGAGACATAAAATAAAGTAGCTCCTTACATAAAGGAAAAGCTTCATCATGCAATAAGAACATTCCTCTTTCCCATGTATCATGGATTTGATTGAGCATTGTTATGCCTTCATTGTTAGCCCCGTTGGCTTTATTGGACCCAAACTCCATCATTCCAAATCTGTTAGGGCAAAAGAAGAAGGTATGAGTAATATGGGTAAAAAAAGATGTCAAGCCATATTCTCCTAATAACAACCACCGGAGCAAGGCCATTTGCTGCCATCCTCCATCTCCTCCATGTAAGATGAACAAGCCAAGCTTTTCAAAAAGATGATGTACATGCCTTTTCGTCGCAATTTATCTTTGATACATGTGGCATGAATTTTAAAATTCATGAGTCAGTGGTCACCACAGTCATTTAAAAGCAACCAAAGCAACAAGAGGTCTTGTCAGCTTTCTTTCCTCCTCATGCATCATGAAACCAACCATATTAATGGACATATGATATGTCACATCAGCCCAATACAAAGTACCATCATCAATGCACATCATGGGATCAATGTGCCAAATTTTACACGTATGCAAAACACATAGACATAGGAGATGTCATGTGGCGGCCATACTTTCATGAGACAAAAGTATACATGCCTTCTCCCCGTCGCAATATATCATTGTAATCCAAGGCATGATTTAGAAAATGATGAGCTATTGGGAGCAACCATACTCACCCAAAGCAAAATGCCCATAGCAACAAGGACTTTTATAGCCCTTCTACTCTATCAACATGTGGATCATGGAGCAATAACACAATGATGGACATGTGAATGTCCTCATCACTACAGTAACAAGTATTTCCCTCATACCACATCATGTGGAGTCATCCCTCCTCCCAAGCCACCTCATGCATGAAACATACCTCCAACAAAATGCAAGTGGATAAATGAGACATATTTCAAACATGGTAACATGGACATGAGATTTAACATGTGATGTCCAAATCTCCTTTCAACAACCACATCAACCATGCTTCCTTTTCATATACTCTATTAATGATGCCAAAGTATGAGATGAGAGAATGAGAAACCTTGGGTAGTGATCATGCTTACCCCAAAGAAACCACCGTTGCCATGCCTTTATTCGGGCCTATGACCATTCTTCAAGGTATAGACTAGAAATAGAAATAGGAAAGCTTTTGGAGAGTGATAAGATTCTCCCAAGTGAAAACCACGTAACCAAGCTTGCTGGCCCATATATGTATGCAAGTGACTGTGATATCTCGCTCATAATCCTCATCCACTCACTCAATATGGAAGATGAGGATGCATAATCATGGCATCCCTTTGTAGAATATCATCTCCTTTGAACCAATGAAGAACCTCAGACTTACGAAATATTGAAATTATCTTCTATTGGAGATTCTTAGTGAGATCTCTCTTCCATCTATGGCCTTCCAAAACTAGTGAGGCTTTGAATCTGTTAAAGTAGTTAGAAGTCTCTCTTTGAGTTGTAGCATGCTCATTGAGAGAGTGTCATCTGTGAGGGAGAAAATGTTTTCATCTCAAGATGTCTACTCTTCATCTTCTTCTTCTTCTCCATTGCCCCAAGGTTGAAGCTACCTCTAGAGTGCTCCAAGAGAGATGAAGCTCTTTTGCCACAATCACTAAGACAAACTCGCTTACAGATCTGCAAGGGATGTATGTACTGCCTCAAAGCAAGTTTCATTACCGATCTCACAATCACCTATCGAACATAGGATAATACTAATCCCATTTCTTGAGACCCTAAGACCTTAACCCAAGAGATTGAATGCAACTCAACAATGATGCATAGGGATAGTTTATAGTCTCATCCTTGATTAGGATCAAGGTCTCATACGTGACATGTTCTGTTTCAAATCAACATTGATTTAATCCTTGGATATGCATTAATCTTGAAACAACATGAGCTGAAATTTCATGTACAATTTTGGATCATTGGATATGTGGGAACCTCTTGACAACATAAGAGTTCTCCAATTCGGATCAATGATGCCTCCAACTCGTTGGCAAGAATGATGGCCTTTTCTTCAAGCATACCATCGTTGGTATCTTACTCTTCACCTTGAAACCTCTTTAGGAGTTTCTTTGCATATCTCTCCTTCATTGCTATACCTCTCACCTTCTTCAAAGAAAGTGAGCATAGTAGATCTATGAGGAGATCTAGGATTCTTCGATCTTCTTATTTGTCGATAGGTAGTGCTAGGCTTCCTTCTTCTTCTTGAAACTTATGTAGGTCTACCGCAGTCTGCTTCCTCGGAATTCTCTAGAGTTCAGTGCACTTTTCTCTCTTCCTCACCTACCTCAAGTAGTGTTCTTCTTAGACGGAACATTGATGACAGAACTCATCCTCTCCATCATTCCGATCTCTCAGTTTCTTCTTCTCCGATACTCGCTCGTAAGTTCCCTCTTCAGAGTTTCAAGATTCTATTCAAAGAGATCGATCGAAGTAGGGGCATTTACCTGATATGTCACCTTTCGAAGGATGAGATCCGCAGGCTAGTCTACGTGGCGTACTCTATCTATAGAGCTTCTGAAAGATTCCTGCTTTAGGGATTCACCACTTTGGCTTGAAGCCACAGCCGAGCCAAAGATCATGCTCGATACCACCGTAATGTTCCTTTTTTAGGATTGCCTACATAAATCATGCATCGACAAATGCATTTTCGGTGAAAAAAATATGCAATGGAACAGAAAATGACTCTTGGATCCTTCATATCAGTCAATAAAAAACTAAATCCAAGATTTTAAAGTGTGAAGAAATAAAATTAGGGAAGTAACAGATCTCCCACACCTAGTTATCTTCAAGAGAAGACCCAATGAGGGGTCATAAAGAAGTAAAAACACTCTACCGGAAGTTCGTAGAGCTATCGTTATGATAAAAGGTTGGACACCAAAACTAATTACAAGTACAACAACAACTTAGATCTGAATTTAGATCCAGTGTGAGGAAAATCAAGGATTTTGACCCTAAAATAGATGTATTCGAAATATGCATAAAATTAAGGGAAATTCCCGGGAGGTTATTTGCATTAGGGTCATGAGGGACCCATACAAATTAGCCAAAAAACATTCTAGCTATGTTAAACAACATCCCCAGATATGCTTAAAAAATGTCGATTTCCCATGACTTTGACTATGCAAAATTCCTAAAGTATACAGTAGCGTAATTTCTAAAGACATTAGACAAAAATATGTCCGAAAAATTATATCCTCAAGTTTATTATCACCGGGCATGAAGAAAAATGGAGATTCCAACTCCTTTATACATTAAAGACTCTACCCAGACATTCATGAAAGAACAAAATACAAGCATCGATCTCAGAATATGGATCCGGAAAAATGTAGAATCACCGAAACTCTAAGTACATGAGCTGAAATGTATAAAATCACAGAAGAAGACTCCGAAATACAAACTTTCCTAAGAAAGAAGGATGGTCCTTTCCAAGGAAATGAGCACCAAACTAGGTAGAAACCCGCCGGGCAAAGAATGCACTAGAAAAAATAATGCAGCTTCTCAAGTATACTACATAGATGATGATGGAAGGTCCTTTGGTCCGATGCCAAGATCTAAAATCGAAGCTCAATGCTTCCTCACGAATCTTCCAGAAATGAATGCTCCTTCGCAAAACTAGATCCGCTGAAGTGGTGTTGAAAATCCTCACCAACACCCAAAGAACATGGGGATATTATGTCAGAGAAATAACGATGTCTGGATGGATAGTTACCTCAAGCCTAGATGTGAGGCATTTCGTAACATACCCTTCAAGATGATCCGGATCTTGGGAGGCCCCCAAGATCTTAAAAAGTTGAAATGGATTCGACAAGATATGCAAAACTAGAAAGCCGAAAAAAAGAGAGAACATAAATAAAATAAAACCAAAGAAACTTGTTTTATTAAAATAGAGAATAATCCGTAGAAGCAACATTGTGGTAGACAATTTTTTCCTTTTACAAAGTGAGACTTGTTATTTATAGCCTTTTTTTGAGATAGAATACTATAGGTGGATACCATGGGCCAATACCAAGGTAGATACTACTTACAATACCATGGGTAAATCCCATGTGGATGAATACCATGGGTAGATACATACCATGGGTCACTTACAATACTCATGTTAAATATCATGTAGATGAATACCATGGATCAATGCCATTTACAATACCTGGCGGTAAATTCCATGGGTGGATGGATAACATGGGTAGATGAATACCATGGGTTGATGCCATTTTCCATTCTGGGATCATTCCTCTCTCCTTAAGAAGCAATGGTTCCATTGTATGAAGTTCTCTCCCAGAAGCCTTCATGGAATATGAAGAGCGATTGAAGATAAGGGTTTTCTCTAGTTAACCCATAACCGTGATGAACGAAGATCCGAGGATAGAGATACCATGTAATGCCTGTGACCAACTCGTGATATCGATAAAGGTGCGACATAACAAATGGAATTCGATGAAGTGTGGGTTTGTGGATGAACCAAACCATGAAAAATGAAGATCCAAGGATAGAGATACCCCGTAATGCTTGTGACCAACCGTGTTACTAATAGTGTGCGGCTCAGCAAATGGATTTTGATGAAAATAATTTTGAAAAGGACCTGCAACCGTGATGCCATTGTTGATGAAATAAAAGATGCCTACATAAACTTGGGGTGGAGGGCACGTCTCCAAATAACCCAATCCGAATGTCGCTATGATGAAACCGATGAATATGAATGTTGTGTAACTGCATTCAAAGAGAGAAGAAAAGAGATATTCACGCCTTAGAAATGAGCCACTTCGAGGGGGCAACCTTCCAATACATTACATGAATGAACAATTCTTGGATGATAAGCAAATGAACAAAACCTCCTTCTATATAGGAGTCCATGGGGCCATAACATAATCCTAGTGGGGCCACAATGTAATCCTAGCCGACCTAACAATAATAATGTAAGGGCACAATAATAACAATATGGGGTTGTTGTGGGTACAATAATAACAATAAGGGGGGCTACACTAACATAATAAGGGGCTACACTTCATTACTTATAGGGACTTAACATGCCTCTCCTTCAAAAGTGTTGTCCTCAACGCTCGAGTAGCTCGTGTGCTTCCCGTATAAAATTCTCATCCTCCCATGTAGAATCTTCGTGGGTAGTTCTTCCACTCTGATGAGATACTCAAATTGATCATCTCCAGAGTTGTCGTAGTTCTTGAGAGCCTGGGCCATTTAACGCTTTCCTGTCTCAACATGATTTTTCCTTCCTCATCAGTTCGGCAATATTGTTCGAACCGGAAGATTTTCTCCTATAACCTTCTTTAAGCATGAAACATGGAAAACTCGGATGTACTCGAAGAAGCGGGAAGCTCCAATTTGTATGCCATAGTACCAATATTTTGCAACACCTTGTAAGGACCATGTAGGTTTCTAATGCATAATTTTACATCTTCTTAGCTTGTTTAGGGACATTTTGTTTATATGGTTGTAGCCGTAAAATACCCAATCTCCTATATCAAAACTTCTCTCGTCAAGCATGTTGATCTCAGCTCGTTGTTTCATTCGATTTTGTGCCAAATTCAGTGTTATCCTTTAAGAGTTGGAGAACTTCTTGCCGATGCTCGACGTGATCTTCCACCGCTCGAATCTTCGAATTTTCCCTTAAAGATGATGTGATCGATGGTGGATGATATCCATAAAAGTGCCATAAATGGGGTCATTTTTTGTCATAGAGGAAGGAAGTGTTATACCACCATTTACCAGAGGTAACCACTGGGACCACAGTTTGTTTATTCATACAAAATTAACTGTAAGATATCCTTCCAAACATTTATTTACTATCTTCCTATTGACTATCGATTGAGGATGATAAGATGAGCTGTTGTTTAATTATACCCAAAGAAGAAAATAACTCTGCCCCAAAATTTCCCCGTAAAATGGGATCACGCTTCACAATAACCTCATCAAGAGTTTTTAATTGCCTTACTGGGGAACAGTAACCGCATTTCGTTTAAATGGATGAGATAATGCACATGCGTTGCACACTTGTGGCCTCATCAATCAGACCACTCATATATATCCTTTCCTTCACTTAGGTGTAACCTATGGATGGTGCAACCATCAAACTTCCACGCCCACTGAATGACAAGGTTGTAGAAGTCCCAGTGGTCTCAATCGTCTCCTAATTCTTCCCTATTCCTCACGTTAAACCAAACATTCCGCCACAAACTTTTGAATATCGTATTTAAGGCCATCCCAAAAAATTCTTTCTTCACCCCGTGGTAAGTTTTAAAAAATCCTCGATAACCCCTTGGGCAGAGAAGCAAAAAATTCATAGTCCTTTGTTTTAGTTGGAATTCTTACAAAGATAGGTTGAATTGTACCATGGAGAACATTTTTCCACCACAAATTTTGGGATGTACTAGAGAGATCCATGTCAACTTTTGAAATGAGTGTCCATATCTTTGTCCCCATTCCATTCATCTTTGTCACATCTCAACTGGGTTGATAATAGAAATGGCACAAAGCAATGCTCTCCACCTTCATTCTTTCTGAGTGTACCCAACATTGCCTTCCTTGTAGATTGTTTCAAAGTCATAACTCAACATCTTTGTGACCCATTTCACGTTCTTTGAAGATAGTCTTTGTTCCAAAGTGTTTCAGACTATCATGACGCTTTACTCGAAGTGTCTTCCCATTAGGTAAGTTCTCCATTTCTTTAGTGCATGGCAAGATTGGCACATTTCCTTCTCATAAATAGGTTTCCTAGATTTCCTTTGATTGAATGACTTTCAAAAGCAATGGGTCTTCCTTCCCCGCATTAAAACCGCACCAATTCCATTTCCGAGTACCATCTGCCATGCTTCAAAGGTTTTTGTGAAGTCTCAGCATAGCTAAGACCGTGCTAGGCACATTGCTCTCTTAAGATGTTCAAAGGCCTTAGTTGCTTCGTAGGAGTCCATGAACATGCATCTTCTTCAAATAATGCTGTTAGAGGTGCCTGCTATCGTATGTTCTTAACAAACTTACGATAATAGCCTCGTTAACCCGAGAAATCCTCGCAATCGCTTTATTGTCTTAGGGACTTTCCATTCCTTAATGGCTTTAATTTTAAGTAGGGCCTACTTAACACCCTCGTGGGATATAATATGACCCGCATATTCCACCTCTTGTACTCCAAAGAAAACATTTGGATGCTTTTGCATATAATTGTTTCTCTTGCAATAGTTTGAGCACTCGTCAACATGCTCAACATGATCCTTCCAAGACTTGCTATAGATTAGTATATCATCAAAAAATACTAGCACAAATTTTCTAAGTAAAGGGTTTGAAAATGGAATTCATCAACCCTTGAAATGTAGAAGGTGCATCGTGCGTCAGTGCATGACTCAAAATTCATAATGACCTCAAGTGAGTTCGAAATGTCGTTTTGGAATATCTTCAGCTCTTCATTCTTATTTGATGATATCTTCGAACGAAGATCCAACTTGGTAAAAATAAATTGCTCCATGTAATTCATCCAATAATTCATCAATCATGAATGGGAAATTTATCTTTAATGGTGAGCTTGCTGAGCTCCCCCAGCATCCGACACACTGCCATGATCCATCCTTCTCAGGTACCAATACCACAGAGCAGAGAAAGAACTTTGACTAGTTGAATTATACCGCCTCTAACATTTCGCAATCATGCGTTCACTTCGCTCTTTTGGAAGTAGAAGATATCTATAAGGCCTTTATTTGGAGGAATACTTCCTGAATTCAATGAATAGCATGATCAGATCACGAATAGGTGGGAGTCCTTTGGGAGTTTCCAACACCTTGGAATGATTGTCCAAGACTTGTTGGAGATCTCGTTAAATAGATGATTTTGATGTTGGAACTTCTAGTGAGCATAATTGTGCAATTACGCCTCGTTGTTCTTTCTTTAGAAGCTTTGTCATGCCATTAGAGCTTATTATCCTTCCCGGCTTCCCTTCAATACCCCTAATCGACTTCCTTTCCTTTCCGAAAAGAATTTCTGCAGTGCTCAAAATTAAAAGCTACCGTCCTCAAAGATTGTAACCATTGTATTCTAGTACAACATCACACTTCCCATAGGAATGGAAAGCATTGGACTAGTCAACACATATTCCCCCATGGTTAGCTTCGATGTTATTGCATTTTCCAGAAAGCAATTTATAGTTCCTCCATTCGCAACCATCACTTGACATTCTCGGGTGTTTGTATAGAAAACAATTTAATTGCCACCATAATGAATAAAATGAGAAAGCACCAATCAAATTCAACACTATTACCTTTCTCTTCTTGATTTGTCCTTTTATCTGAAAGAGCTGAGGAGTGGTAATTCCCGCCAGCAGCATTACACGATATGGTTTATCTATTCTTTCCTCTTCCTCCGGGTCGCTTCCCCGTGTATATCCTTCTTGTTCATTTTCTTCTTCCTTTCATAATCTATGTAAAATAATTTCTTCTCAAGACACTTATGACCTTTAGTGTATTTCATATCACAATCGTAGCAAAGCCCTTTTGCTCTTTTTCTTTCCAATTGTCGTGGTGTCAACCTTGTAGGTTGTGAAAATTCAGATGTAGCCACACTTCCTTCTTTATAGAATTGAGTAGTAGACTTCCTCTTTGTTGCCATAATTTGTATCTCTTCTCAACTTTTCTTGCCAACCTCGAATGCCTTCTCTAATGAATCAAAGTTCCGTAACACGAACTCTATGTTGAATGTTATCCCTTTTTAAACTCCTAAGAAGAGATCAATCCCGTGGTCCCTTCAAATATCGCTACTCTTAGCTCAACTTTTGGAAGTCCTGTACCTGCCGCCCCACTAAACCCTTTTGTTTGAGATTTATCAATTGGGTAAAGAAGGTGTTGCTCTTTGTATCCTCAATGTGCTATCATTTCTCCGTAAAAATTGACCAAGTGACAATTCTTACGGAACAAAGCCATCGATACCATACAAATGTATTTCGGTTCTAATGCTGCAATGCGTACCTTTGTGTGTTTTGGTATCGTTATGGAGATCAAAATATCAAGCCCATCCGTAGTATCCATGTTACAGATCCTTTCCATCAAACTTCCTCATATCCATTTTTGGAATATGGTTCTTCCCACCAACATTCGAGTTTATAATCACCATTGAATATTTATTTTGTTCTCATCATGAGGTTCTTCTCATATTTCCTATTAGAATCATTTCCTGTTTTAAGCCATCAAGTCATGTATGCTTTTAGATCATTCTTCATGTTTTCTCTATGTTGTCTTTCATGTCATCCATTTTGGCTTCCATGTCTACTCTCTCCATGCCATCTGTTTTATTTCCATGCCATTCATCTAGCTTGTACACATCCATCTCCAGCTTCCATGCCTTTCTTCAAACCATCCATCTTCACTTCCACACCTTTCTCTTTCAAAACTTCCATTTCATTTTTTGGTCGCTTCTTTATGAGAGTGAAATTGGTCGCATCAGTTTTGTAATTTCTGATACATCATGTTGCAATTCTTCATCTTCATACTGTGCAGAGCCAAGGCTTGATGGGTGTTGAATTATTTTTAGGCCATTTTAGAATTCAATATTGATATCTATTCTACAATATGCCCTTGGAATCAATTCAACTTGATTCTTCAAACAAGACTTATGCAATTCGGGGAAAAAATATACACTTTTACTAGCTTTTAGAGCTCGATATTGAAATGGAATTATCTCTCAGATTTGAAAATCTTCGATATCTGAAATTCAGCTCGTAGCAGATCTCTCAAGCTTCTTTCAAATGCCACAGTCTGACTCGATTTGGATTTCCAAGACAAATTTGTGTCCAATCTCCCACAATACCCATCTGACTGTCTGGGCAGGTTTTAACTTGTGCGACTTGCCACGTGTCACTGTTTTGTCCTTGTCCTCAAACATAGCTCAGAAACTTCTTGGGCTCAGGTAATTTGCGACTAATTTTTTACGCACTTCAATCCAATGCCCAGAGAGAGAGTTATTGAAGTTTTCCTCTCACGATCACCTCTTTTGAGATGCAATTCAGAGCCCGAAAAGCACTACCTTCCAATATCATATCTCCAAAATATTATGCAACCAAGCTCTGAAATTTTTTGACGAATTTCCTCACGATTTCCGCTTTCGCACCATATGAATTTCACACTCGAACCTTCGTACAAAAAAATTTATAGCGCAAATTCAGTCATTTAATCTGCCATATTCGAAAAAATACCTAACTTCCACAACGTATGATATCTCCTCAAATATTATGAACCAAGATCCGAAATTTTTAGAAAACCTTTCCTCAAGATTTCAGCTTCGCACTCCTTGAAATTTCAGCTTCTGAAGCTTCGTAGAAAAAAAGTTATAGCGAAAATGCCACGATGACCCGTTTGGAGCAAATGGGTGTCCCGTAATCCCAAAACTTAATACCAAATGTTGTGTAACCAAATTTCCAAAGAGAGAAGAAAAGAGATATTCACGTCTTAGAAATGAGCCACTTCAGGGGCAACTTCCAATACATTACATAATGAATGAACAATTCTTGATGATACAAATGAACAAAACCTCCTTCTATATAGGAGTCCATGGGGCCATAATATAACTTAGCCACAATGTAACTCAGCCGACCTAACAATAATAATGTAAGGGCACAATAATAACAATATGGGGGTTACAGGGTACAATAATAACAATGGGGGCTACACTAACATAATAAGGGGCTACACTATTAATATAGGGACTTAACAATGAAGGAAAGTCACTAAAGCGAGTGGAGGGCACGTCTCCAAAGGGGAACCCGCTCTCCGAATGCTGCTCCATTTAAAATGAGCATAACTCGGTCAATATAACTTCCGAATATTTATTATAACCTATTTTTGGAAATGGAATGATCATTCGCATCTTCTCATGTGTTTGAAACCACTATCCGAGACTCTAGAATCTCGATTCTGCGCCGGAACTCGTCTCGCCGTCACAAAAATATCCGAAAAATTAGTTTATTTTAAATCAACGATAACTCTCACATCCCACTCTGATTCGACCGATGAACAAGTGGATTTTTTCAAGGGTTTCGCATCTATATCCATGGTTCCGAAAATTTTTCACCGAAAATTACAAAAAATGACAAAATGAGAGCCGTCGTCCATGAATTGTCATTACGAAAAATTGCTTCAACATCGTTGATTTTGAATCGGGCCGATATCTCCGCTATCCGAACTCCAATTTGGCCGATGAATTTGAAAGTATTTTTTCGTTAAGGAATATAGATCTCGGGTATTTGTTTTGGTGAATTTTTTCACCAAAAAGTTTCGCATCCGATCCGAAAACTCGCCGCCTCATCATGGATTTTGTTGAAGATTGCCGCAAAACATTGAAACCGAAATATGTTTCAAACCCTCATTCCCATAGAGGCGCAACTCGAATCGACACCACCGATCCGGATCTCGGGGAGGCCCCCATGATCTTGCAAAGTTGAAATGGATCTCGACAAGATCTACAAAACTAGAAAGCCGAAAAAAGAGAGAACATAATTAAAATAAAACTACAAAGAAACTTGTTTTTATTAAAACAAAGAATAACCGTAGAAGCTACATTGTGGTGGATAATTTGTCCTTTTACAAAGTGAGGCTTTTTATTTATAACATTTTTTTGAGATAAAATACCATAGGATACCATGGGCCAATACCATGGGTAGATACCACTTACAATACCATGGGTAAATCCTGTGTGGATGAATATCATGGGTAGATACATACCATGGGTCACTTACAATACCATGGGAAAATAAATATCATGGGTAGATGAAATGTCATGGATCGATGCTATTTACAATACCATAAAATTTGCTGGTGAATGGATAACATGGGTAGATGAATACCATGGGTTGATGCCATTTTCCATTCTGATCACAAGAGCTCCTCAATGAAGGGAAGAGGAATTCCTAAACAGAAATTCCTCTCTCTAGCTAAACAAACGCAAATTTTGAATTGCCTATGAAATCTCAAAATCTCGTTGAGATTGCAACAAGATGATGAGTTTAGTGGAAAGTGAGTCGCCTTCACTAAGTGGGTCCTGGGCAGTGCTATTTTTTGGCGCAAATTCTATTTTTAGACATATGGATCATGTTCTATAAGTTGGCAGGATGCTATTTGTGGATGGTTGGTTTAAGTCGGAAAAAATAGGATGGACTTCTATTTTTAGACATACTTGAAGAATTTATTTTTAGATTGCCACTTAAAAAAATAAGAGATATGTCAAATATTATTAGCTCTTAATAATATTTAGACTCTAAACATTATCTTATTCTCTCGGGAGCACTTCAGCTTGATGCTCGGATGTGGCACATGTAAAATTTATTTAAGGAATTACGCTATTCCTAGGGTTTAGTTGAGCTATTGCATGATGGACTTTAAGTTAGAACCTGCGCATTTAGGCTTCTGGTGGAGTTGATTGAGGAAGTTAATGGAGTTGTGTTCTGCTTTTAACTAATCTAAACATGCTTGAGCTATTTGTATTCAACCTAATTGATACAATTAGTGAGAGTGGTGAATTAATTATTAATTAATTCACTAATTAAATACTCATTAATCAACTAAAGAATACATCAGTTAACTTCAGTGCATGGACAGTTTCAGTGGAGACCAGTGCAAGAATAGGTGAAAGAGCAGGTTAACTATCAGTTGTGACTATACTGTTGCTATTTGCAACACACATATAGGTGGAGTAGCCCATGAGGATTGCGCAGTTCAAGCCAGGTGGTTTATCTATTTAATGAAGCCATCCCATAGCATTGAAAACGCAATAGAGGCTGGCTATCAAGTGGCAAAAGGTTGGAGCATGTGTTTTGCTAGATCTAGCTTGATAGTGTGTAGCAATTGAGGGTGTGCATGAGAGCTTGTGAGGAGATTTTGTACTATGATTGTTACATGATCTCCATGACATATAATATACAGATAGTTGGGGTTTTCAGCTTTAAGATTTCCCATTAAATACCGTGTTCATATGTGTGATTGTTTGTGGTTTTAATGTATGCATGCAATTGATTTTATTTCCGCATGTGATGATCAATGGTAGAAGAGATTCTGTATTATGCATGAAGCTAAAATAGTGTGTGATCAGGAGAATCTCGGTGGATAACATATCAGTTATTCAAATTTCTACAAAATCGAATTATCTTCAACAACCTTTCCTTGTGGCCTTCCTCTTTCTTTTATAAAATTAGGGTTTGGAAATCCCTAAACCACCTCCAATGAGTTAACCCTTTTCACATGGAGGGTCTCCATCTAAACTGCGTTGATCAATGAGGAGGTTCAATGTATCTGGACACTGCTGAGATTTGGTCCTATTGACCCAGTCAACCTTCTTCATTCCTTTTCACACCTAAGTGTATTTTATTGAAATGGCCCAAATTTTTCCATGTTCACATTGGGCATTGATTTATTTTTCTGATTAGGAGTTTTAGAGTTTCTCCTTTACACTTTTATTCATGAGTTAAGCAAACTGAATTTAAAATGCAATATTCCCATTAGCTGCAAAAATTGGGAATATTACACTTATTGATCGCTTAGATCTTTAATATTTATCCATTCGGTTCACCAATTCCTTTGGTTTGTAATATTAAACCCTTGGGTTTATTATTTTGGTTTATAATACTAATAACCCCTTGGGTTTATTAATCTCTTAAGTTTAAAATATTAAGTCTTAGGGTTTATTAATATCTTGATTTTAAAATATTAATTCTTATGCTTTATTAATTTCTTGGTTTATAATATTAATATTTATCACTTGGGTTCACCAACTCCTTTGGTTTATAATATTAAACCATTAGGTTTATTAGTTCTTTCTGTTTATAATATTAATAATCCCTTCGGTTTATTATTCTCTTGAGTTTAAATTATTAATTCTTAGGGTTTATTCATTTCTTACGTTTTGAGTTTAAGATATTAATTATTAGGGTTTATTAATCCCTTGAGTTTCCTAATTCTTTGGATTGGTAATATTAGGCGTTAAATATTAGTCATACACTTTAATATTAATGGATGGTCCAATGTCACATTGTGAAAAATATTGTCTCTATATGAAAATCAACCATTGGCTACCATTGTTAATCATAGTTAGTCATAGTCAATCAAGGTCTTCCATGGTCGAATGTCACATTGTGACAAAGATTGTCTCAATAAGAAAATCAACTAGGGCAAACCATGGTCATTCTTCGTCCAACGTCGCATTATGACAATAATTGTCTCAATGTTTAAGTCAAACACGCTCAACCATGTTTATTTTGCGGATTATAGTATTTATCTAAAGGTTTTTATATACTTGAGGTTTATAATATTAATCTCTTATGTTTAATATTATTCATTTAGTTTATACTATTAATAATAATGTGTGTTTATCAAACCTTTTTGTTTAATATATTTATTTGCACACTTTACTAATCACTTATGTTTTTCATATTGATCCTTCCGCCTTATTTATCCCTTAGGTTTTTAAAATTTATCTATTCGGTTCACCAATTCCTTGGGTTTATGACATGAAACCCTTTGGTTTATTAGTTCTTTTCATTTATAATATTAAACCACACTTGGGTCTTTAGAATCTCTTAAGTTAAAAATAGTAATTCTTAGGGTTTATTAATTTCTTAGGTTTTTGAGTTAAAAATATTAATTCTTAGGGTTTATTAATCACTTGTGTTTTTAATATTGATCTCTTGACCTTATTGATCCCTTATGTATTTAATATTTATCCCTTGGGTTCACCAATTCCTTTGGTTTATAATATCAAACCCTTGGCTTTTTTAGTTCTTTTTGTTTATAATATTAATAATCCCTTTGGTTTATTAATCTCTTGAGTTTAAAATTTTAATTCTTAGTGTTTATTAATCTCTTGAGTTTAAAATATTAATTATTAGGGTTTATTAATTTCTTGATTTATAATATTAATATTTATCCCTTGGGTTCACCAATTACTTTGGTTCTTAGTATTAAACCCTTGTGTTTATTACTTCTTGTGGTTTATAATATTAATAATGTCTTGGGTTTATTAATCTATTTAATTTAAAATATTAATTATTAGGGTTTATTAATTGCGTAGGTTTTTTAGTTTAAAAACTTTATTTTTAGGGTTGAGTAATATTTTGTATTTTTAATATTGATCCCTTGGCCTTATTTGTCCTGTATGTTTTTAATATTTATCCCTTGGGTTCACCGATTCCTTTGGTGTATAATATTAAACCCTTGATTTTATTCATTATTTTGGTTTATAATATTAATAATCCCTTGGGTTTATTAATCTTTTTAGATTAAAATATTGATTATTATGGTATTAATATCCTAGTTTTTTTAGTTTAAAATATTAATTATTGGGGTTTATTAATTTCTTGTCTTTTTAATATTAATCCCTTGGCCTTATAGATCCCTTGGGTTTATTATTTCCTTGGGTTTTTAATATCAATCCATTTGGTTTATTAATCCTTTATATTTTTAATTCATTTGGTTTAAAATATTAACAATCCCTAAAGTTGATTGTTCTCTTCGGTTTATAATATTAATAATCATGTGAGTTTATCATACATTTATATTTAAAATATTAATTCCAAGGCTTTATTAATATATTCTCTTTTTAATATGGATCCCTTGGGCTTCTTGATCTATTAGCTTTTTAATATTCTCCCCTTGGGTTCACCAATTCCTTGGGTTTATAATATTAGACACTTGGGGTTATTAGTTCTTTTGGATTATAATATTAATAATCACTTCGTATATTTGTAAGAGATATATACTTATTATAAATAGTAATAAAATACTACTATTATGTTATATTTTAATTTTAGTATAGTTTGAGTTATAACTATTAATGTATTGAAAAAAATTAATAATATTTTATTATCAAATAATAAAATATTATATATTTAATATATATATATATATATATTAGTTTAATATATAGTATCAATATAGTTTATATTATTAATATATTACAAGTAGATATATAAGATATATTGGTAATTATATTCATAAATATATAATGATTATTTTGGTAAAATACATGTGGTGGGTGGTAGATATAGGCCTATCGGCGTATATCAAACACATTAGTGAGTGTGGTTGTAAATCTATTTCATATACGCCTATCAGCGTATATCAACCACATTGGTAAATGTGATTGTGCTAGTATATTGGAATCTAACTATGTGAAATGAAATTTGTAATTCAATGTTATATTATAATTATATATCTCATGAATATATTGAAATTTTATTATATGAAATGAAATTTATAATTCAATGTGATTTTGTAAATGATGGCTATGCTTCTGTAACTCTTGCTGTAGCTGAGATTCAAGCTGTAAAAAAATAAATATATTTTTGTGCAATTTGCAGAGAAGTTTGAATATGTAAAAGAGAGCCTTTGCTTATTTTCACCGTGTCATCAAAAGTAGATAACATTAGAATGCTTAATAATTCTAACAACTCACTTAGTCTTGCCAATATCTCAACAAAAGTAAAGGCCTCAAATAATTTCAACTAGAAATGCACCATTAACTCAAAAAAACATGTTGACTCTGATATTAAAGATATATAAATATAAATGGTGTTGTGATTTGATTTTAAGCTTTCTACAAACACCAATTGGTCTCTGACTCTCTTAAATAAATAATGTTACCTTTATAAAATATCGCTCTATTCTCTAAACTTTGGCAACTCTCATATATATCATGTACTAAACTTCAATACAACAACATGTAAGTCAATAGTAGACCAACCAATGGTTAACACACATACCAATGTAACTCACATAACAATGGAATATAATTTAAGGTTTAATGAATATATGTCTTCATCGCATATGCTGCTAATCGTACCAATGAATGTATACCAACATTGTTCGATTCATGGGTGACTTGACGGAGTGCTATGAACATAATAATTTCCCTAGTCACATCCCATACCCTTAACGATAGAAACGTACATGCATTCAACATGGCTAATGTATATTCTTTGGGGACACCAACGTTCAATCAACATATTCAAATAGAGCCCACAAATCATATGCTCCTCACCAAAGCCGACCACCAGAGATGACCATGTTTATGATTCAATGCATTTTTCAACCATTTGACCAAGTTCTCTAGCTATTTAATTCTTCTAGAGGAGGGAGCGTTGAATGTAGGAGGGCTGAATGTCGAGGGCCACAAGTATGGATTTGATCACTGATGTTGAGGGGATGCAGGTGTAATACTTATATGCTATAGAAAACCAATAAAACTGGGAGTCGAGGGAGTGGTATGACTGCCGGGCAGAAACTAAGGCAAAAACAGGGAGGTGCGCTAATGACTATGAGGGAGTGATGCCACAATGGTGGTAAATGGGTGAATGCCTATTAGGTGTAAGACAACTGGGAAGTATGTTCGGTGGAGCGCACTAGCACTAGTCATAGAGAGCATTGAGGAAATTAACCAGGAGGAGGTAGGTCGTAACACAGTAATGCCATATGCGTTACACTGAATGAGAGAAGCCCAAAATGTAGAAGTGTTACTCATACAACCTTCCAGAATTAGCAAGGACATGTTTGAATGGTAGAGGAGCGACAAACTTGGAGCATAGAGTGCAGGACATTGGCAGGCAATAGTTACTTGCAAGAAAAACTAATTTAGGAGCTTGCAGAATATGAGAATGGCAGGCCTGGCCAACGCTCTAATACCATGTTAAATATACATGGAGAAGACAACCAACATATGAAGATAAGCGTGATATGAAATATTATTCACAATGAAATATTTTTATAATACATTGGAATATGTTTATAATACATTGGAGCGATCCTTGAATTCATCTTCCAAGGTCTCTTGGAATCTTCTTTGACCGTTTGCCTTCCACACTAACAATCCTAAGAAGATTAGGTGTCCAACACAACTATTAGTGCATATATATATATAGATACCAATTTCCTTGCCTTGTTGTATCAAGCATGCTACTTTGCAATTGAACACAATTTTCAATTTACATATTAGTCACATGTCTCAAAAAAGAAGACATAAAACATCTCAACATAATTTTGTAAAACCAAAATTTCTATATACAGATGCACATATCATCTCTCTCATAACCACACATTCAGAAGATTCCAGTTTCTTTATCAAGCTTAGTTATAATTTGAAAACCAGAGACCATGTCAAAATTGACACTATTCAATTCATTTAGTCTCTGCACCGAGACCTAAAAAAACAATTTAAATGTGGCTTTATACCAAGGTTTGTAACCACGACATTTGCAATCTTAAGGAGTTAATTATAAACCCTTTAATACATTGACACCATTACATGCATAATCATATCGTTACTATACAAAATTTCAAACTTTTACAAAAAATTATCAGCATTGATTATTATGAGCCTCTTTACCAGACCCCTATTAAAATAATCCTTCAAAATTTAAGAACAACATTAGCCTTCATTAACTTCATTTAGTCTCTTTACTAAGAATATCACTACTAATTTGAGAAATCAACATTTCTCACAAGCGACTAAAATAGCATATAATGTAAATATAATTGTCACAAGCATTCCTCAACTATTGATGCCATCATTTAGCCATAAAAAAGGCATTGAGTCATTAAATTATCAGGTATAACAAGAACCCTTCTCTGCCACTTTGGTGAGATTATTATCAAAATGAGCTCATATTTTATCATTATTCTATCATTTAGGAAGGATATATATATATATATATATATATATATATATATATATATCGAGAGAGAGAGAGAGAGAGATATCCAATATTCGAGTACAAATATAGTGGACCACTATGACTATGCTAGCCATTCAAACAGGGATTTATCACCTCAATCCAACACAAAGATGACAAAAAAACTAAAACCCATATCCTTGAGGGATTCAACAACAATACTTGCAAAAAAAAGATGCAACTTGGTGAAATGTACGAGGATATGAGACCAAGTTATTAAAGCTCATGAAACAATGCCATCCACCACACAAAATACAAGGCTTACTTTGGCTTGAGCTCTCGCTTACAAGGGATTATAACCTAGAACCAGGGTATAGATATCGGAAGATGTGTAGAGTAACTTCATCTAAAGTAACATGTCAATGAAGATAAAAGAGAAGGAATCCTCAGAGTCACCCTATTGCAACATAAGAAACACTAATGCAAGTTTGAGATTCCCATGGTTATCATACTATGATAAGGATAAATTATCATGCTAAACATTGTTATAACATCAATATTTCTACTCACTATTCCAGCACATTCAAACATCAACAAGAAAAATTAGTAGTCCTGTAATAATAATAATGCAGACATGCCTCCTGTAGTGATAACACAATGTCAAACAGTAATGCAACATATTTTATTGTGAATACTATGCCTCATGTAGTGATAACACCATGTAAAACCCTAGGCATATTCCAAAGATTTAGGTGGAGTGGTTTCAGAGGGAAATATTCAATAATACACAACTGAACTAGAGCACTACTAGGCCACCTTGCCTTCGTCCTTGAGGAAAACCACTGCTCTTTGTGATTTTTTTTCCTAGCAGGTTTCAACAAGGCCTTTAGCTGGTTAATTTATCTCCTTAGAGCTTAGCAGCACAAATCTAAATCTTGCTTTCTTTACCTCTCCTCTCTTGGTATGTTGCTAAATGATGATAAAGTGTGTGAATGAGGTCGAACTCCCTTCTCTTTTCCTCCGCTTTGTTCCCTTGCTGAATGAGAGTCGAATAAGAGAATTAAATGAGAGCCTGTTTCCATTTCCTCCAATTTCTCTTTCTCTCATGCACAATGATTTCCTCCCACTATCATGCTGCCAAAACAAACAAACCTTCATAAATTTTTGTCCTCCCTGGCTTGTAAATTTTCTCCCAAGGCAACATGGGATTATGTACTTCTCTTGCACCCAATTTAATTTTGAGAACCAATCCATTTAAGGGTCAACAAACAACCTTTAATGACTGTTAAAAATAGTTCAGATTCCTGCAACAAGGAACCTTGAACATCCCAAGCAATTAATCCCATCAACCAACCAAGGAATGATATTTAAATTAGAAATTTCCTCAAGCAATCTCCTACTTCAAGCAATGGAATCTATGTCCCTCTCTTAGCCTTTTAATTTACAGAAGTATTTACATTGCGTACATAAGGATGAGAAATTGAGTTGTTACATAGTCCCTTGAGTATCACCTCTTCCAAATGCCTTCTTGTGTGCACAAGGAGGCCCTAAATTCACTTTATTTTCCCTAGTGCTCACAAAGGATTTCCCCACATGGTTGAGGGTATTGAACAAGGGGGTTTTACTAGCTTCTTCAATGGAAATCACCCTATTCACATTACCTCTCTTTTCAACTCAGTATATATGCCCACAAAATACTACTCAACTTGTGTGTTCCCTTTTCATAACCCATGCACATGATCTCTTCTATTTCTCTTATAACTCTCATCCAATGAATCCCCCTTCTCTCATGCATTTCAGCCCATTCATTGGTGGGTGTGAATTCCAAGGACATGGGAGAAACTTGTATATGGTTAATTTACCATTCCTCTTTCTCCAATCCCACCCTTAAAGTATTTAGCTCATTCGTCTCATAATTGTGGAAAGTGGTCCTTCCATTAAGTACATTTGACGATTGGCTTGTCAAGTCAGCAAGGGAAGTGGAGGATGATTCCCATAATTGTTTTTTCATCACAAAAATAATTTAACAAAGGTGGATAGGGATTATTAGGCATATTGAACCCCTTGTTGGCCTCCTCAATATTCTCCACTCATGGTATTATGGTCCCTATATGTATTCATGCCTTAGTTAGTTGCTGTAATTTTTGAGTAGCCTCTGGAAATTAAAAGCCCCTCCGCGAGCCAAGCTTTTTATGTGGTGTGTTCTCCACAAAAAGGTGCCTAACAGTGATAATCTTCTCAAGAAGTATTTTCATGGTCCATTTGGTGTACTCTCTGCAAATCAAACTCTAAATCCATTAATCACTTCAGCCATTTTCCTTCCACTCGTGCTTTCTGGACACAGACTCTCTCCCTCATACATGTTGACCTTTGTTGGGATGGAAAAAATGTTATTGAAGCTTGAAAATCCTGGTGGAATGCAACTTCCCCTCACAAGGCCCGTAACCTTCCTCTCCTGATCTGTTGGGGCATATGGATACTTCAGAACAAATCAATTTTCAAAGCCTCTACCCCTAATTTTCAGTTAAATTATCTTGCACATATATGTATATGTATTAGCAAATTTTGTACATGACTACTATTTTCAGACTTCCCTGCAGGGAACTCCTTTTTTGGATGGTATTTTGATATGCGACCTCCATCACAATTTTGTTGCATATGCTATCAAGCATCAAAAATATGTAATTTTCTCAATACTAATGAAAATTACGATTTTTCGTTGGGGAAAAAAGTTGTTGCCGTTTTCTTATGAATTGACTAATAAAATGAAAACAACATTTTGATTTATCCAGTTAAAATTAGCATGATAATGAAATGTTCATGTTGCAATGAAAATGATATTGAATATTATTAATTAAATTTAATCATGGGGATTAGGAACTAAGGACACTATAATTTATACTCGGGTTAAGGATTGGAAAAATAACTTACTACTAGTTTGTGGTCCATGAATCAGTGACCATTGCTTGTGTTTTTTTGCTTAATTCTCCATTCAAATTTACCTTATTTTTTACCACCTTTATATTTTTAACTATTGCTACCTCAGAATCTCTTGTTTATGCATTTCATAACTACTTTTCTCTAGAGGATAACTTTACGAGTGTCCACATTTGGCACAACACATTTTGTTTTATTTTTTGCATAGGTTTGTTCCAAGTGCTTGGAACACAGATAGTATACTCCTCTCCTCCATTGTGTTTTTATCATTATGTTATTCATTTTGTAGCTTTATAATATGAAAAATATTTAAAAATTAGATATTTATAAGAGGAGGTGGGAAGAATCGAGATCTATATGTTTTCATCACAACAATACAATAGAAGTACGTTTGCATCAATTTTGAACATAACGAATGTCTTGAGTTTCTTGTAGATCCATAGTTGGGTTTTAGTATTTCTTTAGGATCTATACCATGGTATTGAGTTTTCCTTGAAAATCATCCTAATTGGTTACTATTCAAATTGTTATTGGGATATGCATCAATGCCTCTTGTGATGATGGTATATACCATTGGTATCTTTTGGAATTAGTTTCTACCCAAGACATCATTACGTCATTCTATTGTTCAAGGGATGTTCTAAGTTGATGACCTTATGCCAGGCATTCTTCAGTTACCTTAAAAATCCTTGTTAACCTTCCTTGTGTGAATTTGTTTTAAGTTTCATACAATGTTTTGTCTCTTGTGCAATTTTGGAAGGACTCATCATTTCCTTCTCCTCGATTGGTTTCCTCCTATCAATTGCAACACATTTCTTTCAAGGGTATACTTAGAGATTAGTAGCACCATGGATCTTACTAACATTCACCCACATACCCTTATATTAGGAAAATAGCCAAAAGGTTGTAAATTGAAATTAGGAAACCTTTAGTCTCTTATCTCTTCATAAAAAAGTTAGCTTGAGAAAAACTTTAGTTTTTATCCAAGTCTGATTTGACTATCTTAGGGTTTGTTGATCCACTCCTTAGATGCCATATCAATTACCAAAGTTTGAATAACTCAAACTTTTATGAAAATGTTTTTGTATTAGGATCATGTATTATTATTCCTATTATAAACTTTTGACTATAATCAATATACATATCTCTTCTTCTCACCCCTTATCATCACCAACCCCACATCTGACCACAAAAAAACACACACACACACACTCTTTGTATTACTCTATTATTTAATGTTTGAATTGAACTTTGTGTTCGGTGGCCAAGACTGAGAACGTGACAATGTTTTCTAGGGATTTTCATGGTGTACTTGATTTGGCAGAAATGTTTATTTTCCACCCGAGCATGAGTAAACATGCACTGAGGAAGAGAGTTGTTTCATAATTTATTTTTTTCATTTTTTTGTAGGTTGTGTATATGTTTTAGATGAATTTGGACATCCTTGACCTTATGACTTGAAGTGAACCTTTACTACATTCTATTTTAGTGGACTTGATATTCCTGACCTTGATTTATAGCATGCTTCCTTGTGCTTATTCTTGGCAAAGATGCAAGTTATGAGCAATTTGTAGTTTTAAGTGAGAAACAGGCGAGGACACTCAAAATAGACTAAGAAACTATTAAATGTATGAAGTGTATGAGGTTTGAACCTATGAAGCAAAAGTCATACACTTATGCCCAAATCTTAGGTCCCCAATTCTTTGAACCAACTCCAAAGAATGTAAATAGAGGGTTCATAGTTGGAGAAGGTTAACATTCACCTACATACCCTTCTACTAGAAGAATAGTGTAAAGGTTGTAAACCTGAATTGGGGAACCCTTGGTCCCTTTCCTCTTGAGAAAACCTTTGTCTTGTATCCAAGTATAAATTGATTCTTATAGGGCTCATTAAACCATTGCTTGGCTACATTTTAAGAGTCTTTGTTTTTGTAATTGAGAGTTTGATGGATGATTGAGGTTAGAAAAACCCAAACTCAAATAAAAAGGTTTATTGCAAAATCAAATATTATTATTCTTATTGTAAACTTTTGAATACAATTAATATATATATTTTATTGTTCCCCTTCCTTCTAAATTAACTAATTCTACACATAAATAAATTAAAACCTAATGAGAACATTCAACTAATTAATTTCAATGCTATTAACATTTGACTAACATACCCAAACGCAGAAGACTTTTCAATACAGCCGTGACTGGTCAGTATTTCATAGCGTCTAGAATTTAATTACAATTATCACTCACAATTTTATCGAAACGTGGTTGCCGTATCTTCGAACATTCAAGATAACACTCTCGAGGCCATCGTCCCTGCAGGGAGGGAAAGAGTCCGTGGATTTGATACACGGGGTATTATTCAGATTTTATTTTATTTTGTTTTTGTTCAAAATATTATGGAATATTGACAAAATTTACGATCCAAATTACATGCCAGTGATTTATTTTTAAGATATAAATATAATTTTTGAAAAAAATTATTTTAAATTATAAAATTATTAAAAATATATAATTATAATTAAAATGTAAAATATAATTATATTAATAAATATGTCTATTTTAAAATAAAACTTAAAATTTTTATTTAATTATTAATAAATATATTTATTTAATTATTATTAATAATATATATATGACTTGTGAGGTATTTGAAAATGTTTGAACCCACCTCACCAGGTTAAGATAGTGAATAATGGAAAGTTGCGTTTTTATTAACAAATATGTAAATTAAATTTCCATGGAAAATTGCATGTGGTGTCTTATGATTAGAGTTTTCATGTTTTTTTTTTGTCAAACACTTTGAATTTATGTAAAAGGTATTCATCACTTCTCTTTTTTATTTTTTATCTTCTGCACAAGTCAGTTTTATTTAAATTGGAAATTTTGAAAATGTTTTAAAATTTAATAAATAAAAGTAAAATTAATGATTTTGGAGTATGTTCTAAAATTATTTTTATTTGGTTAAAAATTAGTCTTTCTATAAAACTACTTAAGTCCTAGAAACTTTTAGTTAAAATGAATACCTAGTCTCTTACTAATCATCAACAAGTAATTCCAAATAATTATGCTTTAGCCTGTATTAATGTAACTAATTATAACTGTTCTCACTTCTAATCTAACTAAATTATAATAAATTTAAACAAAATCCAACCATTAATTCACTTTATCACTTTTTCTTACTATTCCATTTTTTTTTCAAAAACTTCCAATTTTTTTTTCAAAAACTTCTTAACATTCACCTCAATGTCGTATCAACGGCTCAAAGATGAATTTGGCAGCATCTTCATGTCTACCTCTTTCACCTCAAATGTGGCATCGAAGGGCCCAAGATGAAATTGGAGGTATCTTGCTGTCTACCGATCAGCCAACACAAACCATTTACTTGAAAATGGTTGAATAAGCTGAAGTTAAAAAAATTCTTGATTAGATTCTTTACAAATTCTTGATATTGAAGCTGTGGAATTTAGTGATTAAGTAGATAATAGAGATTTAAATTTTATCAATTTTTTTTGAATATTTATAATTGAGATGCTCCAAGTAATAATTTAAAATTAAAATTAGGTAAAATATATTCAATAAAATAAAATAAATGTAAAATTGTTATATAAAAGTAAAATAAAAATGAAGTAAAATATAAATATTGAGAAGTTTTCACAGTTTATTATATTAGATATTAAGTTTTGACAATCTATAATTTTGTCAATGGCATTTTTATATACATCATATTTAAAGACATAAAATTCTAAATAATTTTTTTTTTTCAAAAAAGAACCATTCCAATTATCTAAAAATTATAACAAGATGTTGAGCTACTCATCTTATAAAACTACTTTAGACTTACATTAGAGCAATAATATTTTTCTTTGTCTTTATCCTTTGTTGGAGTATTTGAAAAGATGACTATGCAAAAGCAGGTCAACGTTGCAATCCAAGTGCAATGTTACAACAAGGACGTCAACTCTGTTGAAATTCAACAAGAAAATGCACCACATACTAGTGTGGGATTCCAGTCACTCTTGAGTGAGGAATTCAGTGACACATTAGTGCTAATTGTGGGCGTCTAATTTTTAAATAATTTGGACAATAAATTGTAATCTTATCTCATAACAACTTGTAAGTTAACTAATTGTAATAGTCTTAGTTAGCTTAAGAATCGAGTTGAGGGTCAAAGGTGAGACATGTAGAGTGATTATATTATTTACAGGGTCCAGTTGCAGTTGTAGCACTAGTGTGGTGTGAGTGCAATTAGTTAACTCAAATTAATTGAGTTAAAATCAGTTTAACTAGTTCTAATTGCAAGTGATAAGCTAGTGGAAGGTCAAGTGAATTAAAATATATTTAATTCACAAGTAGTGATCTACCAAGTAACTGATGATTCACTAGTAATAGCTTCAAGCATGTCAATTTTGATGATGATCCAGTTAAGACAAAGGTTAAAAGTAAACAAACTATCAATTGTATAATTAGATAATTGCCTTAGTGCAATTATAAAGCCACAAGATTCCCATGATAGATTGTGCAGTCCAGGAAGGTTGAAATTACTATTTAATAGAAATTATTTTGCCTAGGGATTGCGTGAAAAAGGTAGGCTGAAGGTGGGCAGGAAATTGGCTATGTATTGGTCCAATTTTGCCTAGATCAGTCACGAGACGATTGGTAGAGTGTATGAGGCTCTTGTGAGCACACATGCAATGTATTGTTTCATGATTCCTTGACTGATTATACAATAGAGATGGAGGGTTTTTGAGAAGTTGATTTCCGCAGGAAAATCTTGTGTTGTGCGATTAATTTACTTTTTCATCTTACTTGCATGTGATTGAGCGGTCGTGATTTATATTCCGCAAATATTTTAGAAGGATTTAGGATCTTGTTTTAGTACATTGCATGATCAGATTGAATCCATTGGTGTAATTTCTACATGTTATCAGAGTGCCAGGAATCATAATAGCGGAGATGAAATTGAGTTTGTGTTGAACAATATTCAAATTTTCACAGACATTCTTTAGAGCTAGAAGCTAACCAGGATGTCTTTCATAGGCTTGAGACTCGAATATGAACTTGAGGGCAATTCAAACTATATTGCATGAAGGGATAGGATGGAGGCAGTATTGGAGGATAATGGGTTGAAAAAGTTCATTGACACTAGTATTCCTGAACCCAATCAGGCTGATGCTGCGCAACATGAAGCATGGAGGAAGAATGTCGCAAAGGCGAGGAGGATATTATTAGAGGGAGTTAGAGATAATATTGTCATGAGTATTCATGGAAATGCAACTCCATATGCTGTGTGGAAGGCCTTGACAGATCTATTTCAAAGCAGCAATGACCACAGAAAATTGGCACTCAAGGACAAGCTTAGCAAAATCAAAATGGAGAAGGGTGACACAATCTAGAAATACTTGACCAAGTTCACTCAATGTCAAGATGAGATTGGAAGTGTTTCGATTATTGTAGCTGATGATGACTTGGTGAGCCTAGCACTTCTGGGCCTTCCCAAGAGCTGGCATAGTTACTAGGACTCTATGAATGGGAGGGATAAGTTACCAGATTGGGAGCGACTATGGTCAGATTTGGTACTAGAAGAGTTTCAGCGGAATACCAGGCATGGATCCTCATCTAAGACTGATGATGAGGAAAATTGTGCCTTGGATGGTAAGGAAAAGAAGGAGAAGGGGAAGAAGTCCTATTCCAAATCCAAGTCTGACAAAGAAGGCAAGAAGCGTGACATGTCAAAGGTGAAATGTTTTCACGGTCATGATCATGGACACTATGCCACAAATTTTCCACAAAAGAAGAAGAACAAGAAGAAGGCTCTGAGAGCTGCAATGGGTGAACCTTTGGCACAATTTGAGCTGGACTTCTCTCTCATCGCATGCATGGTGTCAACTGTGATGGGATCTATGTGGCAGTTGGAAAGTGGAGCATCTTTACACATGACAAGAAACAAAGAACTCTCTAGTAGTGTTGTAGTTCCTAGAGACAACCTTGAGTTGCAAAAGACCAGTGCCTAGGACATCTTGAAATCAGAGGTTAGATGTAGACAATTTTAAGGGCACCTCTCATAGAATATGGATAAAGAGAATGATGGTTGTTGTGGTTCAAGAATGATGAAGACTTTGGAGTTTGATTCATGTGAATTACCATATACCGCGAGAGGGCTCAGGAGGTTGTATGGCTCAGTGGCTTTTCAAATGGGCCAAGTATGAAATAATGAGCAAAGGCTTTCATAATATGCAGAGGTGTTGAGAAGGAACATAGGAGGAACCATCGAGAGACAGGTTTAAAAGTCTTAAGAATATGTCTCCCGTGAACTCAGAGGAAGTGGATGTAAGTGGAATGTGACCAACAAGAGAGATTCATGGAGCACGAATTAAGGGGGCACAACAAGTTTAACATGTTGAAGTTTGCAATAAGAAAAAATGAAATTGGCATCCAGAAACAACATTCTTGATCCTATTGAAAATTAAGCACCTACACTAGGTGGGGCCCACACATGCTATTTTTAGGTGTATGTCTATTTTTAGAATGTTGAGCAAATTCCATTTATAGCGGGAGTCTATTTTTAGAATGGTGAGAAAATTCTATTTATAGATGAGTTTCTATTTTTAGATGCATGGGCGAAGTCTATTTATAGATTGCATGTCTAAAAATTGAATGCATGTGAGTTATTATTATCTCTTAATAATAATTGGACAATAAATATTAATCTATTGTCTTGAAGAACTTGATTTCAGTTAATTGAAGTGGCCAAAAAACTTAGCTAAAGGAATTTCAAGTTCTAAGGTTGGTTGGTAGGACATGCAAGTGGACTTGAGTTGTAATAGAGTGATTCTAGTTGTAACATAGTTGGATGTGTAGTTATGCGAGTTGTAAAGTAGTTTAACTCAGTTAAGTGAGTTAAACTCAGTTGTGCTAGTTGTAACTATTTGTAACTAAACATACACTAGTGAGAGATCAATAAATTAAATATTAAATTAATTCACATGGAGTGATCTCACATGCAACTGAAGATTTACTATTGTTAACTACCTACATGTCAGATTCAGTGGAGACCCAGTTGAGAGATAGGTGAAAGGGGCAGTTTGATTATCAGTTGTGACATTAGTGGGTGCACTCATGCAACCAAACACACATTGGAGATTCCAATGAGGATTGAACAGTCAAGGCAAGGAAATATCTCATTCGTTCAAGGATTGTGATCAGTAGGGATTGCGTAGTGGAGGCAAACTATCAGGAGGCAGTAAATTGGTGCATGTATTAGCCAATTTTTGTATGACAGTGTGAGACGATTATATATTGTACTGAGAGCTCTTGGATTAGAGTTTTGTATGAGATTTTTTCATGATCCATGATATATACATAATATATGATAGTGGGGTTTTTAGCTTTATGCTTTCCCGGTAAAAACATCTGTGTTATGTGTGATTGATATTTCTTTATGTGTTTGAAATTGGCGATTGTGTTTTAAATTTCTGCAGAGATTTTAGTAGAAGGATTCTGTATTTAATAGTGGCATATAATTGTTAGATTAGGAGAATATAGGCAATACATAATTGTATTAAAATTTCTACATGGTATTAGAGAAAAGAAGATTGCAATTTTGAATAAGTAGCTAAGTTTTTTGGTCGCAACAATTCAAAATTGCTGCAAGAATTTCTTGGTGCGACAGTTGAGTAAACATCGAAATGGCTTTCAATAGTTTGCAGCTAGAGTATGCACTTGAGGGAAACTCAAACTACATTGCATGGAAGGATAGGATGGAGGCGGTGCTTGAAGATAATGGATTGAAGGAATTCATCGACATAGATGTTCCTAAGCCTACTTCGACAAATGCTGTAGTACTTGAAGCACAGCAAAAGAAAGTAGCAAGGGCAAGGAGGATTCTGTTGGAAGGTGTACGAGACCACATTGTCTCAAGCCTGCATGGGAAAGCCACTCCATATGCTATGTGGAAGGCTTTGACGGATATTTCCAAATCAACAACGACCATAGGAAATTGGCGCTGAAGGATAAACTCAGAAATATCAAGATGGAAAAGAACGACACTATTCCGGTATACTTAACAAAGTTTGTCCAATGTAGGGATGAGCTTGGGAGTGTAGGAGTAAGTGTTGATGATGATGATTTGGTGAGTTTGGATTTCTTAGGACTTCTTAAGAGTTGGAACAGTTATGAAGACTCTATCAACCGATGGGAAAAACTGTTGGATTGGGAACGACTGTGGTCAGATCTAGTGCAGGAGGAGTTCAGGTGGAACACCAGAGATGGATCTTCATCAAAGCTTGATGATGAAGATGATTGTGCTTTGGCTGCAAAGGAAAATAAGGGGAAAGGGAAGAAATTCCATTCTAAATCTGAGGCCGGTGAATATGGCAAGGAGCACAACATGTCCAAAGTGAAGTGTTTTCACTGTCACGAGTATGGACATATTGCCACAAATTGTCCACATAGGAAGAAGAATAAGATGGATGGTGGAGTTGCAGCTGGTGAGGTTCTTGCCTCAAAATTTGAGCTTGAATTCTCATTGATCGCATGCATGGTGTCTAGTGCATTTGGATTGGGATGGTACTTGGATAGTGGTGCTTCCTTTCACATGACGGGAGATAAGAAACTTTTTAGTAACTTGGTGGAGAAAGATCTCCAGATGCATATTGAGTTGGGCGACGATGGAAGATACTGTGCGAATGGCTTTGGGACCATTACCTTTCAGAGGGCACCAGGTAAACTCTTTCATTTAAAAGATGTTATGCATGTTCCAGGTTTGAAGAAAAATTTAATCGCAGTTGCGATGTTAGAGGATAGAGGCTATGATGTTATATTTAGTGAAGTCAACGTTTTCTTGCGACACAAAGCAATAGGACAAGCCAAGAAGGTTGGGTTTCGAGTTAAGAATCTCTATAGACTTGATGTAGATGGGATTTCTATTAATATTCCTATTGATGGGAAGCATGAGAAAGCCATGCAATTGATGCTTGAGAGGGAGCATGATTTGCATGCAGGTAAGAGTGATCCTCAAGATGTGGAGTAGCCATAAGATGAGGATCATGGAGTGGGAGAAACGACTCATGCAGAGAAATTTCGTGCCAGATGGGCAGAGGGAGTGCATGCAGTTATACCACCAGGTGAGAGGTGGGGTGACATGCATGGATAGTCCTAAGAAGATATTTCTGGGTAGGATTGATGGAGATGGTGTGGATCTCATGAATTGAACCTACCTACGAGGAGCCCACATTACAACAGTAGTAGGATCAGTTGGATTGATGCAGTCAGATGTCGTGAGGACATGAAATCAAAGTGACAGTGTCAGATACTAGAGCACAGATCAGATTTTACAGCAAGTGCAAAGTGCATGGATGCAGAGGTTAACATCGCAGTGGTTCTTGAAGACATGTGCAGTTGGTACCAGCAGAAGTTAGAAGACTTTGATGACATATGCATTATACTGATTCAGTTGTTTGGAGGCTATTCAGTTTTGGAAGTGTTGCATGTGTGAGAAACACTAGAGAAGTGTTGCACACAAGAGTTGCAGGGCACATGCATGGAGTTGCATGGTGCATGCAAAGGTTGCAGGGCGAATGCATGGTGTTGCATGTCGCATGCAAACAAATTCCTTTCTTGTTGAGAGGGAGTGTTGAAGTTTGCAACAAGAAACAATGAAATTGGCATCCAGAAACAACATCCTTGATCCTAGTGAAAATTAGGCACCTACACTAGGTGGGGCCCACACAGGCTATTTTTAGGTGTATGTCTATTTTTAGAATGTTGACAAAATTCTATTTATAGTGGGAGTCTATTTTTAAAATGGTGAGAAAATTCTATTTATAGATGAGTTTATATTTTTAGATGTATGGGTGAAGTCTATTTATAGATCGCATGTCTAAAAATAGAATGCATGTTGGTTATTATTATCTCTTAATAATAATTGGACAATAAATATTAATCTATTCTCTTGAAGCACTTGACTTCAATTAACGGAAGTGGCAAACAATTTAGCTGAAGGAATTTCGAGTTCTAAGGTTGGTTGGTAGGACATGCAAGTGGACTTGAGTTGTAACATAGTGATTCTAGTCGTAACATAGTTGGATGTGTAGTTATGTGAGTTGTAAAGTAGTTTAACTCAATTAAGTGAGTTAAACTCAGTTGTGCTAGTTGTAACTAGTTGTAGCCAAAGATAAACTAGTGAGAGATCAGTGAATTAAATATTAAATTAATTCACATGGAGTGATCTCACATGCAACTGAAGATTTACTATTGTTAACTACATGCATGTCAGATCCAGTGGAGACCTAGTTGAGAGATAGGTGAAAGGGACAATTTGACTATCAGTTGTGACATTAGTGGGTGCACTCATGCAACCACACACACATTGGAGATGCCAATGAGGATTTCGCAGTCAAGGAAAGACAATATCTCATTCATTTAGGGATTGTGATCAGCAGGGATTGCGCAATGGAGGCAAGCTGTCAGGAGGCAGTAAATTGGTGCATGTATTAGCCAGTTTTTGTATGACAATGTGAGACAATTGTATATTGTACTAAGAGCTCTTGCATTATAGTTTTGTATGAGATTGTTTCATGATCCATGATATATACATAATATATGATAGTGGAGTTTTTAGCTTTATGATTTCCTGGTAAAACATCTGTTCTATGTGTGATTGATCTCTCTTCATGTGTTTGCAATTGGCGATCGTGTTTTAAATTTCTGCAAAGATTTTAGTAGAAGGATTCTGTATTTAACAGTGGCATATAATTGTTAGATTAGGAGAATCCAGTAAATACATAATTGTATTAAAATTTCTACATAACACATGAGCGTTATTTATACACGAATTCATGAATAAAAATGCACACCACTAGAAGCTACATTACACGAATCATCAAAGTAGTAGAACATTGAAAGATGATTATACATAAACAGAAGATTACTAATAAACAAGAGAACATAGATACATAATACTCATTGCTCCATCTGGAATCCAAATAAGCATCGTTGTATCATCATATTATGTTCAAAACAACTCTCATAAATATGTATCTCAGAGAACAAAGCATGGAAAATTTTAGGGGCGAATTTTAGCCCAAAGGCGAAATTTAAGGGATTTTATAGTTTGGAGAGGCAAATTTTTTATATTCCACCCATTTTACCCATTTTATATTGTTAGCCCAAATTTTATTTAAAAAATAAATAATTATTATATTTTAGCCTAAAAAATTAAAGCGGATAAAAATTGCAATGGTCGGATTCGCCCTTGATTTTCATTGCAAAGGCTCGATTCGCCCTTGATTTTCATTGCAAAGGATCGATTCGCCTGGTTTCGAGGTTAGAATCAATGAATTTGGTTACAATCGCCGAGATTTACAGGTTTTGAAGTTGGTTTTGGTTGCAATCGCCAGATTTCTTGATTTGCAGATCGAGGGCAGGGTTGAAATTCGCCTCTATAAAGGATTTAAAGGTTTTGAAGTTGGTTTTGGTTGCAATCACTGGATTTCTTGACTTGCAAATCGAGTGCAATTTGAAATTCACGTCTATAAATCAGGGTTTCCATTTGGTAGTTTTAATTTTACAGGAAATAATATAAATAGGTCGAACGTTTTCGAGCAATAACACAAGTCATCAATCACCTCACCATCTGAAGAAGTGTGAAGAAGCGTGGGTAGAGCATGAAACCTTGCCACAGAAACCTAGAGGCCGACTCGTCGGATCCGAGAATAAACAGAAGTCACCGATTGTCAGAAATCAGGATAACACAAACTCAATCTTAGTGCATGGAATAGAGATCCCCAGTGGGTGCAATATTCGTGAAAAGATTAAAGTACTCGGCAAAGATCAAAGGAGACACGAACTAACCTAAGCGAACTTGAGCCGAAACTGAAAATTTTTTTGAGGTTCGCTGAATTTATACGTCATGTTTGATGAATCTTGTAACATTGCATATATTTCTTTCCGCTGCCATTAATGAATCTTTTCTCGACACTTACTGAGGTACTAAAAATCCAACTTACCAGGCATGAGTTTCTCCTAATTTCTTTTCACTGTATACATTTAATAGTTTGTCAAATTAGGGGGATTTTATTATAGGAATCTGTCTTTGGAGTCACTCCTTTGCCCTACTGAATTATTAGTACTTACAAGGTACTCTGATTGGATCTGGATTACACGTTTGCCAGTAATCCTCTACCTCCTGTATTTTTGTCACATTAAGCCGGGGACAATGGAGCCATGGAATGGGTACAAGTTATGACATTGATTTTCATTTTCATATGAGTTGTCCACTTCTAATAATAAAAGGCATTGAATAACAAGAAACTATGCTTAGATTGGGAAATTGGTTCAGACACGTATTGAAATATTCATGCAATGATGTACAGATGTCCAAATATTCTGATTGTTTCCCTACTTTGTGACTCAATAATGGTATCAACTATGTAACGGCTATTGCCAGGTGAGAATTGAAAGAGTAGAATTATTTATTTGTTTGTGTTATCTATGCACTTATCCAAAATATCATTGCATGTTCATCCTCTTCTCATTGTAGTTATTATTAATTTTGTTGCAAGTGATGTATATGATGAGAAGGTAGATAAAGAAGCCATGGGAGACTCAATAGGCCATATGAAAAAAGAGGATTCGAATGGTGGTCACAAACATCTCTGAAAGAATGACAATCACTGTTATGTAGGGCATATCCTGTCAATCCCCTTTTGTTAAGTACCTGTTAGTCATGGTTAAAGAAGTCTCCTTGTCAAGCGCTTAAATATTTTGTTAAAATTAATTGCAGGTTGAATAAATGCTGTTGGCAGAACAAACTTTACTTGAAGGCCTTTCAGAATGGCCTATGAGAATATGTGAAAACCACCAGGGAAGAATATATAACATGAAAAAAACAAACATTTATATTAGCTGAGCATCATGAAAGAACTGCCAAGCCATTGCATGATTATGATTAGTTTCTTGCAGAAAAGGGTGACGCTAGGTTGTGCTTGATAATTGTATGACTCATTCTGAACACTTGGACCATGTATATACAGTCCATCTTGGACTTGCTGAAATATTGTATTTGAAAAACAGAGAATGAAGGGGGTTACCAAACGTCTCACCAGAGTGCTCTCTACAATCCCAGAGCTTTACTATAAGGCATCAATCTTATCCAATTAATTTAAGAGCATAGGAAATATCAGAGATTGGTAACATCCAAGGCTGCAGACTAGACATGTGATTTATAAACAATGATTTTGGCACTCATAACAGATGATTAGAGACTACCTCTGCCTATGGACTAACACCAATAGGATACAACTGTAGGAACAATTGAGACTGTTGATCACAGCTAAAAAGTAGAGAATGTCCCAGCCAGTCATAGATGACAGGAGACGCTTGGACTGGTAGATAGACAACACAAAGTTGGGGACAGTAAGTACAATCACATAACATGTGTGTTTGCAATAGTGATTCATCATGAGGATGCTGGAGTATGGATTTGATATATAGTAGAGTGGAAAATAAAATTGTGTTTGCATTCCCAAGCGTATTATGTATAAGGCATGTAGTTGGTTGAGGAAGATGGGGTTAATGCAAAGATAGAAGGAAGCTATGAAGATAGAATGTTGTAAGGTTTATGTACCACTGTAGGAACAATGGGGACTGTTGATTGCAGCTAAAAAGTAGAGAATCTCTCAGCCAGTAAATAAAGGTAGGAGACAATTGGACTGTAGACGAACAACACAAAGTTGGGGACTGAAAGTACAGTAACATAACATGTGTTTTTGCAATAGTGATTCATGAAGAGGATGCTACAAATAGTGGACAACAAAATCTATGTTTTCATTCTCAAATGCATTAAGTAAGAGGCATTTAGTTGGTTGAAGAAGTTAGGTTTAATATATAGATGGTAAGAAGCAAGCTATGGAGATAGAAGGCTGTATGGTTTCTGTGCCACTGCAGAAACAATTGAGACTCCAACATCCTTTGTGATGGGATAAGAGATAATGCCACCCACAAATTTGATTCTTAATTCTCTGTTTGATTCATTCACCAGTGTTTGGATTGCTAATTTATGAAACAAATTGATGTATTGTTGGACTAACTGCAAGGGATGACACACAAGAGAAGAAGTAAGATACAAGTATGCAAGTAAATAGAGAATTGCTATTTTCACTTGGTACACTTCATTGTATCATCTATGTAGAGAATAAAAAATTGTTCAAAGTGAGCAAAGTTTGCCAAGTCTCTGATAAAATACATTAAATTGGTTGAGTGATCAAGTTATACTACGTCATTTAGAAAGGGACAAGGATAAAGTACAAAAGCGTATTAAACTACAAAATAGATAAATGAAATTTATGTCTCATCGATTCTTCATTGTCAAGAGGAAATTTTCTTTGAATTTGTTGTAGTAGGGGGGCTACACCCCTTCCAACGACATTCAAATTAATTTTTGAGCTTTATGTAGTTCGGGTCTTGGTAGAAACATTTTCATGTACAAAATGGAACAACGTTGCCAGAGTGTGGGAGTAGGAGTGGGTAAACACTATTTCCTAAAATCCCCTAGGAGCAAAGTGTCTTGGGAGAGTTTTTTATGATATATATACTATTATATATTATAATGCATTTATATTCCAAAAAAACATACAAAATGCCAAATTGTCTGTAAAATTTATGAAGCATGCATATTTGTGCTACTTGTAGATGAATCCTTTGTTATGAAGAAGTTAGAAATGCTATTTGTAATATATTAATGATTAGTCATTTGAACATAAACCATATAGAAATTACAAACATACGAATTTTGAAACCATATAATATAAAGTAGACGATTAATTTATGGAATGAAATAGGTTATCTATCAATTGCCAACATGACTAAGAGTTATGTTTACAAAATGCCTAAACTATGTCCCACATTGCATTAGGACAATCTCTATCAAAGTCAAGTCATCCCACTCATCAATCATCACCATAATTCCCAAAACTTGTCTCCACCCAGTGGCGCTTGAAGGTGAGCAAATAACTACCAATTATAGTCTTTTCAATCTTAAGTAGCTACAACTTAGAGTAAGTATCATAAAATAAATGGGCCCTTGTATGCTTGGTGATAAATTTGATGATTTTATTCCCTCTCTTGTATAAGTCATTAATCTATCCATATTGTCTATGCTTGAAAATATCATGCATCGAAAGGTTCAATGTGTGCACCAAACACCCACCAAAAGATGCAATGATGCACTCACTTAATGAATTTTCTTGCTCCTTTGCAATTTGCTACGTTATTAGTAATTACGTGAATCACATTAGAAGGACTGAAATCATTAGTGGTTTTTAGTTGGTCTAAAATATTTTTACCAAACATAGTAATTGACGAGAGTCCTGCAGTGAAGAAACATCACATTAATAGCTGAAACACTAAGAAAATTTATCACAAGTTTGTTTCTAACATTTATCCTACCATCAAGATATGGATACCCCCTATCTAATAACACATTTGTAATTTGTGACAAAGCTCTTTGGATTTTTGCTCTTACCCTATTTAGTAACACAATGTTATCTTTCTCATACTTCGGGCTCTTGCATCTGTGGGGAGATTTGTGGATGGCTCGAGCCATATCATGCCAATAGGGGGAAGTAAAGAATATTGAATGGCATACCATATACATAGAGAAGTTGTACCAATTTTGCATCCACCTTATCCCTACCACTAATATCAAGGAAACTTGTTATTGATCTTCTAGATGTACCCTTTGCATGCCCTATGGTTCCATTAGCATGAGGGGATGTTGATGTGGTGCTACAAATTTTATATGATGTGTCACATTAAACCTTTTGTTGTTTACTATGCTTTCTTTATATGACTTCCTCTATCTTTTGATGTATTTTTCTCTCTTCCTATGATACCCTGGGGAAAATTGAGATTCCAATGGCGTCTTTATTATTATCTTTCTCTAATACCCCACAAATATGCATCTTCACATGGGTAAATGAATTGATGTATGTTTTTTCTTGTTGACAACCATACCTATATAAAAATATAGTGGTGCCACCCCCAATCCTGCCCTCAAGTTTTGTCACATGCTTCCATAAGTGTGTTCATCTTCATCCACTTCCAAGCTACCTATTCTAAACTCAAGTACACACAAAGATGAAGGAAATGAGGAAAATAGTGAGGTTGAAGTGTTTTTATTTCCCCCTTCCGTTTTCCCTAAATCCTAAACCAACCCAAGGGCCCCACCTTTTAAAAAAATAATACCTTTTCATAATTTCCATAGTTGTACGTGAGTTGGATTGATGGGCATGGTGGAAGCTTGGGTAGCATAGGGAGTTTGAAAAAGCATGTGAGGGAGTAGGTTTATTGGACAATGATAGGGAGTGTGGTCTCACGGGTGCTCCCTATGTTATCTTGCTTGTAGTTTTGGCTTGGGAGCATGGCCTCATACAACAACCTTGGTAACCTTGAAATGGAGTGCTTGAACTAGTGGAAAAAATCATTGTATAACCTTCCTACTTAAGAACAAAACTACTAGGTGCATGTTGAAAGTTGAGAAGGAGAAGTATTGATATATGATTATGAACAAGTGCAGCTACATAGGTAGTTTTGAACTTAGAAGCATTGAACTCATTCTTCTTCATAGTTGAGGTACATGGGACTTGTTGCCACAAAATCTAGTAGGCCTAGTGAAAAGCCCCATTATGTGGAACCATAACTTATGGCAACAACAGAAAGGGTTGCCATCGTCACCTCAGTAACCTTTCTCCCGCTCTTTAGTGGTATTTGACCACAAGGGATATTTTCCTAACTCACCTAAAGGATAAATAACTACTATGTCTCAAGGTGATATGTAAGAGGTCTATAATATGGGATATAACATCAACAAAGCCTAGAAAGGCCTAGATATTCTATGCCATAGTTCAAGTGCTCAAATTTCTAAATCAAAGATATGATTGTTATAAGTTAGGGTTTTAATGATTTGCAATGGTAAGGTGCACAATGTCATATAACAATAAAGGAAAATTCCTATCAAGGATAATCAACAAAAGGGAATAAAGGCCTTCCAATAAACACCTAAGGTTAGGGTACCAATGGAGTAATATGGCTAAAAAGTATGCATAAGCAACAAATTATTATGACGACATCCCTAATAAGAAAGGATTTAACTATGGACAATGCTAGATTTTGCTTTTATGTGATTTATTGATGCAATTTCTAATTTATTAGCCACAAACATCCAACACAAATTCACGTTTATGCAAACATTCTTCCCTAAAACCCTAGTAGTGAACCTTAAATGTCTAGGAACAAGGAAAATAAGAGAAAATTTAATGGATTTTCTGGATGATCAATGCAATAATGATTGTGCCTTATCCTAAATGGGCTTAATTGAGTCTTTTAGGGGCTAAAATTCCATGGAAAGGTTTTGATGGAGTAGGTAGGGATGAATAGGGCATCCACTTTTAAAAACCTATCTATTTTCTTTGTGAGGGGAGAAATTAAATATTAGGAATGCATAATGGAAGTTTCCTTATAGTTTTCAAGAGAACAATTTTGCATAATATAATGGAGCAAGATTTCATAATGATATTAGCATTTAGTCACGACACAAAATAGAAACCCTAGTAGCACAAATACAATATGCAAAATCTAGAAGATAAAGACCATCTCAATACAGAAGACCATTTCCAGGAAAATTCACACCACTAAAAAGATCACATTTTGCCCAAGTAGCAAAAGAGGACTAATGTACACTCTTTGGAAGGGAAGAGTGGTAAAATGTATTTTGATGAAATGAAATAAGGGGAGTCTCTATTTATATGAGGCTTACCACACTTATTTTTACAAAAGTAGAAGAAAAAAATGTAATTACAAGTTTACTTTGAGTATTTCACAAGTGTGAGGTTACAAGCCAACCTCAATAACTCAAAAACATAACAAATAATGCCAAAAGAGCCGATACATGTGGGAGAAAAAGCCGCCTACACTATGACGTCATCATGAGAAGGACCTCCAAATGCCACAAGTGACAAATAGGCTAATGAGTGTTCCATTCTCCAAAAGGTAGCTCCATGTCTATGGGTACTCCTCCAAAGTGCCTCCATACCAAGACATCATCACCAAGGGGCCCTACATCAGTCTTTAAAGGGCTAGAGGGGTGATGTGATGCCAATATAGTCAAGTGTTGGGGTCAAAGAGTGATGTGGAAGCCCTCCCCTATCATCTTAAGGATAACCATCATCATTCGGGCTTTGGAACAAGCAACACCCATCAAACAGTCTTTCGGCCGACTTGGGGGTGTTATGGGTCCATTTTGGCACATTGTTTGTAAGTCCAACACCAAGCCTTCTTGGCATAGTGTTTAGCATCTGGGGGTACCTTGGAGTGTCAAGTACCATGTGAAACTTGTTGAAAATAATGTAGCTATGGTTGGCATTTTTCATTGCAAATATGAAGAAGAAATAAATTTGCGGACACCTACAAGTCGCCCCAACTAAGCCCTACAAGTCAGCTCCAAGAAGACCTGCATGTTGGACCCATTAGGGTTAATTAGCCCACATATGATGCCTATATATATGAGCTCGTTGGCACTCTTTTCAACCAACCAATTCATTAAGTATTTTGATTTGCAATTGGAGGAGATACACCACATGTGCAAAGAAGAGGAAACGGTTTCTTTGATCTGCTTTGACCTTATTCTTGGAATTGAAGTTGACCAAATTAGTCTTGGGAATTCTTACTTTTGTTTGGGCTAGTATGTCACCTTGAAGGTCGAAAACTTCCTCGATTTGGATATTTCGTTGATTGAAATTGATGCTACTTTAACCGAGATTTCTTAACTGCCGAGTTCCTATGCATGGTTCATTGATACTTCTATGGTAGCTACAATTCTATTCTCTGTCTTCTATTACAGTGATTGTAGGCCCTAACTTCGGCCTTATTGAGCAGTCTATTACAAGAAATTTGGAGTTGATCTTTCTCATTACATTGACAGACTATGATTAATATTTCTCATTGAAGAGTAATTTGGATTTATTGGAACATTTTGATGTAACTTTTATGGACAAAATCTCTCTCTCACAAGGAAAGAATTTAGGGTTTCCTCCTTGTGGGTTTTGCCCTGGATGTGAGCCTAATCTTTGTCTCTTGTCTCTTATTGTTTATTGTATATTGTGCTCTCTATTTAAGACTCTTGTTGAAGAAATAATGGTTGAAGTTTTTCATGTATAGCTACTTGTTGATTAAAGTATAAAGAAGGAAAAGTTTGCATCAATAGAAGTAGTTATCAATTGTGAAAAACTATTCTAGTCATTGCAACACTAGAATTTCAACATGGTATCAAAGTGAGGTTTGGAAAAAGAAAGGCTGAAAAACACTCAATTGGCTTTTGAATCAATGTCTGGTGTTTTTTTTGCTAAGGATCAAAGCAATAAACATTGGCTCAATCTTGATACAACTCACGCTCTGCTTCATTTTGGGGCTCGCTCATTCATGACAAATGTTTCGCATCACAATCAAGCTCAATGGCATTGTTGCATTATAAAAGACTGTTATAGTGATCGTATTTTCTCGCATAAGGCTCAAATTTGGTTTGTTGGACATCCTGAACATCGACTCACAATGGATCAATGGTTCGCTTTTTGAAACACACTATACATCTGCGATGTTTTGGTATAAATTGTTACCTCTATGAATCACACTACTCGCATAGTGGCTTGCATATTCAATGAATCAGTTTAAATTCTGACAAGCATTGAACTTAATTATATGGAATCAGATATAATTCTTTTGTGACATCAATATTATGGCCTGTAATGTGAATAATATATAGGAGTGTCTTGGAATTACTAAATCAGAGAAGCTTGGTTGTAAATATATATGGTTTGAGGATCGTATGGCTCGTTAAGTGCCATGAACATAAACACACACCTATAGCTCACTCGTAGTTCAGTGGGAAATATAATATATCTTGGCTCGATCCTGTGGCTCATAAAATAAGAAACATTGCGATGGTCGACTCAATATATACACATTTAAAATCGCTTCATGAATTTGTGCCTCGAATTACAGTTCATCAACATGCATATATTACAATGTGACTGCGATGTAAATTGTCTCGCATCTGTGATATGTAATCTCAATTTATCCTGCATTTAGTGGATGTCTCACACCTTGGAATTTTAAGTAATCTTGGTATTTTACTGAGGCTCTATCTCCACAGTGACTTATGGTTGATATAGTGGTTCAATAGTAAACCTTGTGTATTCAACTATAATTCAAGTTTTATATGCATGACCAAGTCTAAAGAAAAAGGAAGCTGCCGATTTGACAGAAGTAGCAATGATCTCTTTTGGAAAATGAGAAGTATATCAAGCAATGGCTTGCTAAGTTCAACAATGACAGTAATCCTTCGAAAGCATGAAGAAGGCATACTGTGACATAAAGCCATGGTTAGAAATGAAGGACATAATGATTTAAAACAAAATATAGTTTGAATGAAGAAACTTCCGGTAATCATGGAAGATAAAGGTACATGGTATTTGTCTATGAGGTATGTATGATTGTTATATGTGTCCAACTTGTACTGGATAAAGGATCTGCATAATTACTAGAGATAATAATGGCATAATGCATATTAGATCCTGAGATGAAATGCATTAGGGTTTGCAACATAGTTTGCATGGCAAGAATTTAGGGTTTGTAGACTTTACATTTTTTAAAGTTTTGGTATCTAGGTTTCGTAAACCCTAGATAGAACTTGGATTGGAAAAACCCTAGAAAAATGAAAACCTTAATTCTATCTGTTTTTTACCTCTTGTGAAGCTCTAGCTCATGATCTCTAGGGTTTTCAGAAAGAATCTAGGGTGTGTGGTAAAACCTTAGCAAGGATTGAAGTAAAAATGAATCCTATGGATTGAAAGTCAAAAACTTAGGGCTGATGTTTCCCCTAAAACTAAAAACCCTAATAAGGGTTAGATTATGAGATATCTAGGGTTTGTAACAAAATCAGCTTGCAAAATCAACTTGCTGATAATAAAATGCCGAGGTAGATTCAGCTTCCCTGATTGGCCATCAACTGCTGTACCCTGGATTCTGACTCATACTTACTCAATTCATAATTGATCTGGCAATCCTCAATCGACATCTATATCAAAGGAAACTTGAATCTCAATCCTAGCCACAAAGCACCAAGGGATTGTACAATTTGTGCATAAGATGGTACATTTGTAACAACCACCACGAAATTCTGGAATGAGAATGGATCCCCCTTCAATAGCTCAACACTGCTGCCTTCCATGCGTTTCAAGCACCCTGTCAAAGCTCGGCTCTTCATCATTGAGAACTGATTGAGGTAGAAGTTCACAATTCTTCTTATATAAGTGGTAGTTGGCTCTTTAATTCCAGGAGTACTCAACATTCTCTTGAATTCTTGCCTCAACTCAACAACCCGTCCTGGTTTTGCCCGAACCCACAATGTCGTCTTCTCCTCATTAGTCTCCGTAGATTTAATGGCCAGATGCCATTCAATTTGATTCTTCATGAAGGACACAAAATCTCTCAATTGAAGATCTCCCATACAGGAGAATATTGTCACAACCATCTGCATACTCACATGTTCACAAATAATATTGTGTAAGAATAACTCACACAGCAAGCTTTGCTCATCAAAGTCGGAGGCACGAAAAACATCTAGAAATGTACGAGTGGAAGAAAATAAATAAGGTATATCCTCCATAATGGCTTTCATTTGAAACAAGAAGTAACTTTCCCCCAGAAAAATAGGATAGGATGGAGAAGGCCGCCTACAACCGAGAAAGTTGAGGGCGAGGTCATGAAGTTTTTTCTTGTATATGGTGAGGTCCTGAACCTGCTGCTGTAACAACAACAACTATTCCTCCTATTTCTTCAGAGCTTCCTTCTTCTTATAATTCTCCCATCCTTTCTTCAACTCTTCTTTCATCCACCTTTCATGCAAAGTGTCTGTTTCTCTTTGATGTTCCATTAGCGAAATCATCCCCTCCCGAAGGGAGATTGATTCCTGTTTCCACTTTTGTAATTAAGAAATTAACAAGATTTTTCCAGAACTCCATCCCGAGATGGGAATCAGTGTTCTAATGCATTCAATATCCACATCAACAATGGGTGTACCAGCCTCTGCTACGTTGGGTTGTTCCACCAATGTTGCTGGTTCTTGTGTAACAACAGCTTCCTCGATGGGTTCTTGTGTGTCAGCCCATTTGTTTCCACCTAGAGTAGCCTCTGTGTCCATTGCTGTTTCTTATACAATAGGAGTGGCCTCCATAGGTTCTGGTGGGTCGGCTTCTAGGTCAATTATTACAGGAGGCTCTGCTTTAATTGCTGGTTCTTGTGTAACAACAATATCATCAACATGTTCTTGTGTAACAGCCTCCTGCTGTTCTGTTTCTGTTTCCATTGGGCTGATATTTTCTCTACGGAACTTATATCTCATTGCTGTTAAGTCTTGAAAACATGTCATGCATACAAACACCGAGATTTCCTTCCCCTTAGATAATTTTCGCTTTCCTTTCTTAGAATTTCGAGTTCTAAAAACAAGGCATTGGTTTCGTCCTTACCTGATGAGGAGGGTTGCCTTTCTTCTTCTAAAAATTTTGCTTCCGTCTGCTTTTCGGCCGTAGGAAAAGGTTCTGTAGGTATGCTGACTTTCACTCTTTTTTTTGGTCTTCTATCCCCAATTGGTTCATCAATAGGCTTTTTCCCAATCCTAACTCTTGCGTGTCGAGTCTGGGTTTCCACCTCTGCCTAACTTCCTCCTGAAGTCGTGGTTTGTTTCCCCTGGCTTGTCCTCGGTCTCTTTCGCTTGAATTCTTCCCAAGTTTTTCCTTTTTGGCCCAGGGCATCCAACACGATTAGCTTAATGAGTCCATGATTAGTCACACATGCCTCTGAGTGTGCTGCTGTTTTTACTGTTGCCACCATATGCTTGATATTTCCTAAAAAATAGAATGGAAGATTAATTCTTTGCTGGTGCCGAAGGTGATTAAGCAAAGGAAAGTGATAGTTGAACACTATCGTGGATCTTCCTTCACAATTTATATAGTTAATCAAACCTAGGGCAACATCTTCCCAAGGATGAGAAAGTGACAATCTATCAATTCCTCTCCCTTTCTTATCCAGTTTTTCTTCCCCTACTAGGAAGTCTTCTTTCAAGGAGGGCCCATTGATTTATTTGTTAAACCACCTTCGCCCCTCTACTGGCAATGAAGTTACCCGGGAAATTACCTCTTCAGTCACCTCCACGTGCATGCCGCTTACTTGGGTTTGATTATTGTTCAAGTTCTGAGAAAATTCAATTGCCACCACCTTGTCTGAGCCTTCAAGCTTCTAGAAAAAATCAATCCATCCGGCATCTCTGAAAATATGGTAGGCTTCTAGACAATTCTGCAAAGCGTCCATAGAATCTGGCTCGTACCTGACCGCTGCTCCACCCATCTCTGCTGTTTGTTTCTAAATTTGCTTCTTGATGTTCAACCGCACTGTAATATCACTTCATTTCTGAATTCGCTTCTTTGCTGTTCAGCCCCACTGTAACATCACTATGTTTATGAATTCACTGCTTCTCAACGTCTTTGCTTATCCCAATCGACGAGTTTACAATGAGAATGCAAGGTTTCAATCGAGGAGGTTGATGGGAGGTGATGAATTTTACGGATTTACCAAATCATACCTCACACTAATATTCATAAATGGCTCATTATGGAAAGTAATGGGACTTCGTACACACGCTCTTTTCCAACCGGATTTGGTCATCATTGGCAATTATGTTATTAATTAGGTGCATGCGGATTTAATAGATATTTATGATTGCGACTTTTTGCAATGATTTCAAGACATAACCCCTCCCCCACCTTAATGGTGACGGCTGCCCATGGCCGTCACAGGAATATCATTACTTCGCCAATTAATCACTAAATCATCAATAACAATGTTTACCTTTTTAATGGCATACCTGAGGTGACGTGGAGGAAGATTTTGAATTGGAGGCATCTTGCTTGCAGCGCTCGTGTTGTTGTGTTTGGCTGGCACAATTATTTCTGTTTATGGAATCAATCATAAAAAATAGTGTTCGTGGCTGTCGGCTATTACATGTGTAATAGGCAAGACAACCCTTAGATTATTCTAAAAAAACATAATAATCAGGAGAAATTGGTACAGAAAAGGAAATTACATGAATACCATCATCCTATAAAATAGATCAGAAAAGGAAGATGATGTTTCAGGAAGAAAAACATGGGTGTAACAGCCGCCACAAGAGTGGTTTTCAGCTGTTACTGACTATCTGACTGTGCCCCGGAAAGGGGTTTCCACAGTTAGATTTATTTTTTTGTTTTTCTTTATATATATATATAAACAGGTGTAACAACTGCCACAAAGGTGGTTTTCAACTGCTGCATTTATTGGACTTTTAGTTTTTAAGGCCGCATAAGAGAATGTTCCCCTATTGTCGTAACATGCAGATCAGAGTCCGCAACAATGTTGACAAATGATTCTTCGAAGCGGGTTGATGATATAACCTTAGATGGTGCCCATTAACCAGTAACAGTGTCTTAGCACTGTTAATGGTGACCAATTGTACTGTCCCATTTTCAAAGACCGTATCCACTTCGTAAGGCCCTAACCATCTTGTGCAGAGCTTGCCTTTGAAATCTTTGAACCTTGAATTGTAAAAAAGAGCCCAATCTCATTTTTAGAATTTTCTTATGAATAAACCCATCATGCCATCTAGCTCTTTGATGTTGAATGATCTCTATCTGTTGAATGGTAGCCAATCGTTTCTCTTCCAACTCATTGAGTTGGTTTAGTCTTTGAGTCTGCGCTGTACTCAAATCCAGATCGACTTGCAATGTTGTTCTTAATGTCTTTATTTCAAATTCTATGGGGAATAAGGGATTCTTACCATACACCAATTCATATGTTGAGAAGCCTGTAGTATTCCTCCATGTTTTCCTGTAAGCCCACAATACCTCTAGAAGTTTCTCAGCCCAGTTTCTTTAGTGGCTAGCTACTGTCTTTGTTAAGATTCCCTCAATGAATTTATTGGTGCTTTTTACTTGACCATTTGCTTGTGGGTGATATGGTGTAGTGATTCTGTGATGAATTCCATACTTTTCAATCAACTTCTTAATCAAATGAGATGTGAACTAAGACCCCCCATCTGTTACTATCTCTTTGGGTATCCCGAAGTGAACAAAAATATCTTGAAACAGGAAGTCTAAAACAACCTACAATGTTTCTCTAGTTAGTGCCTTTGCTTTGACCCATTTTGTAACATAATCAGTGCAGAACAATATGAATAATTTTTGCCATGATGAAGGATTAAATTGTCCCTAAAAATTCTAGGGCCCATTTCTCAAATGGTTCTATTACTATCTAAGGCTATAATGACATCTCATAGGATATCAGAGGGTGGCCCATCCTTTGATAGCTATCACATCCTTTCACAACTTCTTGGCATCCTGGAATATAGTTGGCTTGTAGTATCATGTTGAGAGTACTTTAGGTCCTGTTCTCTTGTCCGCGAAGTGTCCTCCACAGGGTTCCTCATGACAAGCCTTCAAGATCTCAAATAATTCATCTTCTCTAACACATCGTCTAATATGAAAATCTGGCCCAATGTGATAGAGATTGCCTTCTATCCAGGAGTAGGTAGCACTCTGTTGTAGAATCTTCCTTATTTCCTTGGAAGACAATTGGTGTGGGAATTTTCTTGCACCAAGGTAATTGGCTATATCCGCATACCATGGTGAGTGAGTAGATATGGAAAAAAGTTATTCATCTGGAAAATAATCCCCAGTGGCAGTGCAGTCATCACTTATAGTTAATTTAGAAAGGAAATCAACAACTACATTATCTTTCCCGAGTTTATCTAAAATAGTAATATCAAATTCTTGTAACAACAATAACCATCGTGTAACTCTACCATTAGTAATAGGCTTGTTCATTAAAAATCGAATTGCAGCATGGTTAGTGTGTACAAATACTTGATACCCAGTGATGTAGTTCCAGAATTTGTTGATAGCATGCACTACTGCTAGGAATTCCTTCTTAGAAACAATGTAGTTGAGTTCTACTGGAGTTAAGTTCTTATTGATGTAATAAATGGCATAGGGTTTCTTCTCCTCCAGCTGCCCCAAAACAACACCCACAACCATGTCAGATGCATCTGTAGCAATATGAAATGACAACTCCTAGTTTGGTCCTCGTAAAACAAGTGCTGCTGTTAATAGTTCTTCAACCTTAAAAAGGCCTACTCACACTTCCCTGTCCACACAAATTCCGCACCTTTCATGAGTAATGAAAATAGAGGAGATGCAATATTTGAAAAATTCTCTATAAATCTCGTATAGTATTCTACATGTCCTAAAAAACTACGTACCTCTTTTGGAGTCTTAGGGGTCAGGATTTTCGAGATTACCTCAATTTTTTGCAGGATCTACCTTGATTCCATCTGTTGAAATGAAATGTCCCAGCACAATTCCCCCGGTCATCATCATGTGGCATTTTTCCGTGCTCAGAGAAACATTAGTTTGTTCACAACGTTCCAACACTTTTTCAAAGTTAGCTAATGCTGTCTCAAAGGCATCCTCGTAGGGTGTAAAATCATTCATAAAGATTTCAAGACATTCATTTAAAAGATTAGAAAAAATACCCAATATTACCCTTTGAAAGGTTGCGGGTGCATTATAGAGGCCAAAGGGAAGGACTCCGTACGCAAAAGTACCCCATGGGCAAGTAAAGGTTATCTTGTCTTGGTATTCTGGGGCAATCTGTATTTGATTATAGCCACTAAACCAATCTAGAAATGAAAAGAAATTTTTTTCCAGAAAGAGTGTCCAAGACCTGATCAATGAATAGTAAAGGAAAATGGTCCTTTTGAGTGGCCTTGTTAAGTCCTCTATAGTCAACACAGACTCTCCATTTTCCATTCTTCTTCAGAAATATGACAAGCAGAGACACCCACTGACTATCAGAAATGTGGTAGATGAAATTGGCATCAAGGATTTTCTGCAATTCTTCTTTCACTATCTCCTTAAGTGCGGGGTTCATTCGACACTGAGGTTGTCTAACTAGTTTGCAATCCTCTTTTAAGGTAAATGCAGTGAGTGCATAGGCTAGGATGGATTCCTTTCATATCAGTATAGTCCCATGCAAATGCATTTTTGTATTTTTGTAACAGCTGTATCAACAATATGTTTTGTTCAACAGTCAGGTTAGGATTGATGTTTAAACATTTTCTAGGTTCAATTTCAACGGGACTGCTGATATTAAGTGGAGTTGTTTTCAAATGTTCAATAATTGCATCATCTTCCTCATCTTCTTCTCCCAAATCTCTAATGGAGGCAACACGGAGTGAATTACTAATAAAACCATTAATGATATTTTTCTCTGTTTCATCCTTAAAGTATTGTGCTTTTCCAAGCATGAGAAGAGGTAGGGAAAGATCAAATTCAGGTGCAAATTCGTCCCACCAGGGACTATGTGAATCCATATGAGGTTTTTCTGGGGGATAAAGGTTCAGGTTCTGAGTGGCCTATCCATGTGAGATCACCATAGATCCAGACCTACATTCGATATATGTGTATGCAGCGGCTAGCCATGGTCTTCCCAGGATTAAAGGATGACCCCCCAGGTTGGATCTGGTCTGTAAAATGAGAAAGTCAGCCGGATAATTCCAAGAAGCCACAGTGATAACCACATCTTCAATCATTCTCTCGGGCTTGACACGAGACCTATCTGCTAATTCAAGCATTGTGGGTGTAGGTCTAAGTGCATGAAGTCCTAGAGAGATGAAGAGGTCTTTAGTCATGACATTAATAACTGCCCCTAGATCAATCAAAATATTGGTTATGCGATGATTGTCAATATGGAAAACCACTGTAGGGTTCCTTGGGTCGTTATATTTAGTCAACAAAGGCTGATCAATCATAAGATCAGACAATTTTCCCATGACATGGATAGTAGCAGGGTCTTTGGTCTTTTGACACATAGATCCATCAATGTTTTAGCATAGATAGGCACTTATTTAAGAGCTTGTAACAGCGGAATCCGCACATACAAATTTTGCAGCTCCTTGAGGAATTCAGATTCAGGTTGTGAGGCCATCCCAGTTTCAGTTAATCGTTGAGGGTATGGGAGGTTCTGAATGCTAACAACTGAATCAGCTATCACAGATGTACCAACCTTACTCGGATTGGCTGCTGTAGGAAAAATAGACCCTCCCTAGCTGGCTATTACAGATGCAACAACAGGTGCTGTATTAGCTGTTACATGTGTAACAACTGCCTCAGATTAATTATCAATCCAGGGACGTCTGTTTATTCCAATGACGGTTTCACTATCTGTGCCGATACACCAACCAAAAACAATCTCAAAGAAAAGAAATTGTTGTTGAAGTAAATGTTGGAAGTAAATCACTTATGTAGAATTAAAAGGATCTACAAGACTAGAATCACACTTCAATTAATATTTTCTAGCATGCCATACAATAATTAACCAAATGGTGTCTCTAATATCATATGTTTAACAACATACAGAGTATTGAGATTGAAGTGGATATATTCACAGTCACAACAACACTCTATTGATACATAAATTGAAATAAAATTACAGACACACAACTACTTTAATCACTGCAATCCTTGCTAAGAAGGAGGGCCCTTCCTCCCTAGCGGGCGCATGTAGAGGAAGAACTTAACGGAAACTAAATTGAATAACGCATGTAACAACAATAACAAGATAATCTGTATTAATCTGAATACAATTACAGAGCCAAAATGGCACTGTTCTCCGCTAAACTTTCGACCTCTAGGGCCAAGAACTATATAGTGGTTACATCAGAAAATCAAGGGATGGATCAGTCATGAGAATCTTATGATTATCATGCTAATCGAAATAAAACACATATAGTTATAACCACTTCCTAATAAAGTTCTCACTAGAAAATAAAAGATTACAATCAAAACCGCCCTTAGGCTGTGATCCAAAAAATACAATGTTAAACAAATTCTACCACTATCATAATAGAATCACAGCTGTAGTGTAACATCCAGAGGGTAGATTAGCAACAAGTGTTAACGAGATCAGTCAACGGTACAACTGTATCAGCAGTTCGCTAGTGGGTCTGTAACAATAGAGTGCAACAACAGTTTGCCGGCGAGTCTGTAGCAGCAAAGTGTAACAGCATCACTTTGCTGTAACAACACCCTCTTAATTTCTCATGTGAAATTCGTGCTCAGGATCTTTGGTGCTGTAAATTACATCTGAAAAGACAACACAAAGACCGTCGATATTCTCCAAACATTCACCATCAATTAGTCATAAAAAGGTATGATATATCATAATAATTGGTGAATTGGCAGATTAATAAAAACAAGGTGAAAAAACACAAGTTAGGGTAGAAATATAGGAGAAAGAGGTAAATATACTCCCATTGGTTATAGTTAAGAGGCAAAATAGGGAAAACAAAGGTAGGAAAAGTGTACAAAATTGGCACCCAACAACCGAATTAACCGAGAGTTTTATGTAACTCTGGTTATCCCAATGTATCACCGTCGGATATATTTGATGACCAAACAAACCAACAAGTATCTTCCTCTTCCAGATGGCCTCACATGCAGTTTGACTAGCTGCCATGTACTCTGCCTCGGCTGAATTGAGTGCAACTGATCTTGCTTCCTGCTTTACCAAGAAACTGTTGCTGATCCTATGCTGAAGATGCCCCCTAATGTGCTCTTCTTGTTTGATGGACTACCTGCCCACTTTGCATTGGTGAAGCCTTGAAGCTTCACTCCCTCTGTCCGTCTGTACCATAATCCATACTTTTTAGTGCCTCTGAGATATCTCAGAACATGCTTCTCAACCTTCCAAAAGAGCTTGGTAGCTTGACTAAGTTGGTTAACTGCGTAGAATATGTCTGGTCGTGTGTTCACCAAATACATAAGTGAACCCACAAGCTGCAAGAGGAGTCTCCATGGGTTTGCTACCCTTCATGTGGAACTTCCTCAGAATCTCCTTGGCATGCTTGCCCTGAGATACAAGTAGTTCCCCATCTCTTTACCATATTTCCAAGCTAATGAAATAATGCAAGAGCCCCATGTTCTTTATCTCAAACTCTCTTGCAAGATCCTCTTTGCAAGAAGTTATGAGCTACTCATCACCTGTCAGTATAAGATCATTAACATAAAGTACAATAATCAAAAGCTTATAATCAACCACAATATGATATAGGTTTGCATCTGCTTCAATCTTTGTGAAGCCCAACCCGGTGAAATAGCTGTCGATCCTGGTGTACCAAGCACGAGGTGCTTGCTTCAGCCCATATAGTGCTCTCTTAAGTCTGCACACATGCGACTCCCTGTCAAGAGTCTCAAAACCTTCCGATTGCTCAATTTACACTCTTCCTCAACAAATCCATTGAGAAGGTCTGTCTTTACATCCATCTGATGTATTTGCCACCCCATCTGCGCTAAGAGTGCAAGGCTAGATCTAATCGATGAGTACCTTGTAACCGGTGCAAAAGTCTCCTCATAGTCAATCCCCTCTACATGTGAGAATCCTCAGGCCGCAAATCTAGCCTTGTCTTTCTCCAAACTCCCATTTTCTGTTGTTTGCATTCGGGGAATTTTGAGGTCTAAAATGGGCCTCCTAAGGAAATTATAAAATAACAGTGGAAATAATAAAATAAGATTGGATTACATCATCAAATTTTAGAGGGAAAAAAATAAAAAATATTTTTTCAACTCATATTTTCAACTTATCTCCCTATGGGTTTACTCAAATTTCGAGCGGAAATACTTGTTGGATGCATAATTTGATTCCTCATATAAGGAGTACCCATGTTGCATACTTTCGATGGACCCTTCTACGCAAAAAATGAGAAATACATAAAAAACGTGATTGCAATCACATTTTTTTATTGTATTTCTCATTTTTTGCGTAGCAGGGTCCATCGAAAGTATGCAACATGGGTACTCCTTGGATTAGAAATTAAATTTTGCATCCAACGAGTGCTCCCACTTGAAATTTGAGTAAAAAATTAAGGAGATAAGTTGAAAATACAAGTTAAAAAAGTAGTTTTATTATTTTATTATTTTTTAATCTTTTTATTTTTTTACTCCAAAAATGGTGAATCATCCCCCATGGTTGACATCATCATATTGAATCCTATTGGTTCTTATATATTTTATTTTGGTTGTACATTTTTTTAGGAGACCCATTTGAGACCTCAAAATTCCCCTAATGACCTTGTAGATCCACCTGGATCCAAACATTGACTTCCCCATTGGTCTTGGGACCAATTCCCATGCACTGTTTCTGATAATGGAGTCATACTCCTCAACCATGGCATCAACCCATGTTGGCTGTTGCACTGCTTCTTTAAAAGAGGATGGTTCTGTCACAATACACTCGCTCATAAGAGCCATGTATCCAGTGTACCTGTCTGGGGACCTTCTCTGCCTGTGCTGTGATGTAGGTGCACCTACATGCTCTGTCACATCTAGCATCAATTTTTCATGCTCTCTGGTGCGCTTCCTATCGTTTCTGGTGGATGGATTTGCATGAGTGGTTTCTACCACTCCATGATCCTCTGCTTGTAGCTGCTCCACATCCTAAGGTTCATCCTTTGGAACTAAGAGTTCCTCATCTGCATGTAAGTTAGGCTCCCTCTCAAGGGACAATCACATGGCTTTCTCCTCATCAAATTTAACATCTCGTTTGACAACTGTCATCCTGTTAGCCGAAAAATACACCCGATAGTTATGGGGAGTATTAGTGTACCCCACAAATATCCCAACCTCTGCTGGTGGTTCTAGCTTCTTCCTGGCATCTTTGGTCACATGGAAATAGACAGATGAGCCAAAAATTTTAAAATATGAAACATTCAGTTTCTTACTTGAAAAAGCCTCCTCTGGTGTACTCATGCCAAGTATCTGATGAGGACTACGGTTTTGCACAAATACCCTTGTGTTGCATGCCTCTGCCCACAGATGCAATGATAAGCCCTGATCATGTAACATAGCTCGTGCTCCTCCCACAACTGTTCTGTTCTTTCTTTCTGCAACCCCATTCTATTGTGGGTTATGAGGTTCAATCAATTCTCTCCGAATTCCTTCTTTGGCGCAAAATTTCTTGACTTCATTAGAGATATACTCACCACCATTGTCGCTCCTTAGAGCCTTCGCCTTCTTCCATGTATCTTTCTATAACAGTGCTTTGAACTCACAAAACTTGGAGAACATATGATCTTTATTCTACAGAAAGAAGATCCAACACTTTCTAGAAAAATCATCAACAAAAATCACATAATACCTGTGCTTTGCTGTGGAAGCTGTAGATAATGGTCCACACATGTTTGAGTGAACTCTCTCAAGGATTTTCGCTGCTCAATTCTCCTTCTCATGAAAAGTGGCTTTAGTATAATTCCCCATGGTACATCCCTTACATGTGTCTATTTGCGCAAGAGTACCTTTTGGAAGACCCGTAGAAATCTGCTGCATGATCCTCAAAGCACTGTGGTGTAGATGTCCCAATCTCCTGTGCCATAACTCACCTGTATCGCGACTCACCACCTCCCCTTCTTTATTGCTCAATGCTGCGCAACCATCTACATCAAGTTTGTAGAGTTTCTTCACACGAACCCTAATCTTCTTTACCTGTCCTGTGGCTTTATGACAAATGAATGCCTTTCCTTCACTAAAAACCACATCATATCCAAGATCCTCCTACATAGCAACTGAAACTAAATTATTTTTCAAGCCTGGTACATGCATGACATCTTTTAATATGAAAGGTTTACTTGAATATCTCTAGAAAGTAACTGTGCCAATCCCGGTAGCGCTATACCTCCCATCATCACCCATCTCGATGTGCATCTGAAGATGCTTCTCCTCTAAGCTACTAAAGAGTTCTTTATTTCCCGTCATGCAAAAATATGATCCACTATCCAAGCACCACATAGATCCCATCATAGTTGACGTCATGCATGCGATGAGAGAGAATTCCAACTCAAACTGTGAGGCCAAAGCTTCACCCGCTACAGCTCCTGGAGCCTTCTTGTTGTTCTTCTTCTTTTGTGGACAATTTGTGGCATAATCATGACAATGAAAACATTTCACCTTTGACATGCCACACTTCTTGCCTTCTTTCCCAGTCTTAGACTTGAAATGGGACTTCTTCCCCTTCCCCTTCTTTGCCTTACCAGCCAAGGCACAATTTTCCTCATCATCAGTCTTGGTTGAGGATCCATCCCCAGTATTCCACAAAAACTCTTCTTGTACCAAATCTGACCATTATCGCTCCCAATCTGGCAACTTTTCCCTCACATTCATAGAGTCCTGGTAACTATGCCAGGTCTTGGGAAGGCCTAGAAGTGCAAGGCTCACCAAGTCGTCATCAGTTATAGTAACCACAACACTTCCATTCTCATCTCGACATTGAGTGAACTTGGTCAAGTATTTATGGATTGTGTCACCCTTCTCCATTTTGATTTTCCTGAGCTTGTCTTTGAGTGCCAAATTTCTGTGGTCACTACTGCTTTGAAACAGTTCTGCCAAGGTCTTCCACATAGCATGTGGAGTTTCCTTTCCATGGGGACTCGAGACAATATGATCTCGAACTCCCTCTAACAAGATCCTTCTTGCCTTTGCTAAATTCTTCTTCCATGCTTCATGCTGCGCAACATCAGCCTGATTGGGTTTAGGAATACCAGTGTCAGTAAAATCCTTCAACCCATTATCCTCCATTACAACCTCCATCATGTCCCTCCATGCAATATAGTTCGAATTGCCCTCGAGTGCATATTCGAGTCTCAAGCCTGTGAAAGACATCTTGGTTAGCTTCTAGCTCCAAAGAATGTATGTGCAAATTTGAATATTGTTTAACAAAAACTCAATTTATTCTCCACTATTGTGATTCCTAGCGCTCCGGTACCATGTGGAAATTACACCAATGGATTCAATCCGATCATGCAATGTACTAAAACAAGATACTGAATCCTTCTACAATATTTGTGGAATATAAATCATGATCGCTCAATCACATGCAAGTAAGATAAATAAGTAAATCAATCACACAACACAAGATATTCCTGGGGAAAGCAACTGCTCAAAACCCCTCCATATTTATTGTATAATCAACCAAGGAATCATGAAACAATACAATGTATGTGTGCTCACAAGAACCTCATACACTCTACCAATTGTCTCACATTGATCTAGGAAAAATTGGACCAATACATAGCCAATTTACTACCCACCTTCAGCTTGCCTTTCTCATGCAATCCATAGGCAAAATAATTTCTAGTAAATAGGAATTCCAACCTTCCTTGACTACGCAATCCATCATGGGCTTCTTATGGCTTTATAATTACACTTGGGCAGTTCGCTAATAATACAATTGATAGTTTACTTGCCTTTAACCTTTGTCTCAACTGGGTCATCATCAAAATTGACATGCATGCTGCTATTAATAGTGAATCATCAGTTACTTGGTATATCACTACTTTTAAATTAAATCCATTTTAATTCACTTGATCTTCCACTAGCTCATCAATCAGTTAGAACTAGTTAAACTAGTTTTAACTCAATTAATTTGAGTTAACTGATTGCACTCACACCTCTTTAGTGCTACAACTGCAACTAGACCCTGTAAATAATAGAATCACTCTACATGCCTCACCTTTGACCCTCAACTCTAAATTCTTGAGCTAACTAAGTCTATCGCACTTAATTAACTATTACAAGTTGTTATGAGATAATATTACAATTTATTTAAATATTAGACGCTCACATTTAGCACTAATGTGTCACTGAATTCTTCACTCATGGGTGACTGGAGTCCCACACTAGTATGTGGTGCGTTTTCGTTTAATAAAAAATATAAAACATATCTTTCTATTTTTAAATATTTTTTAAAACAACACTATGATGTTTATGTTTATTTAGTACATTAATTTTTTGGTTTTTTTTATAAATAATAAATTTGAGATTTTGAAAAGTTTGGTTTTTAAATTGAAATGTAATGTGTCGAAAATTGGAATAAGTAATATAAAATATGATGAAAAAGGTTTAAAGTTATTTTTTACATTAATGCATTAATTTATTTTTTAATAAGTTGTGTATATCATAAGAATATATCATTAAATAAGATTCACAATTTATAACAATCCATTGTGGTTGGGAATTTTTTAATTATATTCTTCAAGATTCAAAAATTAACATATTGATTATTTATTCTCAAGGGATAACTTTATTGGTCGAGTTTTTGTTACTAAGTATTTCACGAGTTGATAGATTATAAGGTCAAATCTCCTCTCTTGAGATTAAGTTTTAACCTACTTATTGTGCCAACATATAAATCCTTATTTAATCATATAAAAGGCTTCAATGAATGAACTCGAAAATAGTTTCTATATCGATTATTTATTTATTTTTTTAAACTGACTTGGGACAATAGTTGTCATTAATGATTAATGCTAGCAAAAAATGAAAACCAATCTCATTCCCAACTAACTATTCATTGTGCAGGTGAAGAATATGGTCGCACTGCCGTGCTAACAAAAAATTTCCGGTAAAATGATATTGGCGGATTTTATGCATGATTTAATTGCTTGGAAATGACGACTCCATTCAAGAAAGTTCCATCGCCATTCCTGTAAGGAATGTTATGTCTGTTGCTATGTTTTCAACAATTGCTGTTCTCATTCCCAACAAGATAAACACAATCAATATTAATTAGAGCTACGAGCCTCTGAGTTTTCATTTCAACCCTCCAAATGACAAAAGTTGGAGGAAGGGGTTTCTTGCAGCTGAATGAAAATGGAGTAAGGGTTGATAGGGGTTGACCGCCCACCATGAAGAAGAAAAATTTCTCAATCAAACTTGTTGAGCCTCCGCCCAACAAAGGAATTAGAAAATTTCCAACCAAAACCGATGAAGGTTTGCTTACAACAAGTTACAATATCATTGTAAATTGAGGATTTCAAATTATTATTAATTTTTGTTCAAATTTATTTAAAATTTGGTAGAAATTTGTTGGAATCATAAGTTTGAGTTGTCAGTTTTGTATCATCTATTCCTAGAGGTTTCTTCAGGGCACTTTGTCCATTTATACATTCAAAAAAGTATTTTAAACAATAAAAAACCAAGATTTGACCAAATTTTTTTCTTCAACAAAAAACTATAAAATAATTAGACAAAGCTTTCGATAATCCTAATGAGATGGACAAGGTGCATCAAACGTTTCATTAAGAGACAATTTAGAAAGAAATACCCTATGACTGATTAGGGGAATTTTGAGGTCTAAAATGGGCCTCCTAAGGAAATAATAAAATAATAGCTAAACCAATAAAATAATATTTGTGAATTTGCAATTCACTTTTTGCACTACAATCCATGTAAGCATAGTTAAATTCAATTCAAATTTTGTACAAAAATAAAATTAATAAAAAAATTGTATTGATGTGACTATAAATAAGAAAGAGCTTTTCAAGAAAAAGTAATTATTATTGAACAACTAATGCATTTGTCCTTTGTACTTAAATAATTTAAAATAAAATATAAATATAAATTTATAAATTCTTAATTATATTATATGCTATTAATTAAAATTTATATTATTTAAATTATATAATAACATGTAATTAATATACTATTTAAAAATAATATAATATAATATAATATAATAAATGTATAGGGATATGCATTGTTTCTTTCAAGAAATATGAAACGACAATAATATTATTTTATTCAAAAAATGTGAAATGACATTTATTATGAGTACTTTACTTTTGACTTTAAAAGTACTTAGAGCACTACCATGGTTAACCATGAGTTTTTATCCACCATTGAAAATGTGACAAGTAAGTACCTTTAACTCAAGTAATGCCACCTCAACCATTAGGGATGATGTCATCCCATAAAATGTGATTGGTTCTCATAAAGTGAATTTTGATTGTACATTTTTCATAGGAGGCTCATTTTAGACCTCAAAATTTCCCTAATGTAACAAATGAGCAGGAATACAACGAGGAGAGAGAGAGAGAGAGAGAGGAGGGAGAGGTAGAGAAGGATAAAAGGAGGGAGATAGAGACAAAAATTAGGGGAATTTTGAGGTCTAAAATGGGCCTCCTAAGGAAAATGTACAATAGAAATTCACTTTATGAGAACCAATCACATTTTAGGAGATGACATCATCCCTAATGGTTGAGGTGGCATTGCTTGAGTTAAAGGTACTTACTTGTCACATTCTCAATGGTAGATAAAAATTCATGGTTAACCATGGCAATGCTCTAAGTATTTTTAAAGTCAAAGTAAAATACTCAAAATAAATGTCATTTCACAACACTGTTACCGATGAAATAGGTAACCTCACCTCAAAATGGGAACTCTAGCCCAAAAAGTCTCAAAAAACATGAAAAAACACCCCAAAAACAAAAAGTGTGTCTTCCAGAACGCACTTGGTTTTTTTTGAAGGTCAAATTTCAACATTTTATAAAATTATGCTAAAAACAAAATTGTTTGTTGAAAAAAGGATTGAAAAACACCCTCAAAACAAAACCAGTTGATGTTGGAATAACAAAAAAAAAATTGTGTCATAATTTTGACACTTGTAACAATGGAATTAAAGACAACATATTAGGACATTTTTTAAAATCGTAAATTTCTAACATTTTTGATAGATGATGTTAAAGATAAACAAATACATGTCTGAAGGGCTTATCATTTCGAACAATTTTTATCCATGTTGTTAAACATAAAATATCTTGACTCTAAACATGATCTAGGTGGATATTGGTGGTCACCTGCCTATTCCACTTGGGGTTCCACCATTGTCTCTTTCAGTTTTTCAGTTTCGGCACAACTTACTATTTTTAGCAGTTTTTTGGGTCCTGAACGTTCGGAGCCGTTTTGAGGCCCTAAACGACGTTTTTTGGGAAAACAGAGAGCAACATGGGTCCATGGACCGATGTTGCTCATTCAAAATTTGTAGTCCTTGGATAGATATATCTAACGAGGTATGGTACGCGTCAAACGGAGATCGTATGCCAAAGTTACGCCCCTGGGAAGTTGAAACACCAATTTACCCAAACGGGGCCCATAGTTTTGGCGCTTCATTTCCTAGGGTTAGGGTTTTGGCTGTTTAGGATTTTCCATTGTTTCTAAATAATAAATAGGCCCTCGAGCCTCATTGTAACTCAGTTCAGAGGCCTGTAGCCGCCACATCTCTTCTCAGAGATAGCTACCAACGCCCTAGCTAGTTTCATTTCCATTTTGTCTGTAAGCAAATTTCAGTTCTTTGATATTAATGAAATAAAGTGTTATTTTCGCTGCATCTCTGTATTTATGGTTATGTGTTTATTCTGTTGCATTCCTGCATAAATCCGGATCAGTGGTATCAGAGTGGTTTGCTTTTTCTCGATCCTTCTTTGCATGTCCCCAATGAGGTCGGAGTATAAGGAGTTAGGGCTCGATCTGGTGGAACCTTTGCAAGATCAGCCTCGCAAACCCCGACGGACACCCATGGGGGACGAAAAGAAAGATGAGGGAGCAGGAGATCCTATCAAAATATTGCTCGAGGAGGCCCTCGAAAAACAAAGGAACGCGATGATGGATAACTTTGCCCAGATCCTTCAACGGCTACTCACCGGTGGCACATTTGCATCCAGCAGCCACTCTGGAGGTGCGACTCCTTTTAAGGTACAAGTAAATTTTTACATTCCCATATTTGAGGTTCAAATGGATGTAGATGCCATAGATAGATGGTTGAATCTATTAGAAGGATATTTCTCGGTTCATGACTTTTCCGACAGGGAGAAGATTATTTTTGCACTCCTCAAAGCTACCCTCCATGTCAAGGACTGGTGGGAAACCCACTGTGAGAGAAAGGACGAGACAAAACCCTCTCTATTCTCGGCCGTACCTACTTGGAATTATTTCCGAGATGCCATCAAGGAACAATACTATCCCGTGGGGAGCTATGAGGACAAGTACATACAATGGACCACGCTGCGACAACAAAGGGATCAAGATGTGCTTGAGCTGACGAATCTGTTCCATACCTTGCGCACCAAGTTGGGTATCAAAGATTCAGAGAAACATCTGGTGCTAAAGTATCGTAGTTGTCTGCACAGATACATTCAGGAGGAAATGGAGTTCTTCGACATCTCCTCGCTTAGTACGACATACTGGTATGCTTCCAAGATTGAGCAAAAATTCAAACAGAAGAAGCGAGACTTTGGATCTGCGAATCAAAAGCAAGGGAAAGGTGCTCCCAAACCATAGAACAAAGGACAGAGCCAAGGCATGACGACTCAAGACAACCTGTCGAAGCCACAAGCAAAGAACAACACCGCAAAGCCAAAGAAGGACACGGGAAAGTGGTGTGAGTTCCATAAGAGCTCCACTCACAACACAAGTGAGTGTCGTGCCAAGCAATCACTGGTGGCTGAGATGCGGGCTTCTGAGTCAGATGCATGCTCCGACTCTGAATCAGAACCTGATAAGGGGAATGACAAAGGGAAACAGATTATTGATGCGGAGCCCAATGCTACTGTTGCCACTATGAAGATCCAGAAGGAGGAACCGTAAGATCCAGAGGAGGAGGAATGTCTCTTCCACTCCCAGGTGTGGGTAAAGGGCTCCCCAGTACAGTTCATTCTTGACAATGGGAGCCAAAAGAACCTCATTTTAGCAGACGCTGTGAAATGGTTGGGCTTGCTGACCATAGCTCACCCACATCCCTACACCATCGGGTGGCTTCACCAAGGACAAGATCTCCGCGTCAGCCAGCAATGCTGCCTTCCCTATAGCATCAAGCCCTTCACGGATGAGGTAGCATGTGACGTTGCTCCTATTGATGTTTCTCATGTATTATTAGGACAACCATAATTGTGGAAGCGTCATGATGTGTATGAGTCTCGGCCTCGCGCTGTTATTGTTTCTTTGGGAAATAAGTTGTACAGGATACCAGAGGTACCACCTCCTGCCACTGTCTCTTTGGTTACTGCAAAACGATGCAGTAAGCTCATTTCCCAAACTAGGAAATTCGTTTTCCTGATGATCTGCCCCCAGGGAAAGAAGAATACTGTGGCCACGACCTCTAGACAGGGCTCCTCTACATGACAACAACAAATGGATAAGGTTGTGGAGGAGTACCGGGACATATTCACCTCACCCACAGGGGTTCCTCTGCATTGTCAGGTCAAGCACCCGATTGATCTGACCCCAGGTGCACCACTACCCAATGGACCAATCTATCGGCACTATGTTCTAGAGAACGATGAAATCAAGAGGCAGATTCAGGAGCTGCTGCAGAAAGGTCACATCCAACCAAGTTCATCGCCCTGTGGGAGCCCGATAATGTTGGTACAGAAGAAGGATGGGACGTGGAGACTCTGTATTGACTATCGGGCGCTGATCAAGATGACTGTCCAGAATAGGTACCCGTTCCCACAGATTGATGACCTTCTGGACCAACTCAAAGGTGAAAAATATTTCAGCAAGATTGACTTGAAGTCGGGGTATCACCAGGTACCGATTGAACCCTCCGATGTGTTGAAGACTGCCTTCAAAGCCGAGGAAGGCCTTTTCGAATGGCTGGTCATGCCTTTTGGGTTGACGAATGCTCCCGCAACCTTAATGAGGATGATGGATGACATCTTGCGACCATTCACCAACTCATTTGTAGTGGTGTACTTGGATGACATTCTGATCTTTAGCCAGACTTGGGAACATCACCTTCACCACATCCAACAAGTCCTCCAAACACTGTGGCAACACAAGTTGTGCGCCAATTTGGAGAAGTGCACTTTTGGCATGACCCAGGTTCAATATCTGGGATACATTATTGATGAAAGGGCGGTGCATGTGGATCCAGCCAAGATCTAAGTCATTCGGGATTGGCCAACCCCAACCACTATAATAGAGCTTTGCAGCTTTCTAGGTCTTGCTAATTTCTACCGGAGGTTCGTGTTGGGATTCTCGCATATCACTTGGCCCTTGAGTCAAGTCACCAAGGGAGGAGCGAGAGAAAAATTCTTTTGGTCGGACCCTCAAAAAAAGGCATTCACAAAATTGAAAAATCGCCTCTGTTCTACCCCAGTGCTCACTTTACCAGACTTGCAACAACGATTTGAGATCGATACAGATGCCTCTGACTATGCTATTGGGGCAGTTCTTACTCAACAGGGACATCTAGTGGCATATCACAGTGAGATATTATCTGACATAGTTCGCAAGTATCCCACTTATGACAAAGAAATGTATTCCATTGTGCAAGCTTGTCGACAACGGAAGCATTACATTTTGGGGAAGGAAAAAATCATCCACACAGACCACCGACCCTTGCAGTTCATACAGACACAAGGGAAGTTGCAGAATGATCGCCATCAGAAGTGGTCCACATATCTGCAACAGTTTCATTTGAACATCAAGTACAAGAAGGGTAGCACCAATAATGCTGCAAACTACCTCAGCCGACCACCGATCGTGGCGCTCACCACCGTGCTCAACTCTTGTGGGCACGAGATTTCTGATTGGCCGCTTCTCTATGAGAGTGACCCAGAATTCGGCCACACTTACAAGGCACTCTTGGCGGGTACGCAAGTTCCAAATTTTCACCTCCAAGATGCACTTTTATGTCACTTGGGACACCTTTGTGTTCCTTCAAGCGAGCATGCCAAGATGATATGGGAAGCACACTACAGTCGATTCGCTGGGCATTTCGGGGTCAAGAAAATGGTAGCAATCCTGCAGAAGTATTTCTATTAGCCGAACCTTCGAAAGGATGTCGAGAAGCACATCAGATCCTGCACTTCTTGTGCCATTGCCAAATCGACCATCAAGAAGAAAGACCTATTTACTGTAGAAATTTGCTGAATAATGAAGATTTATCCACCGAGATTATCCTGATCACATATCAATTCGAATTCATATGAAACACATAATCTCTTCCACTCAGATCATCACACATGCGGAAATAAAACAAGCGATAGCACATCAAATCATCATACACATTAACACAGTATGTATGGGGAAAGCTTATAGCTGAAAACCCCCAGCTATTTTGTATAATATAATGGAGAGAACATGTAACAAACTCAGTACAATACTCCTCACAAGTACTCAGTACTATCTCAGATAAGTTACACACAAACTAGCTTGGTTTTGAACAAGTCACAGGTTCAAAACACATCCACTAATTGCCTGCCTCTATTGCGCAATCAAGGCTGGTCTAATGAGAGATCCAAGGTTCGAATCTCCTTGGCTTGACAGTGCAATCATCATTGGCAATTCCTCCAAGTGTGGTGCAAATCTCATGCACAACTAATGTCACAACTGATAGCTATCTCAACCCTTTCATCTACCTCTTTCACTGGTCTCCACTGAACTGTCCATGCACTGTAGTGAACTGATGTGTTCTTGAGTTAAATAATGAGTTACTAATAATGAATTAAATAATATTTAATTCACTCCACTCATTACTAGTTGATTAGCTAGTTAAACTAATCTCAACTAGTTCAACTAAGTTAAACCGAACACAACTCCACTAGCTGTCCCATTAACTCCACCAAACTTCTGCCACTGAAGTCCTAACTGAAGTCAACCATGCATGAGCTCACCAAACCCCTAGGAATAGTGTAATTCCTCTGTCAGATGCATGAGCCACTTCCAAGGCTCGAACTGAAGTGCTCCAAGAGAGTAAACTGAAGTTTAGAGTCCAAATATTATTAAGGGTAAATAATATTTGACTTCCTTATTTTTAGGATAGGCAGTCTAAAAATAGACTTCGACCTATAGGTCCAAAAAAATAGAGGTCCATCTATTTTTACCAACATGACCAATACTCCAAGAATAACATACTGCAATCCCTGGACCATGCTCCATATGTCTAAAAATAGACATAGTCTAAAAGTAGACTTTGCGCCAGAATTTGCCTGCGGGCCCACTTAGTGAAGGCGACTTCATTTCACTAAGCTCCATCATCTTGCTGCATTCTCAACACTCCCTCTCAGCAAGATATGGATTATCTGCAACCCCTATCCTGCCTCTGTGGAATTCGAACTTTCTCCTGGTGAGCGCCTTCGTCAAGATGTCGGCATCCTGATCCTCCGTGGGAACATATGAAAGCATCATGATTCTCCGCTGAACACAATCTCTGATATGATGGTACTTGATGTTGATGTGTTTGGATCTATCATGAAATACTGGATTAGCCGAGAGTTTAATGCAACTCTGGTTATCACAGTAAATCACTGTAGGCTCCAAATGCAACCCGAACAATCCAAAGAGGATCTTCCTCATCCAAATAGCCTCGCATGCAGCCAAGCTTGCTGCCATGTACTCGGCCTCTGCTGAACTGAGTGCCACGGATCTCTGCTTCCTGCTGTACCAGGAAACTGCTGTCGACCCAATGTTGAAAACTCCTCCAGATGTGCTCTTCCGGTCCGTTGGGCTCCCTGCCCAATCTGCATCAGTGAAGCCAGAAAGCTTCGCTCCATCCTCCTGTCTGTACCATAGACCATATCCCGATGTGCCACTAATATAGCGCAATACATGCTTGCCTGCCTTCCAAAAGAGCTTGGTAGGCTTAACCATAGCTTGCGAAAGCTGGTTAACAACATAGCATATATCGGGTCGTGTATTGACCAGATACATAAGCGACCCCACCAACTGTCGATAGACAGTGGCATCCACTACCTCCGCTGAAGTAGCATCCTCCTTCCTCCAACCACGAGGAAGAGGAGTGTCAACAGGCTTGCAGCCTTGCATGTTGAACCTCTCCAGAATCTCCCGGGCATACTTGCCCTGAGAAACAAACAGTCCTCCACTGCGCTGCCAAATCTCCAATCCCAGGAAATAATGAAGGATGCCCAAGTCCTTCATCTCAAACTCTCATGCAAGATCCTCCTTGCATGAAAGTATCAACGGCTCATCTCCCGTCAAAATCAGATCATCTACATACAGTACGATGATCAACAGCTTCCCCTCCACCACAATCTGGTACAGGTTAGGATCCGCCTCACTCTTGGAGAATCCAAGCCTAGTGAAGTAGCTGTCTATGCGAGTGTACCAAGCACGAGGTGCTTGCTTCAGCCCGTACAGTGCTCTCTTGAGTCGGCACACATGCGACTCACTGCTGAAGATCTCGAAACCTTCAGGCTGCTCTATGTACACCTCCTCCTCAATCACTCCATTGAGGAACGCAGTCTTCACATCCATCTGATGAATGTGCCACCCCATCTGCGCTGAGAGAGCAAGGATCATCCGTATGGAAGAGTACCTTGCGACAGGTGCAAAAGTCTCCTCATAGTCAATCCCCTCGATCTGTGAAAAGCCACGGGCGACAAATCTCGCCTTGTACTTCTCCACACTCCCGTCAGCCGCCTGCTTCACTTTGTAGATCCATCGCGAACCCACCACTGATTTCCCAACCGGTCTTGGGAGAATCTCCCATGCACTGTTCCTGACGATCGAATCATATTCTTCGATCATGGCATCAACCCATGCGGGTTCCTCCACAGCTTCCTCAAAAGAGGATGGCTCCATCATGACACATTGACTCACAAGAGCCATGTATCCAGTGTACCGATCTGGTGACTGCCTCTGTCTGCGCTGTGCTGTAGGTGGTCCTACAACCTTCTCTGCATCTCGAGCCAGTCGCTCAGCTTTTGTAGTGCGCATGCGCCCTCTGATGGTTGGCGCTGCCTGGGTGGTTTCTTCCACCTCCTGAACCTCCTCTTGTGGCTGATCCACATCCGGAAGCTCCTCCTTAGGAACTAACAGCTCCTCATCTGCATGCAAGTGTAGCTCCCTCTCAGGCGAACACTGCATGGCTTTCTCCTCCTGAAATTTTATATCCCGTCGCACAACAGTCTTGCGACTGTCTGGCACATACACCCGATAGTTGTGAGGTGTATCGGTGTACCCCACAAATATTCCAACTTCAGCAGTTGGATCCAGCTTCCTTCTCGCATCCTTCGTCACATGCATGTAGACAGGAGATCCGAAAATCCGCAAATGGGAAATATCAGGCCTCTTGCCAGAATAAGCCTCCTCAGGTGTACTCATGCCAAGAACCTTGTGAGGACAACGGTTCTGCACATACACTGTTGTATTGCATGCCTCAGCCCACAAGTGAAGGGGTAGGCCCTAATCATGCAACATCGCCCGTGCAGCACCCACGATCGTTCTGTTCTTCCGCTCAGCCACCCCGTTCTGCTGTGGGTTATGGGGTGCGATGAGCTCTCTCAGAATCCCTTCTGCGCTGCAGAACTCCTTGAATTCAGCCGAGATGAATTCACCACCGTTATCACTCCTTAGAGCAATCACCTTCTTCCCCGACTCCTTCTCGACCAGTGCTTTAAACTCACAGAACTTCGCGAATGTATCGCTCTTCTTCTGCATGAAGAAGATCCAGCACTTTCGAGAGAAATCATCAACAAAGATCACGTAATACTTGTGCTTTGCTGTCGAAGCAACTGAGAAAGGACCACACACGTCTGTGTGAACTCTCTCAAGGATCGTCATGGCGCGACTATCCTTCTCGTGAAAGGTGGCTTTCACATAATTCCCTAAAGTACACCCCTTGCACTGATCTGACTGCGCAAGAGTGCCCTTAGGAAGCCCAGTAGAAATCTGCTGCAGAATCTTCAAAGCTCCGTGGTGAAGGTGGCCCAATCTCCTGTGCCACAGTTCGCCCTCATCATCCCGGCTCACCACTTCTCCCGCCTTGCATGCCATTGCTGCGCAGCCATCTACTTGCAACTGATAAAGGTTCTTGGTTTGAACCCCTATCTTCCGGGTCTCTCCAGTAGTCTTACTGCACAGGAAGGCTTTTCCTTCGCTGAAGACCACATCATACCCTTATCTTCCAACATCGCCACAGAGATCAAGTTCTTCTTCAATCCAGGTACATGCATGACATCCTTCAATACAAAGGGTTTACCAGACTCCCTCTGAAAGGATATGGTACCGATACCAGTCGCACTGTATCTACCATCATCGCCCATCTCGATGTGCACACCCAGATCTTTGTCCTCCAGATTTGAGAGCAAATCCTGATCTCCCGTCATATGAAATGACGCACCACTATCCAAGAACCAAACTGATCCCATCAAACTTGAAACCAAGCATGTGATCAGTGAAAAGTCAAGCTCGAACTGCGAAGCCAAAGCCTCTCCATCTGCAGGTCTTCCCGCTTGCTTGTTTTTCTTCTTCTTCAGACAATTTGTGGCATAATGTCTGTGATCATGGCAGTGAAAACACTTCACTTTCGCCATGTCTTGCTTCTTGCCCTTTGCACCGGAATGAGAAGGTTTCTTACCCTTCCCCTTCTTTGCTTTGGCAGCCAAAGCACAATTTTCTTCATCAGCTCCCTTTGATGAAGATCTGTCCCTGGTAGTCCTCCTTATCTCCTCCTACATGAGATCCGCCCAAAGGCGCTCCCATCCCGGCAACTTCTCCCGACCATTGACACTATCTTGATATGAGTGCCAAGCCTTCGGAAGACCAAGGAGAGCCAGGTCGACCATGTCCTCATCTTCGACAGTCACCCCCACACTTCCCAGCTCATCTTTGCATTGAGTGAACTTCGTGAGGTATTTGGCGATACTGTCGCCTTTCTCCATCTTGATGTTTCTGAGCTTATCTTTGAGCGCCAGCTTCCTTTGGTCGCTCTTACTCTGGAATAGATCTGTCAACGCTTTCCACATTAAATATGGAGAAGCTTTTCCATGCAGGCTGGATACAATGTGATCCTTCACGCCCTCCAACAGAATCCTTCGACATTTCGCCATCTTCTTTTGCCAAGCCTCGACTTCAGCAGGATCAGTGGGCTTTTGGACATCCGCATCTACGAACTCCTTCAGTCCATTATCTTCTAATACGCACTCTCCATGCGATCCTTCCATGCAACATAATTGACGCCTTCAAGAGCATATTTGAATGAACCGTTGAAAGACATTTTCAACCGGCACCAGAAAACAAAAGCTGGCACATAAAAATTGAGATTCCAGCTCAAAGCTCAAGCTCTTGATACGAGTAGCTTGAGCTGAAGTAGGCACGAGAGATCGGCTGAGGCCGGGGCATTTACGGGATGTATCACCTTTCCAAAAGGAAAGGATGGATCGAGAGGCTCTGGCATATGCGATTTCTGTCCTAGAAATAAGTTTGTAATCAGCTGTGATGATCCAATCTCTTGCTCCGATAATTAATCTAGCCGATACCATGTAGAAATTCTTTGAATAATGAAGATTTATTCACGAGAATTTTCACGATCACATACAATTCGAATTTATATGAAACACATAATCTCTTCCACTCAGATCATCAAACATGCAGAAATAAAACAAGTGATAGCACATAAATTCATCATACACATTAACACAGTATGTATGGGGAAAGCTTATAGCTGAAAACCCCGCAGCTATTGTGTATATTATAATGGAGAAAACATGTAACAAACTCAGTACAATACTCCTCACAAGTACTCAGTACTATCTCATTAAGTTACACACAAACTAGCTTGGTTTTGAACAAGTCACAGGTTCAAAACACATCCACTAATTGCCTGCCTCTATTGCGCAATCAAGGCTGGTCTAATGAGAGATCCAAGGTTCGAATCTCCTTGGCTTGACAGCGCAATCATCATTGGCAATTCCTCCAAGTGTGGTGCAAATCTCATGCACAACTAATGTCACAACTGATAGCTATCTCAACCCTTTCATCTACCTCTTTCACTGGTCTCCACTGAACTGTCCATGCACTGGAGTGAACTGATGTGTTCTTGAGTTGAATAATGAGTTAATAATTAGTGAATTAAATAATATTTAATTCACTCCACTCATTACTAGTTGATTAGCTAGTTAAACTAATCTTAACTAGTTCAACTAAGTTAAACCGAACACAACTCCACCAACTGTCTCATCAACTCCACCAAACTTCTGCCACTGAAGTCCTAACTGAAGTCAACCATGCATGAGCTCACAAAACCCTTAGGAATAGCATAATTCCTCTATCAGATGCATGAGCCTCTTCTGTAGCTCGAACTGAAGTGCTCCAAGAGAGTAAACTGAAGTTTAGAGTCCAAATATTATTAAGGGTAAATAATATTTGACTTCCCTATTTTTAGGATAGGCAGTCTAAAAATAGACTTCGACCTATAGGTCCAAAAATAGAGGTCCATCTATTTTTACCAGCATGACCAATACTCCAAGAATAACATACTGCAACCCCTGGACCATGCTCCATATGTCTAAAAATAGACATAGTCTAAAAATAGACTTTGCGCCAAAATTTGCCTGCGGGCCCACTTAGTGAAGGCGACTTCATTTCACTAAGCTCCATCATCTTGCTGCATTTTCAACATATACTCCGCTACCTACCCCTAGTCGACCTTGGGAATCCATCTCCATGGATTACATGTCGGGCCTGCCTTCTACTAAGCAGGGAGATGACTTTGTTTTCGTGGTTGTTGACAGATTCTTGAAGATGGCCGTTATGGCGGCCTGCAAGAAGAATATCACAACAGAAGCCACTGCTAAACTCTTCTTTGAATTAGTGTGGGTGCACTTTGGGATCTCACAATCTATCATATCAGATCGGGATAGCAGGTTCCTCAACACATTTTGGTCTAGCCTCTGGTCAATGTTGGATACCAAGCTCACTAAGTCCACAGCTTTCCATCCCCAAACAGATGGCCAGACAGAGGTCATCAATAGAATGATTGTACACATTTTGCACATGTAAAATTCAAAGCATCCACGCACATGGGACGAGAGCCTCCCCTATATACAACATAGTTATAATCGGGTTCTCCACAGTTCAATCGGCCATAGCCCCTTTCAGGTGGGCTTGGGATTCCAGCCACTATGCCCCATTGACCTAGCCATGCCATTTGCAGCTGCTTAGGCCGATTCAGCTCATGTCCAGTCTGAAGTTGACAAAGCAGGTAGCTTCATCGAGCGCATTCAATACATCTGCCAACAGGTTCATGATATATTGGACAAAGTCAATGCCAAGTACAAGCAACGCCATTATCAACACTGGGTGCCACACAACTTCCAAGTGGGCGACAAAGTATGGCTACATTTGCAGAATGAGCACCTCACTGGACCCCACCGCAAGCTTCACCCACTCCAGTACGGGCCGTACACCATCACCAAGGCTGTAGGGAACAATGCCTTCGAGCTTAGTATTCCACCATTCCTTGGTCTGCACCCAGTCTTCAATGTGGATCGTCTTCGTCCTTACTTCCCACCTCTACTGGACACCTCGGACATTGCAGAACAACTCACACCAACTGAGTTAAATCCAGACTGCATGGAACAGGCCACCACAGATTGCATCATGGACATGCAAATCAAGAACACTCGCCAGCAGCAGATCCAACTATATCGGGTTGTCAAAGCTGGCCAACTTCTGCACCAAGGAAAGTGGTTCACCAGGGACCAAGTTCAGCAGAAATTTCCTCATCTCATGGAGGAACTTAACGCAATGGGGAACATTGCTTCCTAAGGGGGGAGGAATGATCCAGGTGGATATTGGTGGTCACCCACCTATTCCACTTGGGGCTCCACCATTGTCTATTTCAGTTTTTCAGTTTCGGCACAGTTTACTATTTTTAGCAGTTTTTCGGGTCCTAAACTTCCGGAGCCGTTTTGAAGCCCTAAACGACGTTTTTGGGAAAACGGAGAGCAACATGGGTCCAAGGAATGATGTTGCTCATTCCAAATTTTTAGTCCTCGGATAGATCTTTCTAACGAGGTATGGTACACATCAAACGAAGATCGTATGCCAAAGTTACGCCCCTGGGAAGTTGAAACACCAATTTACCCAAACGGGGCCCATAGTTTTGGCGCTTCATCTCCTAGGGTTAGGGTTTTGGCTGTTTAGAATTTCCCATTGTTTCTAAATAATAAATAGGCCCTCGAGCCTCATTTTAACTCAGTTCAGAGGCCTGTAGCCACCACATCTCTTCTCAGAGATAGCTACTAGAGTCTTCAAAAGTGTATCCACATTTATTGATCTTGAAATCATATCACTTTGATTACTGAAAAAAGACTCCCACCAAACTGAATCAGCAACATCGAAGTACTCATATGTATCTCTAATACATCTTTTAATTTCCTCTAGACATTGAGAATAATTTATGTCTCTCTTCTGCCTTCGTGCATTAGGAGTTCAGCAACTGACTGTGATAACAATATCTTTGATGAAAATATTGGACGCTTTGGAATTAACTTCAAAAATGCTAAACCTGATGATAGTCCCCATTCTTCAACAGTTTAATACTTCTTGCCCCATATAAGTGTTATCCCATCAATTTTTTTGATACGAAATTGATGTTGGAAGCTAATGTCGTTAAGTTTTTCAATGCATTTCTCCTCACCATGCGATCCAAAAATAAACCTTCGCATGTCAATAGTTTCTTCCAACACATGAAAAACAGGCTCTAGAATGTACGATTTCTTAATACATTCAATTAATGATGGCAGGCTCCCAACACCTTTCCTCCTCAATGTTACTGAAAAACGATTGAACATTTGATCAATATGATCATGAGTATGCCCAACAAGAAGGAAACCAACCTTTATCTTTTTAAAAATCCCCAATTCAACGAGCATGTTTAGATACCCAAAAAGAACTTGATTTTTGTTTTCACAACTTGTGTTGTCTAATTGTAAATATAAAACTTTAGGAAGAATCCCAGACCAATGAGTAACCACATCATGGATTATAGTTATGGTCATATTTACATCATTGTGAATATTTGGAGTTGTGAAAAAAACTCTTGGAAACATCTTCTCATTAAATACCATACAACCAACCAAGTGAAACTGAATGAAATTTTCCTCCTGTAATTTTTTTGGCATGCAAACAAAATGTGGAAGAAGTGTTTTCTTTTGGTCCATACCATCAATTATCAATCCCAGATATTTATTTGGATGATCATAACAATTCTTTCGATGTTTATACAACTTTTGCCTTTCACTTGTTTGCTGATTGCGATGGTCTTGAAGTTATTTGACAACGAAATCTGTACATAAAATAAAAGAAACATATGAATAAATATATTTTCATAGTTGATAAGTATCAAATTTAAAAAAAACAATGTTTTGAACGCATACCTCTTTCTGCCCCTTGACATTTATCTCTTTTTTCTTTAATAGAAGCACATGTGCTACAAATCCCCATCCTTGTCTTCTTAGGAATACGAACATTGTTGAATTCAGTTTTCCATATCTTTGTAAAATAAGAATATGTAATAAAATTACCAATTCCTTCAACAGCTTCTGCATAATCTTTGTATAACATGAATATTTCTCGTCTCGAGAAATTATCTGGAATATGTATTGTGTCTTTATTTGGCATACACTCTCCATGATTTGAAAGAAGTCTTTCATCCATGTCTTAGCAGTATTTGCAAACGGCCCCACCTCCCGTTTATAACGTGCTTCTGAATAATATGTGGGATCCCTTTCCAATCTATCCTGGATTCTTGACAAACGACAATTACCAATTGAATGCAACATTTTGAATGCCTTTCTGCAAAGCAATACATTCCCAATATGATAATCATAACTTGCTAGTGTAGATTGCATGCAACCCACTAAATATGAATTTTGCATGCTTTTATTCATTGACATATATGTTTTCCTTTTCTCCAAAACAAAGTTGAAATCCATATTTTTCAAGAAATCCCTTCGACAACATTCACTTGAAATCAAATGAATGACAGAACTTCTTTTTGTGAGATATTTTGTCCTCGCCCTTGTATAACTGGAATGCTTTGGATTGATATGAAAATGTCTACTCCTACTCCTAGTTGCAATATTTTCTTGCAACGGCTTCATCATTCCATCATCCTTTGTAAAAGTGGTTTCATCACCATTAGGAGGAATATTATCCCCACTATCATCATCCTCAACATAGTTAAGAAATTCATCAACATCATTGCGTGGAAAATTTTCTTTACCATCATCAGTTGAAGAAAAAATTTCACAAGAATCATCGGCACTTTTGTAACCCTGACTCAAAAGAAATTCTTCACCATCTTGACCCATGCTTTCAAATTCTTCCCTAGGAGGATTCAATTCTTCATCACCATGAGTGTCTTTGAAATGGTCACTTGGAGAAAATGCAATATTCAGATCTGTGCCTCTAAAATTATCATTTGCAAGAAACTCTTCATCCTCCCCTTCCTCGGTGGTGCTCTCATAATCCTTGGGATTAGGCATAAGTGGAAGCTTTGAATTTGTATTCACTAGAATTTCTTCATTCTGCCCCTCCCCTTCCTCATTGAAGCTCTCATAATCCTTAGGATTAGGAATAAGTGAATGCCTTGAATCTATATTTATTGGAAATTCTTCATCCCCCCTTCATCAGTGGTTAAATTATAATCATTATGATTAGGATGAAGTGAAAATTTTAGCTTTGGAAATTCATCCCCGTCTTCATCAGTGGTGCTGGAATAATCCTTAGGATTAGGATGAAGTGGATATTTTGACGCTGCAAATTCTTCATTCCCCTCTTCCTCAGTGGTGCTGACATAATCCTTAGGATTAGGACGAAGTGCATATTTTGACTTTGCAAATTCTTCATTCCCCTCTTCATCTGTGGTGCTGACATAATCCTTAGGATTAAGACGAAGTGGAAATTTTGACTCTGGAATTTTTTCGTCCCCCTCTTCATTAGTGGTGCTTGCATAATCCTTAGGATTAGGACGGAGTGGAAATTTTGACACTGTAAATTTTTCATTTCCCTCTTCATCAGTGGTGCTAGCATAATCCTTAGGATTGGGACGAAGTGGATGTTTTGACTCCGAAACATTATCATTCCCCTCTTCATCAGTGGTGCTCACATAATCCTTACGATTAGGACGAATTTGATATTTTGACTCTAGAAATTTTACATCCCCCTTTTCATCAGTGGTGCTGGCATACTCCTCAGGATTAGGACAGAGTGGATATTTTGACTCTACAGATTCTTCATTCCCCTCTTCATTTGTTGTTCTCACATAATCCTTAGGATTAAGCTAAAGTGGATATTCTTCATCTCCCTCTTCATCAATGGTGTCCTCATAATCCTTGGGATTAGGACGAAGTGAAACTTTTGACTCTGGAATTTCTTCATCATGCCCTTCATCACTGTTGCTTTCATAATCTTTAGGATTAAGAGTAAGTGGTATAACTGGCGCTCGATTTACAGAAATTTCATTTTGCTGCACCTCATCAATTTTGTTCTCATCATCTTTAGGATAACGACCAAGTTGATTTTTTGACTCTCTATTCATGGTGAACGAACTCCCGTTATATTCATCACTCTGAATAGAGTTGTTGCGTGACGAAGATGTTGATGTTCTAGAAAGAAAAACTTCGCTATCAGAAGAAACCATGGCTTTCAACAAGAATAGGTTGAATGATACAAATTTCTCTCCCACTTACAATATATAGCTTAAAGACTGAAAATTTCCCTCCAAAAAAATTTGCGAAAAAATTTCCCTCCAAAATTCCCCCCCAAAAAATTTCGCGAAAAACTTTCCCTCCAAAATTTTCATTTCAAATATTTGGTACAAATATTAGTTAAAAAATGTATTTAACATTTTTTTTAATAAACTGTTTATGTTGAAATATTTTACCGATATTTATATTCAAAATATCCACAAAATATTTCTATCATGGATGCCTTCCAAACTAAAATAATGTTTTTATTTCAATGATTTAAAATTGACTAGATGTAAGTATTAACTATAATATTACTATAATATCTACATGCAAATATTAACTATTTTAACTATAATGACTACATGTAAATATTTTAAATTTTAAATTTTAAACTTACGTTATATTCATCTAAAATATATTTCAAAATTTATTAATAAACTATTGGTCTTCAAATATTTCACCATACTTTCTATTCAAAATATCCACAAAATATTCCTTTCATGCATGCCTTCGAAACTAAAATAATTTTCTTATTTGAATGGTTTAAAATTGACTACATGTAAATATTTACAAAAATAACATGTAAATATTAACTATTTAAACTATAATATTAACTATAATTAACTACATGTAAACATTTTAGATTTTAAAATTTAATCCCATGATTTTAAACATTGAGTACATGTAAATATTAACTAAAATATTAACTATGATAACTAAATGCAAATATTAACTATTTTATCTATAATATTAACTATAATTAACTACATGTAAGTATTTCATATTTTAATTTTTAATGTGAGATTATATTTGAATTATTCAACATTCAGTACATGTAAATATTAAATAAAATATTAACTATGATAACTACATGCAAATATTAAGTATTTTAACTATAGTATGAACTATAATAAACTAAATGTAAATATTTTAAATTTGAAATTTTAATCTCACATTCGTTAAACAGTAAACCAATCAAACAATATTCGCTATATAATAAGAATGATTGTTTCTATTCATCACATCACATCAAATTTTCTGGTATTTGTTAGAGCAAATTTCTGGAGGTGTTGCGTTGGCATTGGTAACTTTGTGGAGGCATTGTATTAGCATTGGAGGCGTTGTGTTGCTATTGGTAATTTTGTGGAGGTGTTGCATTGGCATTGGTAACTTCGTGAAGGCATTGCATTGGCATTGGAGGCGTTGTGTTGCTATTCGTAATTTTGTGGATGCATTGTGTTAGCATTGATGACAATAGTTTTTTGCATTTCAAATGTTAGTTTTCCTTCTATTCTGTCAATTTAAAGACGATTTTGAGGAAAATATGTTTTTCTATAGTTTTTTGTGTCAAAAAACTATTTTTTTAAGGTTTTTAGGTTGAAAAACCATAATTTTTTTATATTTTTTTAGCGAAGAAAATGCAAAAAGAACTAAATTTTTTAGGGTTTTAAGGACAAAAATTTAGAATTTTTTTCTTTTTCTTTTTTAAGACTAATAGGTTTATCTAGACAGAAAAATCCATAAAACAACCATGCACATAAAAAAATAGTAATATTATAACATTTTTTATTTGTTTTTTTTATCATAAATATATCAGTGGTTTCATTATTTAAAATGTTTTTTTTTTTTTTTTGGTTTTTATTTGAGAATTTTTTGATTTTATATTCTATTTTATTTTTATTTTTTATTTTTTTGATTTTTTGATTTTGATTTTTAAAATCTTAATAATTTTTTTTTTTTCTTTATTGTTTTTTTTTATATATCATATTTTTTATTTTTATTTTTATTTTTTTAATTGTATTGTTATATAGTTTTTTTTTAAATAAATTTATTGTATTGTTATATTAAAACAAATGTTTTATTTATTTATTTATTATACTGTATTGGTTTTTTTTTTTTTAAATTATATAATTTTTAAAAACAAAACATAATTGTTATCTAATAAATTGTTTTTTTTTTTTAATATTTGTTATATTTTGATATTTTTAACAATTTTTTTTTTTAAATTAAATAATGTTTTAATAATTATTTATTAATTATATTATATAACAATGTTTTTATTATTTTATATAACAATGTTTTATTATATGATATAACAATATTTTTATTATTTTTATATAAAACAATGTTTTTATTAATTTTTAATTGTTAAAAAAAAAAAAACGTCGTGACTGTGTGCTGTGGACCGTGCCCACGGGGCATTGGAGGCTGGCCGGGTGGTGCCACGGGGGGTTGCCCAGCTGGCCTCAAGCCCTCGGTTGGGCGGGAGGCTGATTGTGCCTCGCAGGTGCGGTCCACGACACATGGTCATGACATTCATTTTTTTTTTTTTTTTTAAATTTTTGTTTTTCTAATTTTATTTTTTAAATCATTTATTTATTTATTTATTTTAATGTTTTGTTTTTATTTTATTTTAATATATATATATATATATATATATATATATATATATATATATATAAAGCAATTAAAAATTAATAAAAACATTGTGATATATAAAAATAATAAAAATATTGCTATATAATATAATAAAAACATTGTTATATAAAAATAATAAAAACATTGTTATATAATATAATTAATAAATAATTATTAAAACATTATTTAATAAAAAAACATTGTTAAAAATATCAAAATATAACAAATTAAAAAAAAAAAAACAATTTATTAAATAACAATTATGTTTTGTTTTTAGACATTAAAAAAAAAAAAATTGTTTTAATATAACAATACAATAAATTTAAAAAAAAAAAACTATAGAACAATACAATTAAAAAAATACAAAAATATATAACATTTGTTTTTAACATTTAAATATTTAAATTTCTTTTTTAATTTTTAATTTTTTACTTTTTAAATTCAAGTATTAAAACATTATAAAAAATTTAATTTTTTCTTTTATTTTGTTTAATTGCTTTTATTTTATTTTGTTTATTTTTATTTAATTACTATGTAATGTGAAATAGAAATTTGTAATTTTCAAATATATTAAAAGATTATATAAATTTATAAACTTTTATATTAATTTTTTATAATTTTTTATTTAATTGCTATGTAAAGTAAAATAAATATTTATTTTATTTTATTTTGTTTATTTTTATTTAATTGCTATGTAATGTAAAATTAACTTTTAAAATTTTAAAATATATTAAAAGATTATAATTTTTTTAGTTTTGGAAATAAATTTTGTTTATTAAATTTATTTTATCTGCATTATTTTTCCATTAACTAATATACATATATATTTTTTATCAGGAAAATGGCATCAAAAAATATTACTGTGAATGTTTCTGCAACTAGGGCAACAACTCCCAAATCTACAGCTGCAGCTCGATGCACTATGGATACAACTCCCAAATCTAAAGTTGCAGCTGGACGCACTATGGACACTGTTGGACGCAATAAGGACATTGTTGCACACACTAATAAAAGTCAAGCAAGTGGGGCACCAGGTTCATTAAAGCTTATTTATGATTGGAAGAACACCAAGAAAATAGATAAAACTGATTTCTCATGGTATCTTGAAGACAGTGAAACGGAGGCTGATATACACATCTATCTGTTTTGTGGTATGATTGACTTAAATGAGCCATATGATGTGATGGGCAGAATACGAGACATATGTATGGTCCCGAATACAAACACTATTTATGTTCTTGCAAGGAAAGCTCAGAAACATGAGAAGGTTAGATATCGTCTATCAATCGTCAAGTATGACACAGATGAAATATCTTCAAAATTTTCTGAAGAAGTATCAAGCAACATTGCAAATAATATTGTAAGTATGCTTATTTTTATTTCCTCTATGCATTATTGTAAGGATGATTCAATTTTTTATAAATTATTGATCATTGACATGTTTTATTTTGTTTCATAGATTTTGTTCCGAGTCTTTCAAACATGTTTGAAGGTATTTATATGTTGGTGCCAAATGTTATGGATGTGATCAACACTTTCCACAAAGACAAAGCAGAGGAAAGGAGATTGAAGTAAAGAACAATAGCTCGTGACACTGCAATAGTACAAAGAGGGGATCAACCAAGAGTCACTAAGGTGGGTCAATCTAGTAAACTTAAACATGTTTCTTTTGAAGGTGTCGAACATGAAATAGAAAATTATGATAGAATTAGTGAGGAGGAGATTAGAACTGTTGTGCAAAAGGAGAAACAGATCAGACACCAAAAATAAAAATCGCCAAAGATGTCTCTCTTTTACCTCATGAAGGAGAGATTGTTTATAAAAAAACTAATATGTTATCCAATAAGACTAGGAAATCAAATATTGGTGAACCTGTAAAGGTCGTGAGCAACAGTGAAGAACAAACTAAAAGCTCTCATGGAAGCAGAGAAATTATAACACCAGGTGCTGAGTTAGAGGATGGCATTATTAAAAGAAAACAAAATGCTATTCAACAAGAGTTGAGGAAGAATAAATTAATTCTTGGTGGCCAAACATTTGAGCATAATGTTAACCAATTTTATAGCCCAGATGAAGGACAATCTCAATATCAAATTAGAAAGGCCCATCACCTACATGTACATAATCTGAAAACATTGTTCAGGTTCAATCCATATGCGCATGTGGTGGATTATGTGGTTCTTGTCGATCCACGTCAGGTTCGCAACAAACAAGAATTTGACAAGACAAAATTTTTTGATTATGAATATTATGTAATTGGAGGGAACCGTTCGTTAGAGGCTAAAAGACAACTGATTGCAGAATATCCCAATAACTATCTTTTTCAAACAGTGAAATGCATCATTTACGCTGGCTTAACAGAAATAGAATCAAAGTTATTGGCATGGGATCATAATGCAGATAATGAGTACAGAATGAAAATGACTTTCATCCAAAGGGTCAGATTTATTCATAATGAATTCATAGAAAAATGTGGTGGGGATAAGACACAAGTTAGTGTAACATTTCGAAAGGAATGTTTAATGGAAACAAGTTATCAAATTGATGAAAAAAAAGCAAAAGATGGAAAATTGAATACAAATTTCTTCAGAGGCACATATAACATTTTTCAGTTGGCATTTAGAACTAAGGTATGGGATTTGATTGATGAGATTTTTGATCGGTGGGAGAATATTTCCATAAAAAATCAAAAGGTTAGAAAGAGTAAACCCATAATATGTACCAATAGTAAGGTGGGTCCTGAAATGAAGCAGCTTCCAGAGGATATGACTATCACACCTTGGAGAACAATGCAAGGTGTGAAGGATGATAAATTAGTCAAATCAGTATTAGCCCGTGTGAAGTCGGGTGAATTATCAATGGAAGAAATGTGTGCAAAATTTCAATAGTAAGTTTCTTGAATTATTTCTTATTTTTCTTTCATTATAATTTTCTTTTAAATAAAACATAATGATGTTGGTAGAATTTGTTATACATGTCAGTATATTAACGCTTTTAACTTGATTTATTCAGTCATAATTTTTTTTATGAAAATACAAGAACACATCGTTAAAATGTTGAATGAAGACAGTTGGGATGATGTTGTACGCAACTACCCAGAAGCAAGTTCTACATCAACACTAAAAGAGTTTTATATTGCATTCAATAAGGTATGTTGATTTATAAATTAATTTTATTCATATTTATACTATTTTTATTTTATTACTTATATATATATATATATATGTGTGTGTGTGTGTGTGTGTGTGTGTCATTAAATATGTCGAAGAAGGATGGAAATGGAGTACCAGATACTTTCAAAAGCTTTACTGAAAAAATTAAGATGGAGAACATGAGAAGGAAGCGTCTTATGAATGTTGAACTTGATCCTACTCTTAATCATTACATTTGGAATGGGCTCGACAGTGTCCAATATCAAATAATACAAGGTGACTATGAAGACATTGCATCACTAATACCTAAAAGGGAATATGGCCTAGTTATTGTAGATATTCCTCATGGTTTCAATTTCCCAGACATTGAATATGATAGAGAACCATATACTTATCAAGCTTTTAGTAAAGTGGTTACGGGTTTTCAAGAAGTGACAACATCACCACTTTGGCGATTTGTGACATTTCATTCAGAAACACAGTTTCCGATGTTATTAACAAGCTTCAAGGGTAAAACAAACTCAAGGATGGAACTTACATGGTAAGACTTTGAAATTGTATGTTTGATTACTCCTAAAAAATTTTATTCATGTAAATTTTAATTGAACTTTTACTATGTTATGTTACAGGCAAAAGTCAAATATTGTTTCTTCCGAAGATCAGCCTATTATAAATGACTGTGAGTTCATCCATGTTGAATGTTGGACAAAAGACGATAGCTATAAGCATATTATTATGAATCGAGTAGATGGGAAGAGTCATAGTCAAGTATTGGTTTATGATGCAGTTGTAAGAAAACTAACATATGAGGATAAATATGCAAAAGGAGATATAGTTAACATTTATCAAAAACCACAAGCATTGATTAACTATCTTATAGATCTATGTTCAAATTAAGGAGAATGGGTTTTGGATTTATTCTCAGGCTCAGGTAAGTTTTATTATACAAATTTAAATTTAAATATTGTCTTTTTTACTTTTTATGTCTCCATACTAATTTTCTTACTTATTTTTTTGTGCTTGATGATTAGGTACAACACTAGCATGTTGCCTACTAAAAGGAAGAAATTGCATTGCCATTAAGAAAGATCCAGTTCAATGCAAATTTATTCAACAAAAAATTAATGCTCTTAAATTCCTTCCAAATGCGAAACAAGAAGTTGGTTTGAGGAAAGGATATTTTAATGAATCATGTGTGGCAAAAAAAGTAAAGGAACCTCAACCACCATTATATGGAATGATTGGAAAGGGACACTTTGGAAGATTTGCTGACATGAAAGATCCATTAGAAGATGACAATGATCAAAATGAAGAAGAAAATGTTGCGGAAGAAGCCATCAATGCTGTTCTAGATGATGTTGAAGATGTATTAGTTGATATTGTTGATGATGTTTAAGTTATGCTTGCAAACAAAGCTTATTTTTGAGAACTATTAATCAGTTTTACTTGTAATGTTTAGACTTTTATATTTTATGAGAACAACCCTTATTTTTTTCAAAAAACATGTGATTGCTATTATTTTTTGACATAAAATTCAATAAAAATGTTATTTTCTTAATTTTTTTTGTTAAGATTCTCCCAAAAAATTAGTTTATTTAGGATGTTTTTTCCAACAAAAATTCTTTAAAAGTGCATTTTTTGCATTGTATTTATATTGAAAAATTGTATTTTTTTGTCATATGGTTTAAAATATTGGTTTTTTAGCGACAATTATTTGATGTGCATTGAAAAATTATTTAACAATACATAAACATGTAGAAAATATAAACTTTAGAATATTGACCCTTTTTCCATCTTTTATCTATGTGAAAAAGTGAAGATATCATTACAAGTTTTTATTTTATATATATATATATATATATATATATATATATATATATATATATATATAAAATTTTTAAAACACAAGTACATAAATGCACTTAAAAATAAACATCCCATGGAAGAAGAAGACATTAGAAAATCTATAGTGTCAAAATCAATCCTATAAAAAAATGTTGGTGATGATACACCACCACTATTAAAAAAAAAAAAAAAAAAAAAAAAAAAAAAAAAATTGAAGTGCCAAAAACATGCTCAATTATTTTTTTCTTGATTCTGCATCACCACTTTTTCAAAATCAGGTTTTTTTCTTGATACTTCAAAAAGTAGGTAACAATGAGGTTACCTATTTCATCGGTAACAGTGTTTCACATTTTTCGAATAAAATTCATACATAAAATAATATATTACATTTATTATATTATTTTTATATACTACATTAATTACATGTTATTATACAATTTAAATTTTAATTAATAACATATTATATAATTAAGAATTTATGAATTTATATTTATATTTTATTTAAGTTATTTAAGTACAAAGGACAAATGCATTAGTTGTTCAATGATAATGACTTTGAGTTGAAAAACTCTTTCTTATTTATAGTCACATCAATACAATTTTTTTATTAATTTTATTTTTGTACAACTTTTGCATTGAATTTAACCATGGTTACATGGATTGTGGTGCAAAAAGTGAATTGCAAATTCATAAATATTATTTTATTGATTTAGCTATTATTTTATTATTTCCTTAGGAGGTCCATTTTAGACTTCAAAATTCCCCTAATGGCTAGAGAGAGAGAGGTTGTGAGAAGTTGAGATAAAGGGAGGGAGGAAGAGGTAGAGAAGGATAAAGAGAGGGAGATGGAGATAGGGTTAGAGAGAGAGAAAAGTTGAGAGAAAGAGAGGGGTTGTGAGAGAGAGAGAGAGAGAGTGAGAGGTTGTTGTGAAACATAGATTGAGAGAGATAACGATGTTGGACAAAATGTTGTCATTTATGACAGCCGATGTCATTGATGTCAAAAGTGAAGTCTAAGGCAGTAGCAGCGTCATTCATGAATAAAAGTAAGTAGTATGGTAGGCCAATCTTTTACATGACCTTATCAAATGAAGTTAAAGTGGTTTGAAGGTTATTGAGTTTTTTTTTTCAAATTTATGATGTGATAATGAGTCTATGGATTGTATGGTTGCATAACACTCTTCAAGACCTTTCCAAAGGTATATCACACTTGGAAAAAGTTCTCTCGGATGAGAATTTATGACCATTTGAAGTTGGAAGTTGCAATGAGGATGAGGATAAAGAAGGATAAAGGGAGGGAGATAGAGGCAAATTTGGAGAGAGAGAGAGAGAGGTTATTGTGAAACATAGATTGAGAGAGATAGCGATGCTGGACATAATGTTGTCATTAATGTCGGAATTGAAGTCTAAGGGAGTAGAAATGTCATTCATGAATCAAATGAATTAGTATGGTAGCCCAATATCTTACATGACCTTATCAAATGAAGTCGAAGTGGTTTGAAGTTTACTAAGTTTTTTTCAAAGTTATGATGTGCTAATGAGTCTACGGATAGTACGATTGAATAACAATTTTCAAGACCTTTCCAAAAGGTATATCACACTTGGAAACAATTCTTTCAGATGAAAAGTTATGATCGTTTGAAGTTGAAAATTGTAATGAGGACAAGGATAGAGAAGGGTAAAGGGTGGGAGATAGAGACAAATGTGGAGAGAGAGAGGTTGAGAGAGGCTAGAGCAGAGGGAGTGAGGGAGAGATAAAGAAGGATAAAGGGAGGGAAATATATATATATATATATATATATATATATATATATATATATATATAGAGAGAGAGAGAGAGAGAGAGAGAGAGAGAGAGAGAGAGAGAGAGAGAGGTTGTTGTGAAGCATAGATTGAAAGAGATAGTGATGTTGGACATAATGTATTCCACTCTTCGAGACATTTCCAAAGGTATATCACACTTGGAAATTTTTTTCCCTGATGAGAAGTTATGATCGTTTGAAGTCATCAATTACACTGAGGACAAAAACATCAGTGAATGAAAAACACCAAATTTGTTGAATATCACACATCTTCAAATCAAATCTATGATTTTGTAGGAAATATATAGTAGATAGCGCATGAAATTGCGTGCTATTTAACTGCATTAAAAATTGTACATCTTATGATAGATCTAGCCATTGAAGAATTCCTAGGTGATGAATTTGATGAAAACTTGCCTAAACTTTAATGTGACCGATCATCTCTTTGCCTCAGCCATGCCGACCCATTGTTCAGTAACATGTGGTAGCTTACAATTGGCAAGAAATATGACATGGAAACAAGGTGATGATGTGGCAATGGCATGTGGCACCTTCAACGATGACATTGAGGTGGCATATCTAGTTGGCGATAGTGATAGTGGCCATTAATAGTTGGCCTAAGATGATGATGTGGTAGTAAAGATGACATGGAAATTAACGATGATGTGGCTAACGAGGATGACACGGCATCTTGTCATGATGCCATATGGCACTTTCAATTGGCCAATAAGTGAAAATATTGGTGACACATGGACCACCTATATTTTTCCGCGTGGAAGGTATGATGTCATAGTGACATCAACATTCAGTTGCATAATGACCCTTAATAGATCCCAATCTTTTGATTTGGTCCCATTGAGCTATGAAGGGTAGGTATTTTCCTCCCAATGAGGCTCCTGATAGTATCTATATAGTGGTCACATGGCTTGTAATGAAAAAACATCGAAATAGAGTATGGAGAACAAGGTGAAGGCTTGAACTTTGTGGATAGTCTAAGGCAATGTGGTTCAGATGGTTGTCGGGTTGAAACCCTGTGGTGTGACACCAAGAGCACAATTCGTTGATTGTTTATTGATATGACCCTTGCATGACATGGAGAGCCTCGAGATCTCAATTATTTTTGATTGGTTCAACTCTGGTATGACGTGGAGACCGTTGAGAACACAGTTTTTTGATTGGTTATTGATATGGCCTTTGCATGAGGTGAAGAGTACTAAGAGCACAATTTTTTCAATTTGTTTAACCTTAATATGAACTGGAGAGAACCGAGAGCACAACCCGTTGATTGGTTATTAATATGGCCCTTGTACATGGAGAACATGAAGAGTGCAATTCATTGATTGGTTATTGATTTAATCCTTGTATGGCGTGGAGAGCTCCAAAAGCACAATTCTTTGGATTGGTTCAACCCTAATGTGACGTGAAGAGCATAGAAAGCACAATTATTTGGATTTTTTTGGCCTTGATGTGACATGGATAATTTTAAGAGCACAATTCTATTGATTGGTTCAACCCTAGTGTGATGTAGAGAACACTAAGAGCACAATTATTTTATTAAGGAAACCCTAGTACTGACACGAAGAAGCACAATTCAGTTGTTTGGTTGACTTGGATCTATCCTAACATGTAAGGCATGGTTGGTGTTGATTGGTTGTTGGGATTTGATGTGGAAATGGCCTTTGATTAAGTTCAAATAAACTTGGTTTTCCTGTTCTATTTGAGGTAAATTGTAGCACGATTGGTGTATAGTTGCTCCTTTGTGAGGTCGAGGGTTCAAGCCCAGCGGAAGGTTGTGTATTTTTCATTTTATTTTTTCTGACGAAGATCCATTTTTTTAAAGGTTTAAGCGAACTTAAGGTAACCATTTGCAGAAAAATTATCAGACTTTGTGTATTTTGTAGATCAAACGCCAACAAAACCATTTCATAGAAAAACCAGTTTTTCTAATGTTTTGGGGGTCAAATTAAGAGGAAATTGATTTTGAAAAGGGATTATTGGCTGAAATTATTTGTAATTTGATAAAGGGAAGATAGAAACAATTTTGAGATTGGGGGGGTCATGGTTATTCGTAATATGAGTACATGAACAAGTTTTTGACATGAAAACAAAAGGCATGTTTATTTGGATATGATTTGAGCTAAGTGTGGATCTAGTTTGAAATATTGTGAAAAGTGGTCCAAACTAGGTTGAAGAAGGAGGTGGGAGCCTCCACTGAGGTTGGTGCCTAAACTAGGTTGAAGCCTACAACAATTCGAAGCTTGCATATTTTTGAGGTTGGTGCCTCAATTAGGTTAAATCCTACTATAAGTGGGTGCTTGATCATTTTGGGGGTTGGTGCCTACAAATTTGGTTTTGGGGGTTGGTGCCTACAACAAAAAATCTATGTAATTAAATTGAAGAAGAAAAAAATAATTTGTGGTTTTCTCCCACAAGGGTTTCCATGTAAAAACTGGTGTTCAAATGTGTTCACGTGATGGTGGTTTCTTGACGCACAATTTCATTCATTGTTATGATGCACATTATTTTTTGATGCACTTCTATATGTTCAGTTATTTATGAAATGGTTTTGAAATGATGAATTTTCCATTACACTAATTTATCCCCCCTCTTAGAGTAATCTTTGGTCTAACAATTGGTATCAAAATAGGTTCTTTCATGAAAAATTAACTGTTGGAAGGTTGATCTCGGGGAAAATGATTTCTATTAGATCGTTAGGAAAGCCTCCTCAATTTGATGGATCCAACTATGCTTTCTGGAAGATAATAATGGCAACCTACCTCATATCCTTGGGAGTTGATACTTGGGCAGGTGTAGAGAATAATTATCAAGTTCTTGATTCTCCTCCTACTGATACAATTGGTAATTCCCTCTATAATAATCTGATGCAATATGTAAGCATGCCATTTTGAGTGGTTTCTCAAATACTGAATCTTTCAAAGTAATGCATTTCAAGTCAACTCATTATACATGGAACAAGCTAAAAAAATGTTATGAATGTGACAATAATGTGAAGGAAGCCAACCTACAATCTTGCAGGGCTCAATTAAAAAGTTTTAAAATCGAAGAAGATGAAGATATTGCTTCATATTTTATTCTAGTAGATAGAGTTGCCAAATCTATTGTAGGTCTTAGTGAAGAAGTCAAAGATGATATTGTCATTAGAATTTTTTTTAGATCTCTTCCTTCAAGATTCAATCCCAAGGTATCAACGCTTGAAGAGGTATTAGACATGGATAACTTGGACATTGATATACTTCATGGAACACTCTCAACATACGAACTAAGAATAGAGAAGGACAAGTAAGGAATCAAAGAAACAACATTCAGAGCATACAAAGAAGGAAGAAAGCATGGAAATCAAGGAGACTACAATCACGAATATGATAAAGAAGAATTCAATTTTGAATAAAATCTAAAGAAGAGACCAAAAATTTTAAAGGTAAACTTCCTTTCAAATTCATTGGATATGGAAGAATAAGCAGTTATGATTTTAATTGTCCTTGTGAAAAATTGAATGATAATTATAATGAAGTAAGATTAAAGTCTAATGATCAAAAGAAGAAACTAAATGCCAAAACGAAAAAATTCTTCTTAAAAGAAGAAAGTGATTATGAGAGCCATAAAAGTGTGATTGATGATGAAAGAGGTGAGATATTTTTCTTCGTTAAAGCATAAGAAGCTGAAGCAGAAATAGATTTTGAAGGAGAAATCATGTGGATTGAAAGAAATAAAAACCCTAAGAAAAAGGGTGGATCAAATATAACAACTTCAATATAGGGATCAAGATGTAAATTCCATTATTGCTCTCAAGGTCAGGGGAGAAGAAGCCAAAAGTATAAAGGAATTTTTGTTAGAACAACTGAAAAAAAGAAGGAAGAAGTTTGTGAAAAATTAGAAGTTGTGCTTTTGAAATAAGAATTGAAATGGCTCAAACACAACTTAAAGCTTCTTAAAGGATCAAAGTATCTATATCACATCCTTAGTATTCAAATATCTCCTCTCATTAAAACATACCTTGGCTATAAGGAAGGTTGCAAGACATTCAAAGATGAATCTCTTTCAAGAACATCAAATGAACCTAATAATCATTATCAAGTGATTTGTGGATCCAAAAACTCATTTGAATATTCTAAGTAAGTGATGAATCAACCCAAGCATGCCCACTTCAACATTTTAGATGATTCTCATAATGATTCCAAGAATCAACAAGATACATCTAGTCAACATAAGAAAATAAACTAGGATAAAATGATAAAGCCTGCCATGATAGAAAATATTCCCAAAGGATCCATAAGAAAAAAATGGAACAAGAGTAAAATATTAGCAAAGGGATGAATCTCTTCGAAGGAACAACTTCAGAAGATATGTCACATCAAGGCAACCTTATGCCACCTGGTATCAAAATAAGTTCCTTGGAATTTTTTTTTCATGCAAAACATTTGGACACAAAGGACTAGATTGTAGAACCTATGATATTATTAAGTATAGAGGATATCATCAATTCCCCAATATTAGATACATGGATCAAATGATAAGTTATGAGAAAAAATCACATGGGTCATTTTTTCCAATATTCAAGCACAATGTAGAATGTTATATGTGTCATAATGGACACATAACACATGACTGCAAGATCAATTTGAGGTAGCACAAGGGAGAGAAACTCTCCATTAAATCAATAATGAACACGAAGTAGTGGAGAGTGAAATGTGAAGAACCAAGGTTAGAGCTGACCCTTCATATCTAATCCATTATTGAAGGCTTCTTCAATAATATAATTGTTTGAAACAAAACTTGAAGTACAAAGATTATGCAGAAAGGATATTTCACAAGGACGTAGTAATTAATATAAGAAAAGATATTTTTCCAGGAAAGTATGACAATAGGTATATAAAGGGCTTATGCATAGGGGGAGTAGGCTCTCTATTAGAACAAGCAATAAAAAAGGAAATTAAAAATCACTTGATCCAACATCCATTGAAAAAATCAAGCAATTCAGGGATAAATATTGTGAAACCTCTAGCTGATCAATAAGAATTTGTTGAAGTGATATAATATACATAAGGTAGATGTATATAAAGTATTATTTGCAAGAAAATAATTGATCAACAGGGGATGATTCACATGAAAATAAGCATGGTCTCGAGGGGATATTCCATTTACAAAAGGATTAGGTCCATCTGAAAGTTCATGAATAGTTATGAAGCTTTGGTTAGCAACCATGTCACTTAGCCATTGATGTCAATAGGAGAACACTAGAGACAAAGTGGAGATATCGAAGGAGAGATAGTAGGATAAAATGGGAATAATATTTGGAGCTAGTTAGGGGGAGTTCGTAGTAGCATGTTGGGGGGAGTTCAGTCCATTGCCATCAATGACTATTCATGTCTAGTGGTGTTGCCATCAATTAAAAAGGTGGATATTGTTGGACATAGTGTTGTTATTGACGACAATCAATGTCATTGATGTCAAACGAGAACTATAAGAAAGCAACAATGATATTCATGAATCAAAGGACGATGTATGGTAGCCCAATATCTTGCATGACCTTATCAAATGAAGTCAAAATGGTTTGGATTTTACTAAGTTTTTTTTGAAGTTATAATGACTCTATAGATAGTATGGTTGGATAGTATTCTCCGAGAGCTTTCCAATAGTATATCATACTTGGAAAAAATCCTCTCAGATGATAAGTTATGATCGTTTGAAGTCGACAACTACAATGAAGAAAAAACACCAAATTTAATTAAAAAAAACCAAATTTGTTAAACATAACATATATTTATATTGGATCTATGGTTTTGTGAGAAATATACAACAAATACCACATAAAATTTGGTGCCATTTAACTGTGTTAAAAATTGTGAATCTTATGACATATCTGGCCATTGAAGAATTCTTGGACGATGGATTTGATGATAACTTGCCTAAACTTTAATGTGGTTGATCATCACTTGGCCTCCACCATGCTAGCCCATTAATTTAGTGACATATGGTAGATCACGGTTGGAAATAAATGATGACATGGAAGCAAGGTGATGATGTGGTAGTACCACATGGCACCTTTGATGAGGACATTGAGGTGGTATATCCAAGTGGTGATAGTGACTTGTGGCCATCAGTAGTTGGCCTAAGATGGTGACATGGTAGTAAAGATGACATGGAAAGTAATTATGATGTGGCCAACGAGGATGATGTGTAAATATATCATGATGCCACGTGGCATGCGAATATGGCACTTTCTGTCGACCAATAAGTGAAAATTTTGGTGACACATGGCCCACTAAGAGTTTGCCACATGGTAGGTATGACATCATAGTTGTTACACAGTAATTTGTCACCGTCCCTACCATTCCCCGTCCCGCACAATGGAGGACCCATTATGTGACCTGTGAGCAATGTCAAGCCTTGAAAATACCTTCATTGCATCCCTTTCCATGAGGACAACATTTCTCCTGTTTATCATTTCTTGAGCAGACCCCTAAAAACACATGTTTTTGCATTGGCGCTGGTAGCCCGTTATGTACTCGCGCCAATGGGGGAAAATTAACACTGAGCCCGCGCCAATTGGCGCTCTGTCCCAGTGTTGTACCCGCGCCACTCTGTTTATGGAAAGTTTTTAAAAAAAGAGGCGAAGTTTCGATTACAACAACTTCGTGGATGAGTCATCAGGAGTGGTTTCGCCTGAATAACCACGGCCTTCCTCCTTTGGCCTCTTTTTTCCACCTTATGGGGAACCTCCCAAGGGATAAGGCCTCCCTTCCACTATTGTAGGGATCCCAACCTCCTCCTCTCCTCTATAAATATAGCCTTCATCCATTGATGAAGGGGCGGAAGGGCTGATAGTCTTGAAGTGCTGAAGCTTTGCATCTCCCTATTCCCAAGTGCCTTTGTGTTGTAAAGAATCCCTTCTTTCCCTTAAGGCCCATTCAAGCGAGGAGACCATTGTTACGAGACTCTGGAGAGGTTTCCCTTTCCTTGGCGAGCTTTGCGAGAAGTGGACAACCGGAGACCCGTTCGAAGGAAGCTGCGACGTCAGAACTTGGTTGTAACTTCTATTCGTTTATCACTTTAATAGATGACTATGATTATGGTTCCACTCCTTTTTCTATCATGTTAATGCGAGTAATATCTTTTCTGACCGATGTTTAGTTACGTATGCTGGTTCCTATGCATGTATCTTTTCGTTTCTTCTGTGTGCAGGTGTTCATCCACGGAGATCGTGGAAGGATTGTGATCTGCCAAGGCTGAAGGACGGGGACATCTTCTTCTTCAGATCTAGCGTTGGAATCCAGGTAGGCTCTTATCCCAAGTCTTTCATTTCGTAACTAGGAGCTTGTGTCATAGCATTGTTTGTTTGTTGCTAGACCCCTGCTGGGCTAGTAGGGATCGCCTCTGTCCGCAGAGGGGATTTACCTCCTCAACAAATTGGCGACTCCGCTGGGGATCGTCCGGTTTTCCTTGTCCCGTTTATGATTGGTTCGCTTTGATTGTTTCTCCTTGCTTGATGAACCTTCTGGGTTGGGTTCTTTTTGTGTTTTGGCTTTTGGTTCAGCCCCCAGAGGATCAGATCTGACCTCTGCTTTTCCGAATTTTCATCTTTTCATGGTTGGCTTGATTGGCGCGGTTTATAGCCTGACAGTCGCGCCAATTGGCGCAGGTTGCCAGTTCATTACTCGCGCCATCCCCTGTCTAGCGCGGATTACAGCCAGACAGTCGCTCCATTTCCTGTAGGTGGTAGGGTTATCCTTGTTCGGAAGTTTCTTTTGGTCAGTACTTTGTTTCTGGGTTTTTTTTAGATTCAGCTTGAAGTGGGAAGTCTGGTTTTGGTTGGGAGAAATTCTTTGTTTTTTCATTTTCAGGAATTGGTGCTTTTTGTCAGTTAGCAACCCGCGCCAATTGGCCATTAGCGCTAGTTTTCAATGTAAAAGTCGCGCCACTTGGCGCTAGTTGTCAATGTACAAGTCGGGCCAATTTCAGGGTGTATGAAAATTGAGGTTTTTTTTCCCTTAATCCTTCGCCAGCGTGTCTTTCCCTTCCGGCCTTTCCTCCGTATGAGCATAGATTACATTGCTCATTGTTTGGAATGTCTTCTTTCAATGATTGCTTGATGTAAAAGGGAATGAGTGCCTTGTTTTGATCTCATGCTTTGGAAGTCCTCTTTGTGTTTTGTCACCTTTTGAGGGATTTTGTTACAAAGTGTTTTGAAATAACGATTGCATTCTTAGTGTTTGTTAACATCTCTTTTGCATTAGGAAGATTTGCGTTGTTTTAGTTTTCGTCTCATAGTTTGCTTTTCGTTGAAATGCATTAGATCACATTGCATTGAAAGGTAGTTTTGAGATTTATCATTAAACTAAGATCACGTTGTTTAATGATTGAAAACTAAAAATCGCTTTGAGTGCATTCTCTTTTGTTAAAAGCATGCATTAAGTAGATTCTCATTTCATCGAAAAATGCATTGAGTACATTCTTATTATTTGAAAAGAAAAAGGAAATTGTGCATAGATTACGATTGCATAGTTTTCGGAAAAAGAATTTTGCATAGATTACATTGCATAATTTGCTTCGTTGAATGTTTTAGAATACTTCTGGATAGTGAAAGTCATCTAGTTTGGAAAAGTTTCGTTTTCAGTTTTGCTGTTCGTTGCATCATTGTCTGAAGCTCTTCCCTTAACTAGATAGCATTCATCGAATTGAAATATTTCTTTTCTCATATAGCTTTGCATTTAGGCGTCTTTTGAGACACTACATACGATAGGGCCTGAAAATTGAAACTTAATTGAAGATCAACTGTAAAATTTATTCAATTAACCTAAGGCAACATTGGAACTTAACGAAACATATTTAGAAGGTCTAGGCTAGAGACGTGTTCCAGCGTCGTTAAACCTAGCAGCTGTCGTTCGCCTGTTGGCTTTAGACAGCGCTAGTACGGACTTGTGCTCCCCGTACCGTCGCGTATATAAAGGGAGACCCCTCTAGGTTTTCAATCCTTTATCCACAGGAAGCCGAGTCTGCCGCCCTATACCCATGATACACCGAACACAGCATTCGGGGAGATTTCCTGCACGTACGGAAAGTCCTTGGTCGATTTTTGTTTCATTATTGAAACCAAGGTGTATATTGCAGTTCACGGATATTTGGTACACCCTTTGTGCCTAGTTTTTCCTGAGCAGTCATTTGGTCTTTTCTGACTCCCTAAACTTGAAAAGACCGTCAAGCGCTTGTCCTCTCACGCTTGTGTCAACTCTGAAAGAGATAGAGTCATCTTTTTATCGTTTCTCGACTCTTAAAATATGAAACGGTAGAACTTCTTATTTTCCAATGTGGTAAAATTAATCGCCCACGATTTCACACCTATTTAGACATTGCTTGTTGGCCATTTGATCGTGTGTCTTAAACTCGTTTTCAGCCCGTGTGTGGTTTTGAGTGTTGATGGCAACTTTTCCAGAGTTCACCAACCAAGGAATCCCCTCAGAAGGGAGTCCTGGTCATTTTCCTCCTTTTGGAAATGTTGGTGCTCCTTACATGGCGACGTTGTCCCTTCCTGGATTAACGGTTGGGTTGCCTGTTTGGTTGTTCTCAACCTCTGTAGTTCTGAATGTCTCCACTACTGTTCAATCGGTTCCTCCGACGGAACAACATCATGTTGATTCCAAGGTGGACCTCTCCCCTTCTTCGCCTGTTTCTGCGTCCTCATCTTCTACTTTGCCTGGTGAAAACCTGGATTCGAGTAACCAGGTGGCTAAAAAGAAGAAGAAGACAAAGAAGAAGAAGTCTGATAAGCGAGAGGCTAAATGTACAGCTACTGTCCATGAGAAATCTCATCTTGATAGGCCCTCCGACCCTCCGCGGAAAGTCAAGTTCCCATGCATGTTGTGCGCGGGAGACCATTTGCTCCGAGAATGCCCTGGCATTCCCAAGGTGCTCGAAACATGGTCCGACGGCCGACCGCCGTTGCCTTTGACTTCCGGGAGCCAGGTTGGGGGCACGTACTCATCTGGTACTGATAAGACTCCTAAGAAGCAGGGTAAGATCACCAATCCCTGCAAGTTGTGTGAAGGGAACCATGCCATTCACCTTTGTCCTTATATGGATGAAGCCAAACTAGTCTTGGACAACCTGACTATTTCTACACCACGCCTCCCGGCTGGTTATAAACAGCTTTCTTTGAGTCTTCCACCGGCTAATGCCGTGATTGGTCAAGGGTCATCCTTGGTCGATCCCACTCCTCCAGAAATTCAGATTCAGGAATCCGTTCCCGACCAACCATTGGTCGTGGGATCGGTTGAACTGGCCCCATCCGCGGTGCACCAGGTCTTTTCTGTTGAGAGTGGACCCCATAACCCTCATGTTCTTCTGGTTTCTTCAGATTCTTCAGACTTGGAGAAAGATGCTCCTGTCCCTGTACTTCAAGAAGTTACTCCTCCGCCTCCCAAGATGGAGGCTACGGAGGATATTCCTCCCGCCTTCGAGATGGAGGTCATGGAGGGTGCTTCTTCCGTAACATCAGGGGAAGACCTTCGCCTGTCGATGGTAGCCCCTCCGAGTAGTTTGGTTGCTTCCTTTGACTGGAATCGATTTGCAGGATTTCGCCTTCCGTCTTATGTGCCTTTCGAGATCACAATACAGGCTCTTGGTCTGGTTGTACCCAGTACCATTATAGACGAAGGTGCGTCTGTTAGTATTCTGTCTTCAACTACCTGGAAAGCTTTCGGTTCGCCACCGCTTGCGCCTGTTACGCAGAATCTGTTGACATTCAATAGAAGGACGAGTCAACCGTTGGGGATCCTTCCAAGGTTACCGATTACTTTGGGAGGCAAAACCGTCCATATGGACGTGATGGTTGTTCCAGGCCCCTTGGATTTCAATCTGCTCCTGGGGCGCGACTACACCTATGCCATGGGAGCGCTTGTCTCCTCCCTTTTTCGTGTGGCCTGTTTTCCGCATGAAGGAAGGATCGTGACCATTGATCAACTGTCGTTCTTTGGTCCTACTGTGGCAACTGGTCCGCCATCACCCCCTCCTGGTTTTTATCCACCTATTGTCTCTGCCCCACCGCAGGTCAACTATGTGGCTACTTACCCCGTGCCTGTGCTCAGTGATGATGCCGTTGTGCATAATGTGCTGGGGGCATTGGGTCCTGACTTCCAGGATGTTTCCCTTCCATCAGGAGTGGAACTCTTGGAAGCACCGCCTTCTTGTTCATTTTGATGTAAGCCGGTTAGAGCACAATTCCCCTGTGTCAAGCTCTTTAAAAAATGAAACTAGGTTGGCGGAGCAAAGTTCCTTGTCTTGTGTCAAGCTCCTTAAAAAATGAAACAAGGTTGTCGGAGCAAAGTTCCTTGTCTTGTGTCAAGCTCCTTAAAAAATGAAACAAGGTCGTCGGAGCAAAGTTCCTTGTCTTGTGTCAAGCTCCTTAAAAAATGAAACAAGGTCATCGGAGCATAGTTCCTTGTCTTGTGTCAAGCTCCTTAAAAAATGAAACAAGGATGTCTGAGGATAGTTCTTTTAATGTGTCAACCTCGTTAAAATAATGAAACACGTTCCCGTTCAATTCGAGTCTTTGTTTAGATCTCGTAAAATCCCAGTCGAGTCTTTCTCTTGATCTCGTCACTTGAACCTTCACTCCATCTGCCTTTCATATGGACTGAAGCTTGGGGGGCATGTACCTCGAATTGAGTCACCATGCTAGGGGCATGCTTATCTTTTCAAGCATAGTTTATGTCCGTTTCAAGCTTGTGTAAAAATGAAACCGGTTTCAAGCATAGTTTATCTTTGTTTCAAGCTTGTGTAAAAATGAAACCTTGCCCATTTTACCTCTTGTGATGGTCATTTTATCAGCCTGTTTTTACCAGATGAGCCTTGGTTTTCTCGCTCCATCGTCATTATCTGCTTGGCCGATCATATGCCTTCACTTGGTTGTTTTACCCGTTCCTGAGGAACCGCTGCTATGAGTGGTCTTGTTAGCCAGCCTCTTGACCTTTATTTGTTTTGAGCAGTTCCACCATTACCGGAACCAGTTGCTACCCTTTATACCACTCGTTCCTCTAGGAGGAGTCATCTTTCAGCTCTTTTCTGACTCTCTAAATATGAAAAGATTGCCGAGGCCCTTGTCGTTTCGATCTCGTTAAAATGGACACGAATCGACATTCACCCGGTATAAGTTTAACCCTTTTTCGGGCCGGGATGGATTGATTACGAAAAAGGAATACCCTAGCCTATCGCGACTAGGAGGTTTTCCCGGATATTGTTTTCTACCTTTTCGGATCTGGGGAACTATTTACGAAAAGGGACCTGTGGAGTTTTCTTTTCCGCTGTCTTTTCAAACTCTCTAAACATGAAAAGACGCCGAGTTCTTCCTTTGTCGGACTCGTTAAACCCTGATGACATTGGATTCCGTCGAAATGACGTTCTCCGAGTTTCTCCTTCCTAGTACTCGTTAAATGCACTAGGATGGATTCGCCCGAAGGGCGGACTTATATCACAAGCATATGCTATCCCCTTCAAGCTTGTTATCAAAAATAATTGGGGTACTCGCCAGAAATGGTGGGGGGAAAAATGGAACCATCGTCGTTGTCGTCGGCAGTATGTCGCTCTTGAACATGGCACTTGTCTGCATCCGTGTCGGGTTGGGGACATCTCATCTCGTTGCTTCACTTTGCCTCCATGGGTTTGGGTAACCTCTTTTGACCTCTCATCTGTTCACTGCCTTGTCACCATGACCTCTGATCCGTTGATGTCAAATACTGCCAAGTCCACTGTCGTGCCGTTCATGTGTTCAAGAGAAGTTGGCCTCTGCAAATATCAACCTTCCTCTGTTTCTCGTATGATCCTGATTCACAACAAAACATTATGTTCCTCTGTCTCGTGTCGATGATGTGGGAATCATTATGGCCCACCTTCGATCAAGGTCACTTCCTGTCGACTTCAACTCATTATCCAGGAAGTTGGTCTAGAGACTCCTGATGGTACCTTGGAGCTTGCATGCCTCAATGGCAGGTTCGTCGCATTCGACGTGAAGTTTACATCATTGACTTCCGATCGAATGATTCTGCGGGTGTTCGACGTCAACTCATTTATTCACACGCCGTAGATTGTACCTATAGTACCTTGAGGACCATTGTCATTATTGGTGGTTTCTCTCGCGTCTGTTAACAGCTTTCATCATTGGCTGGTAATCAGACGATTTTCTTGCATGTTCGACATCAGCTCACACATTCACATGCTCGAACTTGTACTTGTTTGGGTCGAGATGGAGCGCAAGACCCTGGATTGTGTCTGTTGTAATCCAGGCTGCGATTGTGGATTATTGTCATTATGTACATGAATCAATGATTGGATGGCTGCGACCATACCTGAGTCTATTTGTTTGATCTTAGTTGGATGGCTGCGCCCATACCCTAGATCCGGATTATAGCATACTCTGTTCGGATGGCTGCGTCCATACCATATATATACATAATGTACTTGAGATATCAGTTGTATCTTTCTGTGCAGGTTTTCCGACGGCGGGCCTTCAGTTGGACATGTTCTCGTAAAGCATTTCACCCCTCTCTCTCGGGCCTCATGCTTTAGGGGGCATCTGTTACGCAACATTTTGCGCCCTGCCCATTCCTATCTCCAAGACAATGAAGGACCCATTAGGACTGTGAGCAAATGTCAAGCCTGAAATACCTTCATTGCATCCCTTTCCATGAGGACAACATTTCTCTCTTACCATTTCTCAATGCACTCCCTAAAAACACATGTTTTTGCATTGGCTACCGTAGCCTTGCTATACTCGCCAATGGGGAAAATTAACACTGAAACAGCACACTGGTCATTCCGTTGTTGTACCACACACTGCTTATGGAAAGTTTTAAAAAAAGAGGCGGTTTTCGATTACAACAACTTCGTGACATCTTCTTCTTCAGATCTTAGCGCTTGGAATCTGAGGCAGGCTCTTATCCCAAGTCTTTCATTCAGATTTAGAGCTCATGGCCATAACATCATGCTTGCTTTGTTGCCAGACCACTGGCTAGTAGGATCGTCTCACAGAGGGGCCCATCACCAACAGACATCATAATCTGGGCCAGCAATCCTCCTAACAATAGTGACATCATAATTCAGTTGTATAATTACCCTTAGATTATAGTCTTCACATGTGGTCCAAAAAATCTATAAACGGTTGGCCCATTCCTCCCAGTGGGGCTCCCACTAGTATATATATAGTGGTCACATGGCTCGTAATGAAAAAACATCAAAATAGAGTGTGGAGAACAAAGTGAAAGATTGTATGATCCAGGTGGATATTGGTGACCACCCACCTATTCCACTTCGACCCCCACCATTGTTTCTTTCATTTTTTCAGTTTCCTTAATTGTAGCACAATTTACTATTTTTAGCAGTTTTTCGGGTCCTAAACTTCCAGAGCCGTTTTGAGGCCCTAATGAAGTTTTTTGGGAAAACCGGGAGAAACATGGTTCTTTGAACAATTTTTCTCACTCAAAAGTTGTATTCCTCTGATATATCATTCTAACGAGGTATTTTGCGCATCGAACAGAGATCGTATGCCAAAGTTACATCCGTGGGAAGTTGATGTACCAATTTACCCAAATGGGGCCCATAGTTTTGACGCGTCATCTCCTAGGGTTAGGTTTTTGGATGTTTATGATTTTCCATTGTTTCTAAATAATAAATAGGCCTTCAAGCCTCATTGTAACATAGTTTAGAGGCCTGTAGCCGCAACATATCTTCTCAGAGATAAGCTACTAGCGCACTAACTAGTTTATTTCCTTTCTCTCTGTAAACATATTTCACTTCTTTGATATTAATGAAATGAAGTGTTATTTCCACTGCATCTTTGTATTTATGGTTATATTCATATTTAGTTACATTCTTGCATAAATCCAGATCAGTGGTATCAGAGTGGTCTGCTCTTTCTCTGTTTTTATTTGCATGTCCCCAACGAGGTCAGGGTATAAGGAGTTAGGGCTCAATCTGGTTGAACCCTTGCAAGATCAACCTTGCAAACCTCGATGACCTCCCATGGTGGAAGAAAGGAAAGACGAGGGAGCAGGAGATCCTATCAAATTATTGCTCGACGAGGCCCTCGAGAAACAAAGGAACACGATGATGGATAAATTTTCCCAGATCCTTCAACGACTTCCCACTAGCGGTGCATCTGCATCCAACAACCACTATGGAGGCACCACTCCTTTCAAGGTAAAGGTCAACTTCGACATTCCTGTATTTGAAGGCCAGATAGATGTAGGTGTCGTAGATAGATGGTTGAATTTTCTTGAAGGGTATTTCTCGATGTGTGATTTCTCTGACCGAGAAAATATCATTTTTTCACTCCTCAAAGCCACCCCCCATGTCAAATACTGGTGGGAAACTTAATGTGAGAAAAAGGATGAGAGGGAACCCTCTCTGTTCTCGGCTGCACCCACTTGGAATTCTTTCTGAGATGACATCAAGGAATAATATTACCTCGTGGGGAGCTATGAGGATAAGTACATCCAATGGACCATGCTGCGGCATCAAATGGATCAAGATGTGCATGAGGTGATGAATTTGTTCCATACCCTATGCACAAATAAGGGTATTAAAGATTCAGAGAGACATTTGGTGCTCAAGTACCGCAACTATTTGCAAAGATAAATTTAGGAGGAAATGGAGTTCCTCTACATTACCTCGCTTGGCGCAGTATATCGATATGCCGCCAAAATCAAGCAGAAATTTAAGCAAATAAGCGAGACTTTAGATCTGCGAATCTGAAGCCAGGGAAAGGTGCCCCCGACCCGTAGAATAAGGGGCAAAGCCAAAGCAGGGAAACTCAGAAAAAAACACCACAAAGCCAAAGAAGTACATGGAGAAGTGGTGAATTTCATAACAACCCCACTCACAACACAAGCTAGTGTCAGGCCAAACAGTCGCTGGTGGCTGATTTGAAGGCATCCGAATCAGATGCATGTTCTGATTCTGAGATAGAACCGAATAAGGGGAATAACAAAGGGAAGAAGATCATTGATGCAGAGCCCAGCGCTACAGTTTCCACTACCGAGCTCCAGAGGGAGGATCCTAAGGATTTAGAGGAGGGGGAGTGCCTCTTCCATTCACAGATGTTGGTGAAGGATTCTCCACTGCAATTCCTTGTTGATAGCGAAAGCCAAAAGAACCTCATTTCAGCAAAGTTTGTGAAGCGGCTCAGCCTACCGACCACAACACCCGCAATCGTATACCATCGGGTGGCTTCACTAAGGAAGAGATCTCCACGTGAGCCAAAAATTCTGCCTTTCGTACAACATCAAGCCCTTCACAGATGAGGTACAGTGTGATGTTGCTCCTCTTGAAGTGTTTGATGTATTATTGGGCCAACCATACTTGTGGAAGTGATATGCTGTGTATGAGTCTAGGCCTCGTTGTGTTATTATTACTTTGGGAAATAAGTTGTATAGGATACTAGAGGTAGTACCGCCTTCCGCCATCTCTTTGAGTACTACAAAGTAATGTAGTAAAATTATTTCCCAAACCATGAAATTTGTTTTCATTACGATTCGCCCATAGGGAAAGAAGAAGATTGTGCCTGCAACCTCCAAATAGGGTTCCCCTATGTGACAACATCAGATGGAAAAAGACGTGGAGGAATACAAGGGAATTTTTTCCTCAGTCACAGAGGTTCTTCTACATTGTCAGGTTAAGCACTCCATTGATATGACCCCAGTCTCGCCACTGCCTGATGTTGCCATACCTAATGCGACCACACACACAAAATCCACACATGTAATGTCTGAGGATGATAAAGCAACTAGATTTATTGAATGAATCCAGCACGTCTGCCATCAGGTCCACGATATCTTGGAGAAATCCAATGCCAAGTCCAAGCAATAACATGATCAACATCGGGTGCCACACAACTTCCAGGTGTGTGACAAAGTTTGGTTGCTTTTGCAGAAAGAACGCCTTACTGGAGCCCATTGGAAGCTCATGCCACTTCGATATGGGAATTACAAAATCACCAAGGCTATGGGAGACAATGCTTTCAAGCTCAACATTCCCCCATTCCTTGTCCTGCACCCAGTGTTCAATGTGGACCGCCTTCGGCCCTACTTTCCACCTCTACTAGACACATCCAACATGGAAGAACAACTCACACCAATAGAGTTAAACCCAGACTGCAAGGAACAAGCCACCACTGATTAGATCATGGATACATAGATAAAAAACACCCGATAACAAAGTATCCAAATATATCGAGTTTTCAAAGCAGGCCAACTCCTTCACCAAGGAAAGTGGCTCACCAAAGACCAAGTTCAACATAAGTTTCCTCATCTCATAGCGGAACTCAACGCAGTGGGGACCATTCCTTCCTAATGGGGGAGGAATGATCTAGGTGTATATTGGTGGCCAGCTGCTTATTCCACTTGAACCCCCACCATTGTTTCTTTCAGTTTTTCAGTTTCCTTAATTGTAGCACTGTTTACTATTTTTAGTAGTTTTTCGGGTCGTGAACTTCTGAATCCGTTTTGAGGCCCTAAACGATTTTTTTTTGGAAAATCGGGAGCAATATGGGTCTTTGATCATTGTTTCTAACTCAAAATTTGTAGTCCTTGGAGAGATATTTCTAGCGAGGTATGGTGCGCGTCAAACCGAGATCGTATGCCAAAGTTATGTCCCTGGGAAGTTGATGTACCAATTTAACCAAACGGGGCCCATAGTTTTGGCACTTCATCTCCTAGGGTTATTTTTTTGGATGTTTAGGGTTTTCAATTGTTTCTCAATAATAAATAGGCCTTCGAGCCTCATTGTAGCAAAGTTTAGAGCCCTGTAGCTACCACATCTCTTCTCAGAGATAAGCTACCAGCGCGTTAGCTAGTTTATTTCCATTCTGTTTGTAAACATATTTAAGTTCTTTGATATTAATGAAATGAAGTGCTATTTCTATTGCATCTTTGTATTTATGGTTATATTCATATTTAGTTGCATTCCTACACAAATCCAGATCATTTTCCTTCATGGATAGTCTAAAGTAACATTGTACAATTGGTTGCAGGGACAAAACTTTTTGGAACCCTATGGCGTGATACTGAGAGCATAGTTTGTTGATTAGTTATTGAGCTGGCTCTTACATGATGTGGAGAGCAATAGAGCTATTGAATATACACAAAATATTAAAATGAAGTGATGAAAGCCCAAAATGAAGCCATGATACTTAGAATGTGATTCTCGCAAAAGAAGAATACAAACACAAAGAAAATAATAAGGTTCTTAAGTATAAGATCAAAGGATTATAGGGAAAGATTTCGATGAAGAAACCACAAGGGTCATTGGATGTAAAGACCAAAATAAAAAATACCAATCTCAATGTGTTGATTCAGGTATCAAATGCAATCCTTTGAAGGCATCTATCTAAGTTTTGAAATTTTGTGCCCGAGGAGATGCAACCCCTTCAACGTGGGGGGATGTTGAACCTTTGAATTATCCTCCTTTTAAAAAACCATTTTCATTTTTTCCATACATTTTGTTACAAATTTTCACTTCTATCTATGAATTACAAGTCACTCAAGCCATGAAAACCACAATAAAAAGGTAATTATCAATTCTTAGCTCAAAGTCTATGTTTTCTTTATGAAATTGGTTTAAACTCTGTTATAACTACCGAAAGATGCACATTTGCAGCTAACGGGAATTTCTGTATCCAAATCCTAAGTTTTATAGGTTCACATGTGTTAGAAGACAAATGAGACACATGAACAATTTCCAGATCTCATCCACCTATTGGGTGCAACTAGAAGATCATGAGTTGTGTGAATCTTATTGGTCAAACTCATAGTCAAATGTGGCTAGTTTTCATGTAGAATGTTAAGGAATCAACCTTATCATTAAGAGAGCATGGAGAATATGAGGTGAGTGATATCTTGAAAGCACATTGTTAGCTGATGATGTGTCAATAAAATCTCTCTTGATTCACTCCTGTAGCAAATCATGAGCATATTTCCTACTTTGATTTAAAAACCTAGATGTAAAACTTAACACTTAGTTCTCAACATTAGTTTCTTAAGTTGTTATTTCAGGATAAATTATAAAATGCTTCTATCTGAAAGCAAAAAACAATAAGTTTTAATTCAACTCATATTGTTGTTTTTACTCTCTTGAGAAGACTATATTGTAAGTAATAGAAGAACTCTATTTCATGGTGCAATCGTGACTGTGTTGACAATACAAATTTTGTGATTTGAAGTATTAATATCTCGCGCTCACTAGGAGGGCCCCCTATGGAGTTGTGAAAGATAGTATAGTTATTTCTGTTGATAATATTGATTTCATTCCTTATGCTTTACAGTTAGATTTGCATTTGCTTCAATTTAATTCTTTAAATAATTGGATGTTTTAGATGCCCTATTTTCAATTTCATTTTTGCTTATTTGTATTTGGTTCATGACATGTCGAGTGCTTGATAATAAAACAAAAAATACCAAAACATTTCCTTCATGCTTAGCCTTAGATTTCCACTTTAAAATTGTGATTAGTTCTGACTATGAATTCACACATCAGAAACATTTGAAGGCTTTTACAGTTGAGATTTTTTCACAGTTCATGACTTTTCAATTATTTCTTTCTAGAATAAGTTTCATTCCTGAGTTTTGTAGAATAAGTATTCTTTCAAGTTGATAATATAATTTCATTTCCAATCCCTTAGAATATACTTATTTCAAATTTCATAGATTAGACTTAGGATAGAATCGTTTCGAAAGCTTTCTAGAATAAACTTCTATTTTCAAGTTAATTAGATTAAATTTCCTTTCATTGCTACATAGTTTACTTTAAAATTTTATTTACATTTAAAGTTTGAAATGGCCTTTTTTTTTAGACAGAACAAGTGTGTATGCCTAATAAGATCTATTCACAAATAGGTTTAATTTCCATTTTATACTTAGATTATCTTTCCTTAATTGAATAGATTTTCCAAATTATATGGTGCATGTATACTTCACAAGTTCACAAACCTTGGTCGATAAATTTATGAAGTAATTTAACCAAAAATTAAATTACCCAACAAATATTGCTAGTGTAGATTCATATTAACTACGATCTAGCACATGTCGAGAGGGATCAAATATTTTGAGGTGCAAACCATTTTTATAGTGGAAAAATTGGTAAAATGTTTGCATCTCTAGAGATTTGATCTCTCTCTCGATATATATATATATATATGTATATATATATATATATATATATATATATATATATATATATATATATATATATATATATATATATATATATATAAATTTTAATGTATAAATGGAATTAATGCCTTGAAAATCCCTTGGGCACTTGGATTGTGTAATCTACACAACTTTAACTTCAATTCTAATAAATCTTTGACAAAATTAACCAAAACAATATACTAACTAAAATTTAATATAGTGAGATTATTTATTTCTTCATATTGAAATTTTTTTATTTATGATTTACATTGATTTGTTTTCTAAGCAATATTTTAAATGCAACATATATTTTAAAAAAAAGTATAAGAATTATACATTTTTAACTCTCTATAGAGAAATTATAATAATTTTTTATTTTTTAATTGATTTTTAATTACTTTAGCTATCTTTAAATTTGTTATAAAATTATGTTACTTCATATGGATATCAAAATATTTTATTTATAGCTAAGAGTGAGAGTGAGAATAAGTTAACACAGTGAGATTATTAGTGACTAATCAAACATGTCTATTCAAATTACTATTTTTTATTATAGTTGACTTCATATTTTTATTTAGAGAATATTTGCTATTTTTATTTTAAAAGGTACATATGTCAATTTGAAGTTGAGCATGGACAAAATCACACATTGCCCTCATACTGGGATGTCGAATGCATATCTAGACACAATAATATTATTAAAAATTTGCCTAATGTACCTCTTAAACTATACTAGAAGGTCATTAATGAAGAAATATAATCATATATTATAGGAGAAATTTTACCTTGGTGATATATGAAGAAAAACTCTACCAAATTTAAAAATTCAAAAAATACTAACTAGTGTACATAGCCATATAAATTAAATGGTTAGTAAATTCCCACAAGCATCAATTCATAATTAACATAAAAAACCCTTTATAACTCATTTTAGATTGCCAATATTTAAAAAATCCACAAAAGTTAACAAAGTTATTACTTTATTTTAAATTATTATTATTATTTTGTTGATCTAACCCACTGGGATTTGAACTTTGAATCACATGATTTTCATATTACTTCATAAGATGGTGATCACTAAGCTACACCCGGTGGGTTATTTTAAATCATTATTATTTATAAAAAAATATTAATTATAATGATTGATTATAAAGATTATCGACCATGGAGATTCACCTACACTTGAATATGAAGATTCTTAACTTATAAATAAACTTTCTTACCATCAATGAAGACCATTTCTTACCAATAATACATGCCCAAAAAAACATAACTCATTTCATAAAAGACTTGTTCATATGCCATTTTTTAATTACTTAATTTAATTAAAAAAATTGAAAAGACCATTTTTTTTAATTACTCAATTGCCACACCAGTGGAGTCGCCATTTGTTGGCGGAGTTGTCTTTAGTGCGACTTTTTGAAGTTTCACGTGCCAGAATCCGATGAAAAATTTTGAGGTAAAATCTTGGTTTTTGTTATTCAAACTGGTTTTTTGACTCTATATATGGATTCAGCACCCTCAAAAACCTCTAGGGCACTTCGATTGTGAAAAATTAGCAATCAAACTTCTATTTTCGATAAATTCCTGCCGGAATTTAAAGAAATTACATCGTAAAAAGTCATCGTAAAAGCCTTCAAAAAGTCGCACTAAAGACTAATCGTTTTTTGGCGACTAAAGACAAATACCAAGTAGATTCACATTTGTTAGTGTGAAGTTTCTCTGCAAGTGTACAAAATCCCGTTCACTTAAACTGCTGGTGACATGCAACACTAACAACAAAGGTCGATGCCAGGTATTCTTCATATTTTCTATAAAAATTATAAATCTTTCAAATATGAAGAAATATATAACAATAAGCAATAATATTGAAAAACCCAATGACAAGAAAGCAATTTTATTATTGATAATTAGAATTATTACATATGATGAGAAGATATTATAGACTTGGGTCTGCAAATCCCCCTCCATGGAATGGGTCATTTTTGACCTTACGCTTAAGCAGGATTCCACTCTCTCTCAATGTGTGCAATGAGAAAAATGTGATTAAGAAATCTTGAACTCAATATGGGAGCTCAAATGCTACACGACGATAATGAGGACGATGAAAATGGTCATGGTGAATAATGAAGAGAAAACCCCTCTATTTATATCTGTTAAACACACACATTGTGTATGAGGAAAGATAAACACACACATAAAAAGATAGGCATTCGTTGCATCTTTATTACACATAGATGTACATTTATAATACAATAATGTGACTCTTGGATTCATCTTCCAAGGTCACTTGGACTCCTTTGTGACTCTTTGTTTTCCACACCTACCCATGGAGGATTAGGTGTTCAACATCCCCCCCCTTAATCCGAAGGGGTATGTGTGAGTCTAAGAAGAGAGTTGTAATACAAATCTGCAAAATATGCATGGCAGCACTTAGGCTGAATCAACTCTCTCAAATGTTGACATAAAGAGGTGGTTTAAGGATGACCACCAACACTGGAATGCAACACTTATTACAGTTCCCAGAACTCTTCCAAAATTGGCAAGAAGCTAAGGGCTTATGCTAGAGGAATTGTCCCTCATATTTAAAGGGAGACCTTCAACCTAAAATAAGGGAAGTCTACAACCTGTGATGGTTTAAGGATGACCACCAACACTGGAATGTTTGATGCAATTCCTGGAACTCAACCAAATCTGGCAAGAAGCTGAAATCTTCTGCTAGAGGAAGTGTTCTGAAAGAGGAAGAATATCAACCAAAGGCATGCTCATGGGCATCCGTGTCTCTGGCTACAACTCTGAATCTAGAATGACGAATTGTGGCTCAGGCTCGCTTGAACTGCTGTGTCTCTAGCTACAACTTTGAATATGGAATGAGAGATTTTGGCTTAGGCTCGCTTGATGTGACGTCGAAGTTTGTAGATGACCACCATTTTCCCCCCTGTTAGGTACAAGGTGAGATGATGGCGAAAACTCAACCGTAATTTTGCTCAATATTCGAGAACAAGTTTTGACATGTGACTTAAACATCTTCTTGGCTGCTGATGCCCATTGCCAAGAAGCGATCCATCCAAGATGAATCTTTGTTCTTGCAGGAGGCTTGTTTCTGAAGCATCTGTGTGAAGAATGGGTGTGCCGACCATAGTGCTTGCATGGATGAAGATCAAAACATTGATCTTTCATATGGCCAACTCGATCACAGTGTTGGCATTTTATAATTTGTTGTTGTTGCTGTGGAAGTGGAGTAGGATTTGGAACAACTGCAGGTGAACTGTCATAAAGAAATACGTCACTTTGAAATTTGATAGGCTTGGAGTAGTCCGGAATATGAAAGGACACATCCTTTTCATATCCAAGACTAGTTCTATGATTGTTGTGGAAAATCTCTTCCCAAGGTCTAATGATGGGCTTGGGAGGTGCAGACTGAATTGCTGCATCTGCATGTAAATCGGCTCTTGTACAAGGAACTGAATGTGAACCAACTGCAACTTTATCTTCTTGCTACTGATGGGAGTCCTCAATTTTCTGAACAGAAATAGGTTCAGAATGATGACTCTTTTGCTGAAGTTCATCTTGCTGAAGCTGAGACTCCAACTGCAAAAACTCAATCTTGTCTTGTGCATCTTGCAAGCAAGTTTGAATATTAAAAAGAGCGTTCTTGCTCATTTTTACCATATCATGAACACTGGAATGAATGAGGTTATTCAACAACTCTAATGCATCATTGATTTTAGCCATTTTTCTCAACAACTCAGGCTCAAAAGAAATAAAGGGTGTCGGCTTCAACCTATATTGCACTCGTTTACAATGTGATTCAATTTACTTTTACAAAATACAAATAACTTCAAAGAACCTTCCAATTATGGAATTCCCAAAATACAAACTCTGCTACTCAAATTATGGAGAACCTCAAGGTATAGACTGGGCTATCTAACCGGCAAGAAACAATGACTCACATCAACAATTTCTCAACAAATCAAAGTTACACTTCAAACATTGATTGCAACTATGAATGAAGAAGCAATATCCACTCACAATGTGAGTTCAATACAATGTCACTGCAAATATTTTTGTAAATGTGCAACAAAAACTACTGTGCAATAACCCTTTAAGGCAGATGATTTCTCTCTTCTTCAAAGAGCAGTTTTACGCCAACAACAACTAAACTCAACAAAAGAAGGAGATTCAAAAACTTTGATGTTTGACCTTGCTGTATTGCTTCACAATAAAGACTAAGAGAAACTCCAAAAATCAAAAACTTTGTGTGGCCAAACTATGAGTGAATGCCACTGCTGTTTTGAGAATGATGACCAATTTACAACTTGTCTTCACATTGTCAAACTCTTTGAGAGAGTCACCCTTCTATATATGCCACAAATCATACACCACAAGCCTCACTTTTCTACTATGTAGACAATCCATTTACTCATATGCCATTTCCTCTCTCTCTGCTGTTTTTTTTTGGGAAAAACAAAGGTATTAACTGGGGGAGGTTTTTACTAGGGAAGGTATATATGTAAATTTTTATTTATTTTTTAAATCATTTACAGAAAAAAATGGAAGGGAATTAATCTGTAAAAAAAATTTAAAAATAAAAAGGCTGAATTTGTGGGAATGTCGAGCGGCCAATGATGTGGGAAGTGGAGGTAGTGAGGGGGATGGGTCGAGAGGGCGGAGAGGGGAGTGGGATGGGAGGGCCGAGGGCCGTGGGAAAGGGGGGCGGGAGTAGGAGGGTAGAGTGTAGCAGCGAGGGTAGTGGGTAGGTTGAGTGGTGAGAAGGGGTGGGGAGAAGGCGGTGGGAGGGCGTTGTTGAGATCTGAGGGGAGCGCGGGTGTGGGAAGGGGGTAGCGTAGGGAGGGGGTGGCGTTTCCATGGGGAAGGGTCGGGTAATGGGTCACGGTAAGGGGGAAGGGGTGAGGTAGTGTGGGGAATGGAGAGCCGTGAGGGCAGGGAAGGGGGAGGACGAGTGCGTGAGGGGATGGTTGGGTTTTGGGTGAGGGCGCAGTGCGGGTTGGGGAGTGTGGAGATGGGGGTTGTGCGTTGAGGAGAGTGCACAGGTGAGTCCGGTAGGGAGTAAGGGTCGAGGGGCCTATGAGGGGGTTAGGTGAACTGGTGCAAGGGGGAGAGCGAAGGGTTGGGGAGCTGTGTGAGAGGGGTAGGTTGTGGTCTGCGAGGGGGAGAGAGAAGGGTTAGGGAGGGTCGAGCTGTGAGATGAGGGGGCAGAGCCATGAGGCAGCGCGAGGGCGGTATTGCAGTGAGGTGAGTTTGAGTGCGTATGTGCAGGCGGAGCAATGGTGAGGGAGGCCGGGGTGGGTTGGGAATCGGGTGTGAGGAAGAGAGCGTTTGGGAAGGGTGTTGGGATTACGTGAGAGCTATGAGGAAGTGAGTGCAGAGGCCTGTGAGGGGGTTTGGGTGGGTTAGGTAGTGTGAGAGGGGGGCGTACTGCTGTGCTAAACGGAGGGCAGATAAGGAGATGAGGGGGCCGAGGGCTGAGAGCCTTGCTCATAAATTTATTTTATTTTATTTTATTTTTTTATTATTTTTTTTAAGATAGTAAAATACAGCAGAGCAGTAGAATATAACGGAATTTCACAAATGTACAACGGAATTTCTGAGGGAGTGGTGCAATTGCAGAAACAGGAGAATTTACAGTAGTAAAAACTCAGTCTTTTTTTTTTTGAAACCCACTTTAAACAATATTTTTCCAGCTGCTCTCCAATGTGCAGAAATAAAAGTAGGTAGCAGAAATTGTAGGAAAAATTCAGAATTTTTCTTTTCTGAATTGCAGAATGGTAGGAGTAGTGAAAAACCTGTAGAATTTAAGATGCACAATGCGGCTCTTCACAAAACTAATTTCTGAATGCTGCAAAAGATTGATGAATACTACAAAAATCACTGTTGTAGAAAATCTCTGAATGCTGCAAAAATGACCAGCATTTTGCAGATATATGCAGGCCACAAAAACAAATGGCTCACTTAAGGTTGAGCTGGTTATGAACGTATCAGCTGTAATACCATGTTAAACACACACATGGTGTATGAGGAAAGATAAACACACACATAGAAAGATAGGCATTTGTTGCATCTTTATTACACATAGATGTACATTTATAATACAATAATGTGACTCTTGGATTAATCTTCCAAGGTCACTTGGACTCCTTTGTGACTCTGCTTAGTGAAGCCCATATTTGGACACTCTTTATACGAATTCCCCACCTCATGGCATTTCCTGCATCTAAACGACACCCCTTCATAATCAAGAACCTATTGCCACATCATGCCATCAAAGAGCATATTGAAATTATCATGCAGACCATCCCTTGTGTCGAGGAAGATCAATATACGAGCAACTGCCCTGCTTCCAGTAATCAGATAAGACCTATCATGATCAAGGTAGAGCCCAAATTGACCCCCAATGTTTCGGAGAGCAGTGTCATTCCAGAATTGAGCAGGCAGTCCAGGAAATCACATCCAGATAGGGCCAGGGCTAGCATTTTCTTTATTAGGGTCAAATAGCGGAACCCATCGTTTAAGATGAACAGGGTGCATTTCAATATGCCAGTATTGCTTGAGAGTCCAATCAGATTGTTCCGGCCAGGTGAAAGTAAGGGAAAACCAACCTTTGGTAAGAAATAAAACTTCCAGGAGGGTTTCAAGAGTGCCTCCCCAAATCTCACGGGTCCACTTCTTCAGTCGCGTAGTGGAGTATTTTCAGCCACGCACCTTCCCTACTAACATTGTGGCAGCAATATGCGCCAGATCTGCCATACCACATTCACGTTCGAAGTTGGAGAACTTGTTCTTTGTGATCTTGTTCTTCTTTCCTTTGTTAGTATGCCCCAGGGCTGGGTCTTCAGAGTTCTCAGAGTCCAATGATGAGTTCGGCTTATCCGAGATGGGAATGTCCTTAAGAATGTTAGAGATAACCCTCGAGGCCGAAGTAAGAGCACACTCCGCAATCCTGCTGTTAGACGCATACTGCAGCGCTGCAGTGTAATATAGAACCACCGATATTGAGGTGTTCTAATGTAAGTGTTGTCTCCCCAATGATCTGAAACACGACATCCGCAAATCTCTCCGATGACCCTAAGTCTACCTCAACCAAGTTTGTGTTCCCAGCCAGTGAAAAGCCCCATAACCCATTATTCGAGGGTGAGGGTGTGGTAAAAATGAACTGTTCAAGTTCCCCAATGGGTGATGAGTTGCCTGCCACATCGATATGTATAGGCCGAGATGGCACCGAAATAGTCGGAACAGGGACCATGCATCCATCCCGTCCGCCTCCTATTAAGTATTAAGCCCCCATATGTCCACACCGGCCAACGGATCCTCCGTGTAATCCACTTCATCCTCGTAAGCACTCATGTTGTCCAGCAAGTCAAGCCCGGGCCAACAAACCTATTAACCAATAGCAAGGGGAAGAAACCAAGGGCCCGCATTGACAGGCCAGAGTTCAAATGCTGGAGCAGCAAACAATCCAAAGGAGCATCGACGAAGCCAAAAGTAGACACAAGAAAAGTACTCACCCGCACCGAGGTATCTGACCCTGTCCGAAGCTTGTTAGATGACCAACAGGGTTCACGGGTCTCGGCTAAAAGACCCCACACGTCAGTAGTCACAACAAATTCTTATAGATGTGGGCGAAAGCAAATAAGCCGATGTCGTCTAGTAGATAATGGCCGGAAAATAACTAGACCTGAGGTCATGAAAACCAAGCAGATGCCGAAGAGGGGTCCCATTGCCGACCACTTAGTGGATAACAGAGCCCGATGCATCAGTGAGGAGCCGCCAGGGTTCGTGGCCGCCATTGCTAGGGTTCCTACAAACCTTGGATTAATGTTTCATACTCTGCTATATTGTTTGAGATCATTGCTAGGGTTCCTACAAACCTTGGATTAATGTTTCATACTCTGCTATATTGTTTGTGCAATCGAATTCAAGTTGCAGACTAACATGACTTTTTCTCCTTCTGGCGATTTAGAATGTATTAGGCCATTAGTTCTTCTTTTTCACTCACACACTAGGGGGCATATGTTATAGATGAATTTGGACATTATTTATCTTATGACTTAAATTGATCCTTTACTACATCCCACTTTTGATCCAGGTGGATATTGGTGGCCACCCGCCTATTCCACTTGGGCCCCCACCATTGTCTCTTTTAGTTTTTCAGTTTCGGCATAACTTACTATTTTTAGCATTTTTTCGGGTCCTGAACTTTTGGAGCCGTTTTGAGGCCCTCGGATAGAGCTTTCTAATGATGTATCATGAGCGTCAAACGGAGATAGTATGCCAAAGTTACGTCCCTGGGAAGTTGAAACACCAATTTACCCAAACGGGGCCCATAGTTTTGGCGCTTCATCTCCTAGGGTTAGGTTTTTGGATGTTTAGGGTTCTCCATTGTTTCTAAATAATAAATAGGCCCTCGAGCCTCATTGTAACTCAGTTCAGAGGCCTCTCTCCTCAGAGATAGCTACCAGTGCCCTAGCTAGTTTTATTTCCATTCTGTCTGTAAGCAAATTTCAGTTCTTTGATATTAATGAAATGAAGTGTTATTTCCACGACATCTCTCTATTTATGGTTATATGTTTATTCTGTTGCGTTCCTGCATAAATCCGGATCAACTTTAGTAGCCTTGAGTTTCCTAGACCCAATGTAGAGTATTATTCTTTGTGCTTGTACATTGCATTAATTCAACTTGCAAATGGCTAGTTAACAACATGTGGGAAGGATCAAAACAATATTAATAAATATAAAATGTATGAAAAATACGAGCTTTGAGCATAAGAAGTAGAATTCATACAATTATGTTGCTAAAAATTAAAGTCCCCTATTATTTGAACCAACTCCAAAGCATGTAAATAAAGACTTTATAGTTAAAGAAAGTTAACATTGACTCCAAAATACCATTTTGTTGGAAGAATAGTTTAAAGGTTGTAAAGTTGAATCAGAAAACCCTTGGTCCCTTACCTCTTCATGAAATCCTTAGTTTTTTTCGAGTATAACTTGGCTCTTTTAGGGCTTATTGAGCCACTTTTTGGATCCCATATTATATCAAAATTCCTTTCTTTCTAACTGAGAGTTTGGTGTCTAAGTCGGAAGAAGCTCAATTCCTGTATATATATTAAGCACCGGTACTTTTGTTGTTGTCTTTTGAATATAATAAATATAAATTGATCTTGCTCACCTAAACAGTGCAAGCCCCTCCTTAAAATTCTTGTAATATTATGTTATTGTATGTTAACATAGGACATTCATTTAACTAGTTCTACACATAAATGAGGCTCAATAAGTATTACTAATGTAGATTCGTCTTAAGCACGATCTAGCATATGTTGAGAGGGATCAAATCTTTTGAGGTGCAAGCCATTTTTATAGTGCAAAAGTCGAAAAAATGTTTGCATCTCTAGAGATTTGATCCCTTTGGTGTTTAGTACTTATAGATGTGATCTCTCTCTCTCTCTCTCTCTCTCTCTCTCTCTCTCTCTCTCTATATATATATATATATACATATATATATATATATATATATATATATATATATATATATATAGAGAGAGAGAGAGAGAGAGAGAGAGATCAAATCTCTAGAGATGCAAATGTTTTGTTTCATGTTTTGCACTATAAAAGCAGTTTACACACACATACACACACATTATTGTTTAAATTGCATTTTTAAATGTATAAATAGATTTAAGTTTTTGAAAATCCCTTGGGCACTTGGATTGTGTAATCTACATAACTTCAATTCCAATAAATATTTGACAAAATTAACCAAAAAATATAGGAGCTAAAATTTAATTCTTCATTTTGAATTATTTATTTATTTATTTATTTTTTAATTTTAATAATTTACATTGATTTTTTTTTTTAAATTAATATTTTATGGCTAAGAGTGAAAGTGAGAGCCAGAGCTAGCAATAGATAATTAAAACTAGCCAAAACATGTTTATTCATTACTACTTTTCTATTATAGTTGACTTAATATTTTTATTTTTAGAGAATATTTTATTGAAAATTTGACTAATCTATCTCTTAAACCATACTAGAAGGTCATCAATGAAGAAATATAATCATATATTATAGGATAAATTTTAGCTTGGAGATATATGAAGAAAAACTCTACCAAACTCAAATTAAAAAAAAAAAAAACTGCTAACTAATGTAGCCATATAAATGAAATGGTTAATAAATACCCACAAGCATCAATTCATGATTAACGTAAAAAACACTTACCTCATATTACATTTTAGATTGCCAATATTTAAAAAAATCACAAAAGTGAACAAAATTATCACTTTATTTTAAATTATTTTTATTAATAAAAACATTATTAATTATTATTATTGATTATAAAAATTCTTAGCCATAAAGATTCACTTGTATGAAGATTCTTAACTTATAAATAGATTTTTTTCTCATCACTTAAAACTATAGCTTACCAATATCACATATCTAAAAAAACATAAATCATTTTATACAATATAATATTTTTTTAATTAGTCAATTTAATCAAAAATATTAAAAAAGCACAACACTTTTTAATATAAATATCAATACAAAATATTTCATAAAAATCAAATCTTTTCATCCATTTAATAATTAAACTAAAATTCTGAAAAGATATTCCAAAATACATAATTAAAAAAAAAAAAAAAACCAAAAAAAACAAACATAGATTGCACAACGTGCGACAAATGATCTAATTGATTAAGCTACCAACTAAAATAGTCCGTCAAGTTGGAACTTATAATTTGTCTCTTTTCTTTCGTGGAAAGTTCTAGTGAAGACATCTAACATGTATGCCAAATTCTTGAGCGAGAATGTCAAGACAAAGGTTCTTCGATACCGCTGAGACTGGTCCGTATTTACATTATTTTTCCATTCCCATTTATATCAACAATTTAATTACAATCCGTATCTTCCAACTTTGAACGATGACATTCTTGAGGCCGTGGTCTCTGGAGAGAGGTGGAGATTCCATAAGAATCAATTCAGGGCACACTAACTCAACTTATTATTATGGGTCTAACTCTTCTAGACTAGAGTTTTGCAGAGTTGACTAGTTCACTAATCAAAACTTATTATTATGGGTCTAACTCTTCTAGACTAGAATTTTGCAGAGTTGACTAGTTTACTAATCAAAATGTTATTTCTAAAAATGAGGGTTGATAAGTTTACTAATTAAATTGGTAATTTTAAAAGGAGTTGTTTAGTGAGGGAAGGAATTGTAGGAATTTTTGGACGATTAAAAGTGATTGGAATTTGAGCAATTTTTTAAAAGAAATCTTGCAGTGGAAGTGTTTGATTCATATTTTTGATAGTAGAAATGGATTGAACACCATCAAAAATCTTTAGGTCACTCAAAACATTGAAGTTTGATAGCTATAACTTGGATTTACAAAAATCCCTGTCAGATTTTCTTGAAATTTTACAGGAATTTCCATGATTTTCAGGGTAAAAAAGCAGTGTAGTTAGACTAAGACATTCCAAAATGAGATAGTGTTAGTTAATGGTTATTTATTATTATTTTATTACTATCCAATTTTAAGGTTATTACTAAGTTAGACACTAAATTGGTGTATGTTGCCTTTTGTTTGTGAGACAAGGGACCCACTTCCTTACAGTTACATTTAGTATAATAAATAGACTTACCTCATACTCTATCTCTTCTAATTTTAAATGAAGAAGAAACACATCCTCTCAACCAGTAACCCACTATTTTACCAGCATTATACATAATTTACTAGTCAAACTTACTGTATTAATAAAAATATAGAATAATTAAAGTACGGCCTTACTATCACTATCCATTGACTAGCTCATTCATACACGGGATCACTCATTTTGTCTTCCGAAACAGTCCAAATTCATCCAGGTCGGCCATCAAATCCACGGCCCTTCTCAGCACATTCACCTCAATGCCGTGTCCAAAGCTCCAACATCACTTTTGAGGTATCCTCATCCTTTTGACCCAAACAGTGTAGTTGAAAATGTTTGAATCCACCCAACCCAAACTAACTTATTTAATTTGGAACAATCGAGTCTAACATTTGCAGATTCTTATAATGGGCTCTTTTCTTGCGTCGAGTACCCTGATTCTTATAATTAGCATGCATTCCTTTCATCAAAGTATTAATGCATACGAACTCAAAGTAGGTGTGCCTTGGAAGACGGTGTTCACTGAATTCGTTTCCGTTGGAACAAAATTGACGGGCAATGGAACAAATATCACGGCGGATGCAACAAACATCACGGGATTCTGCGTGGAGGTGTTTGAAGCGGCCATCAAAAATCTCAATTATAATTCCGTACTCCATTACATCCCAGTTGGAGATGGAATTACTGAGCCTAACTACGATGATCTTGTTGGAAACATTACATTAGGGGTATGCAAATCTCGTGTTTCTGTTGTTAGTAATAGTAGTAGCAACTAGTATCTCAAAAACATGGAACACTTGGTCTTGGTCGTATAGATTGTCAGGTGCAAAATATGTAGTAGGTGGATATGTCTGGGTCAAGCTTAAAAGATCAGGTTAAGGTTAAAAGATCAGGTTTCAATAGAATTTTTGGATGCCTGACAGAGTCTTTTCTTTGGTTTTGTTATATATATTTTGAGGATAACATTTACTATTTGCAGTTTGAGTGTGTTAGCGATAGTAGAGTAGATATAGCTGCTAGTAAAAGACTAGATTGTTTCTATACTGAATGACTTTTAATGCTTTAAAGCTGCTTTCCTGAAACCATCAAATTTTGATATATAAAAACAGCTATTTCTTTATAACAAAAAATAAAAATGCCCTACTTTATCAATTTTTTTTTTTTTTAAAACTCAATACATTGTCAGATTGTCATCAACGCCTTTATTTCTCTGAATGTTGATGCAGAAATTTGATGCTGTGGTAGGGGACGTTACCATCACAGCAGCACGAGCTCAAAATGTACTGTTTACACAGGCTGTCTTAGATGCTGGTCTAGTAGCAGTAGTCCGACTCAGGAACGAGGATAGCATTCTTTCTGGTTTTTCATTTCTGAAGCCTTTCAGCGCTGGAGTGTGGGTACTAATAGTCGGGTTCTTCCTTACTTTAGGCTTGGTGATCTATCTTTTAGAGCGCAGAAGGAATTCAGGCAGCAAAAAATTCGGAAATATAGTATGGTAAGAAAATACTTTGGTTTTCAAGTTTTTGTGATTATAAGGTCTCTAGATTTTTTCCATAGTGTTATAGGACACGTAAATCCCATAAAAAAATTCCAATTATAAAAAAAACTAACTATATAGGGAATCCAATCTCTCTTTATGTGCAGGTTCAGTTTTTCGACTTTGTGCACAAATCAGAGTAAGTTACTCTCTTTCTAAGTTTTAACATCTCCAGTTCTGTGAGTAAACTTCTTTTCACTGTGAGGAACGTGTAAACTAATGAAAGTATATGATCGGAATGCTACTGAATTGCGATCAACAGATGATATTAAGACTGTAATGGGGCGCATAGTGGTTATAGCGTGGCTTTTTCTCACGGGAACTCTGTACTCGTGCTATACAGCGAATTTATCGGCTATTCTAACAGCCCCACGTTTAGAACCAACTCTTAACGATATCCAGAGTGTGGTGGCGAGCAGGGTGAATATTGGGTTCCAAAAAGGGTCCTTCGCCGAAACACAGTTGAGAGAATACTTCAAAATTGATGGGCGCAGACTAAAACCTTTAAACAAAGAAGAGGAATATTTTAATGCTTTGTTTAATGGCACGGTAGGTGCCATCGTAGACGAACGTCCATACATGGAATCCCTAGTGGCAAAACATTGCAATATCCTTACCTTTGCTGGAAAATCGTTCACCACTCAAAACTGGGGATTTGTAGGTTATTCATAAATGCCACTGTAATTTGATTTCACTTAAAAGCATTCAAACATTACTATTCATGATGTTCAGTCCATTATTTATGGTTTTTTTTAATTATCTAATCTCATTGATATCTGTTGCCTCTGTGCAGGCGTTTAATCAGACGGATGAGAAATTGGCAGAGAAGATTTCTATTATAATACTCGAATTAGCAGACAATGGCACACTGGAAGACTTACGCAAAAAATGGTTGCCATATTACCATGAGGATTGCAGTGGATATACTCCGCCGGAATCCGGCCAAATTCAGGTTCACAGTGTGTGGGGTCTTTTTGTCGTATCAGGATTGGTTACAGTTATAGTATTATTGATTTACCTGGTGCGATGGAAATGCAACGTTTCGAAAGTAGCCCCACAAACTGTTCTCCCAGACTCATCTGGCCATGGTGAAGGCTTGGAACTATAAAATAACCATGTGGCTATTTCCACATAATTAATCTTTCTTTTTCTCCGAGTATACCGTTGTGTTGAAAGAGTTGAGGTTCCAACATGAGGGGATTTAAGTAATGTATTGGAATCTGACTATGTGAAATGAAATTTGTAATTCAATGTTATTTTATAATTATATATGTGATGAATATATTGAAATCTGATTATATGGAATGAAATTTATAATTCAATGTTATTTTGTAAATGATGGCCATGTTTTTGTAACTCTTTTTGCTGTAGCTGAGATTCAAGTTGTAAAAAATATATATATATTTTTTTGGGTGTGCATTTTGCAGAGAAGTTTGAATATGTAAAAGAGAGCATTTGCTTATTTTCACCTTATTAGAGTGTTTAATAATTCTAACAATTCATATAGTCTGGCCATTGTCTCATTATCTCAGCAAAAGTAAAGCCTCAAATAATTTCATCTAGAAATGCACCATTAACTCAAAAAAACAATGTTGACTCTGCTATTAAAGATATATAATATAAATGGGGATGTTATTTGATTTTAAGCTTTCTACAAACACCTTTATAAAAGATCCCTCTATTCTTCGAACTTTGGCAACTCTCATATATAACATGTACTAGACTTCAATACAACAACATGTAAGTCAATAGTAGACCAACCAATGGTTAACGCACATACCAATGTAACTCACATAACAATGGCATATAATTACGTCGTAAGGCGTTACTATTTGAAAACAACTTTCCTAGCTGCCACTCTGTCCGTGTTTGAGCCATTGGATGAAATGTAGACGATTGAAATGTTTTAGACCATTAGATCCAATGACTTCTTCAACCTAACTAATTCACTGAATATTACTAATGTCTTCCACATTGCTCTGAAATACGATACATCCTGTAATTTGAATCATTTCATGGTCTCACCCTCCAATGATCAGAAAAACGCAGACGTAGATCAACCTCACGTTGAAAACTTCGTCCATGTGCTACTCCACATGGCTGAGGTTGTGCTGCTCCGCATGGCTGAGACCGACACCAATATCACACGACCCTTGTGCTTGTATATCTCTTGTGATTCTGCTATTTTATTCTATTTATGCTCCTCATTCTTAAACTTCAATCAACCATCATTTTGGATGGATTCTTGCTTCTTGTAGGTATTTTCACTTACATTAAGCTCAAATTTTCGAATTTTGATGGTTTTCGATGTACTTTGGTTTGAACTGTAAGATTGGGCTCTGCAGGGTTCGATCCTTGGACCGGTAATTTTGGCTAGTTTCGGTGAGCTTTTGTTTGAATGCTTTAGTTTGGAATTCACGCACTTAACCTTACTACCAGAGATTCTTTGAAGAATAGGGCGCGAGCCGCACTGTCTTAAGCTACTCTGGTGGCCTCCAATTTTTGCAGAGATAAAGTTATTTATTTTTCAAGATTTTTGTCTTTTAGATCGAGTGTGCTCCAACTTCTTACAGACTCGCCTTTATTTCTGGCATTGAAATATAATCTAGTCACATAACCTATCAGATTTTATTGTTTTTGCTTGACTATGCAGTTCAAAATGGCTTATACTCTGCGTTGCATTGTTTTGTCTTGCTATGTTTCTGCAGCTGAGCTTAGCATCGTTGCAGTTCTGCCCACTGGAGCGGAGACTAAGACCTATAATGAATGGGCTGAACACAACAGGTTTCAAGTGAATGATAGTATCTGTAAGTTGGTTTTCTTTTTTTTTGCATAGCAAAATCTGCATGCAAACTTTTGTTTTTGTTATCTCACTTTATCCCATTAGAAACTTTTCAACGCAATATATCCCCAACTAAGCCACCCTAAGACACTTGATATATATAAACTTATGCAAGCTTAATAATGAATGTAACCTAGTTATTGTTACATAAAATGATGTTTTACCCTCCTCATCCAAGTGTAGGTGATAGTTCCATAAGAGCCCCTTGTATAAGGAGAAGCGTTATGGGTTCATGAACAATGTTGGATGCCTTACAACAAGTGTTGGTTGTATAGCTGCATGTGTTAGTATTTGTTGTTGGATTTATAATAGCTATGGAATGATTCTATGCCACTTCTAATGCTCTTATCCCAAATTATGTACAAATAGTTGGTAATTTTGGTAACCCTCCCAAACACATGTACTATATTAATATTGGGATAGGGCATGAATAACTTTACAATATGATTTAAGCCTATATATTAGCTAAATCTATGGTTACCTCATCTCATCTTTAGCTAGTGATCCATTGGATCAAATTTATGCTCGAAATTCAAAGTTGTCAGAATGGTGTGGAACCTAAACTACTATGTAGATCTCGTCGTTATAAATCCAACACAACTTGTTTTGTGCAAAATCGACACCGTATGCTCCTACAATCACGATCTGAAGTTTTGGTCAAACAAGCAAAATTTTTGTAGACATGGTGACTGGGCTACTGACTGTGCAATCCATATAGGTGACATCATACTGACATCAACATGATGACTGGGCTCCTTCAGTCAATGGTTGGTCAACACCTAGCATCACCAGATTGGCTGTGAATTGGGTGATTTTTATTGGTTGGAGAGTGGACCAATGAGATGTTCCCACATGGCCCAATCAGAGGCCGCCATGTGGCACCTCCTTATTAGCCAAAATTTCTTCAAAGTTCAAGTTGAGGTTAGCGGGGGTTGAACCCGAGATCTCCCACCTACAATACCAACACCCAACTGTCACGCCACACATTAGTTCATATAACATATGTGTTAAAACATGTATTTAAGTTTTAATGACGCCATGTTTTGGGGGCAGGCCGGGGCTAGCCCTAGCCCTGGTCATCGCGCCCATGGGAAATAAGGGACGGGACCAGGGGCTAGGGCTTAACCCTACCCCCCATATATATTAATAAAATGTTCGATCCTTAGCCATTAGAGGGAAAATTAAGTGTACCACAATTTGCGCTAGTGGGTAGAGAAAAATTTGCTTCGTTAGCAATTTTTGGGGCAAATTTGTAGGATGGTTTGCAGGCAGGGAAAATTTGTAGGACGAATAGCTAAAGAACTTGGGAGGATCACAACTTATTCAATTTTTATCCTTTTTGGGAGCAGAAAGAGGCTAGATAGGGGTTTTTGAGTGCTCTGAAGCCATTGGAGTTATCAGTAAAAACATTTGAGCACTGTAATTTACTATAAACACCATTTTTTGAGCATAATGAAAGATGCCCAACCATTAGAAGCTGGACTAGGAGATGTAGCCAAGGAGGGGTGAAGTCCTTCATCATTTTCTGCTTTGTGTTTTCTGTTATGGTGATATTTTCTTTTGTTTACTGTAAAAAATGAGTTTAATTTTCATGTTTATGTGTTTAATAATTTGACAAAAGAGGCTTAAAACCCTCATTTAATCACTTGCAAAGTTTTACATAGTCCTTAAGCAATTTCACATACAGATAAGCCAGGATTTGGTATCTCGCTAAAGGAGAGGCATCCACTACTATTACCTAGACCTCAAAATTCTATTTGGCTTTAACTGATTCAAATTTCCCTTAACATCATTCTACTCTTGGTTAACATAGTTTTCAAGATTCCTAATATAACTTAGAGCTAATAGATATCCATGATTTCTTAAATACGGAAGGAAGTTATTGCATTAGAAAAAAAGAGAAATACTTATTCACCTATTTATTTCAAGTAGAGGTGTTGGCTATGTCACCTACCTAATCGTGGTATACTTAGGGTAAGTGTGTTGTCTCATACCTTTATTTTTTCTTATAGGTAAATTATTTCTACTTCATCTTTCAAGATCAGTTTCTTTTCAAATTCCATTATGATTTATATTGTATTTATGCCATCAATTCCTCCTTTCAAATCATAGGCTAGGTGACGAAACAATACTGAAAGTCAGCCCCACGTAGAGATGGTGAACCGTCGTCGTGGCTCTGTCCGCATTCTCCCTTCAGATACTTGGTTCGCCTCCTCGTGGTACCCTTACTCTCCTTTTAATTTATTTATCAATTTCAAAGAAATTGACAAATAAATATAATCACAACTTCGAATGTTTAATTATATCTCCCGACATATGTATTTACCTCTGAACCTTTATAACCAAAGTTTAACCCTTCGCACTTTATTTTAATACTCCACGCTTTTTAAACAAATAACTTATAATAACCCTTTGGCTCTGTCCCCACCTCTATAATCAATAGACCAATCAAATGCATGTGTCGTACCTCGTTTATCGTTCGCGCATCTACAACAAGCGACCACTGTCCGATGGCCCTCTCCTAGATCAACGGCTCTCGGCAATATCGCTCAGCATCCTGGTACGAAATATAATGTGCGATGGCGTGGTTTAAACGGTGGTTTCCTGGGGGTCCACTTCACCATGTGTCAACAGATCTATGGAATCGCTCGCGTTCAGAAAATACTGCCTATTCACCCAAAAGCTGTGCGATATGGGCAATCCACCTTGCAAATCCATTCGCAGTTTTTGTACAGTGATTAACCAAGGTTAGTCCGGGGTTGCGCTATCCTTTTGATTCATTAACTCAGGTCAGGGATATCGGCTTAAGCGGGAATTTTACCATTTAAACAGAGTTCGAGTCAATCCAATGGCAACAAGCTTCGAAATCGTTTAACTGGAAACAATTGTGAACACACAGAGTTTATTGCAGAAATATCTCTATGCCTCCTCTTCTTTTTTCTCTCCCTTTAATACATCTGAGGGATTACATTTATATACACAAACATATGACTCTTCGGTTCCTCTGAGAGGACTGTTCTAGAAATCAAAGGTCTAATTACAATTATTCAACTAACTGAAATGTGACAGATGGATCGAACGAAACTATTCGACTTCTACAAATCTAACTAATCTAAATGATACAGTCAGCTGAGGTATTGACACCTAGCTGTTATAATTCAAATGTTCTGAACCCTCCTAGCCACAACATGTGGAAAAAATTCCTACACTGCTGGCTAGTGTCTAATGCCCCTGCATCAGACTCCTGAGGGAAATTTTCTTCATGGGCTCCTGTCCATGAGCTCTTCCACTGATCTGCCTATCTTCTGCAACATCCCTTCAGTCATCCAAGTGTCATCTTCCTCTGGTTTGTCCTTCCATTTGATCAAGTACTGAAAGTACTCTTGTCCTCTGGTCCTTCTGAATGGTCTTTTATCCAATATCTTCTCTGGTTGCAATGGTTGTGTTGGAGGTAGCTACTCCTTCCACTCAATCTGTTCCTTGTTTGCTGCTCTCTCTTCTGTACCATCATCTTCATACTTGTACAAATATGCAATATTAAAAATGGGATATATTCCAACATCAGGAGGTAATTCAATCTCATAAGCATTTGCAAAAAACTTTCTAAGTATCTTGCATGGCCCAATCTTTTTGAACTTCAATTTGTTGTACTGCTTCTTTGGGAATCTCTCCTTTCTCAAGTGTGCCAAAACCTGATCTCCTACTTCAAAATGAACTTCCTTTCTGCTCAAGTCTGATCTGCTTTTATATTTGAAGCTGCTGCTTTGTAGTTGTTGTTTCACTTGTTCATGTATGGCCTGGATCTCTGAAGAAAATTCCTCACCATCTGCACTCCTTAGCTCTACCTTTCCCATATTTCTTAAATCTGATATTCCTCTGGGGTGCATTCCATAAACAATATGAAATGGACTCTGCCCTGTGCTCCTGTTTGGTGAGTCATTATATGCATATTCTGCCTGGGATGCTCTCCTGCAAGACTTCTCAACAAATTTCCCAGAATCCTATTCACTACCTCAGTTTTTCCATCAGTCTGAGGATGATAAGCTAAGCTGAAACTTAGTTTGGTACTAAGTTTCTTCCACAATGTCCTTCAAAAATGACCCACAAATCTGGTGTCTCTGTCTGAAACAATACTCTTAGGCAACCCATTCAATCTAACAACTTCTTTGAAAAACAAGTTAGCAACATGGGTGGCATCACCAGTTTTATAGCATGGAATAAAATGCGCCATTTTGGAGAATCTATCCACCACAATAAAGACTGCATCATTCCCTCTCTGAGTCTTGGGTAATCCTAGAACGAAATCCATACTCACCATGTCCCAAGGCCTGTTTGGAATAGGCAAGGGAGTGTACAATCCTGCATTCTGGCTCCTTCCTTTAGCACATTGACAGATTTTGCAATTCTTCACAAACTTGTCCACTTCTGCTCTCATCTTGGGCCAGTAATAGAAGTGACTCAGTTGCTTATAAGTCTTATCAGTACCAAAGTGTCCAACAAGTCCACCACTATGCTTCTCTTTGATAAAATTTTCTCTCATGGAACATCTTGGTACACACAGTTGGCTTCTTCTGAATAACAAGTCCTCCTGCAGGAAATAATCCAGCCACTGGATTCTATCTGTTAAAACAGGGTTACTACATGCCTCAAATGCTTCCTTAAAATTTGGATCTATTTTATACAATTCTTTGAGAAAATCAAATCCTACTACTTCAAAATTTGTTTCTTGAACAGGCATGTGCCTCCTACTCAAAGCATCAACTACTTTATTGGCTTGGCCACTTATATGTTTCAAAAAAAAATTAAAACCTTGGAGATACTCAACCCATTTAGTGTGTTTATGTTTCAAATTTGGCTGCTGTACAATATAATACAAAGCATGATTGTCAGATACAATACAAATTCCTTGGACATCAAATAATGTCTACATTTCTTCAGCGCCTGAACAATTGCATAGAATTCCTTCTCATAAGAGGAATACTTTCTTCTGGTGTCATTCAGATTTTCATTGAAATATGCCACAGGCCTATCATCCTGACTCAACACAGCTCTAATGGACTCTCCACTGGCATCACACTTTACTTGAAATGGTTTGGAAAAATAAGGCAGAATTAGAACAGGCTTCTCCATTATCTTTTGCTTCAAAACTTGAAAGTTTCTTTCCGATTTAGCAGTCCACTTAAATGGCTGTTTGCTCTTCTTTATTGTCTCAATTATGGGTGCATTAATCTTATTGAAGTTTCTTATAAACTTTCTGTAAAAACTAGCAAGTCCATGGAAACTTCTTACCTCAAAGACATTCTTGGGTGAAGGCCACTCCACAATTGCCTTAACCTTTTCTGGGTCCATCTTCAATCCTTCTACATAAACAACAAACCCCAAATACACCAACTCTTCCTTCATGAATGAGCATTTCTTCAAATTTATCAGCAGTTTCTCTTGGTGCAGCTTCTTCAAGACATGATTACGATGCCTTAAATGTTCTTCTTTAGTTCTGCTGAAAACTAATATATTATCCAGATACACTATCACAAATTTACCAATGAAATCTTTCAATACTTCATTCATAAGTCTCATAAAAGTTCTAGGTGCATTTGACAACCCAAAAGGCATTACCATCCATTCATACAGTCCTTCATTTGTTTTAAAGGTAGTTTTCCACTCATCACCCTCTCTTATTCTAATATGATGGTATCCACTTTTCAAATCTATCTTTGAAAAATATTTAGCACCACTCAAACAGTCCATCAAATCCTCAATTCTAGGCAAAGGGAATCTGTACCTGATTGTGATCTTATTGATTGCTCTGGAATCAGTACACATCCTCCAGCCTCCATCTTTCTTTGGGCTCAATACTACTGGTACTGCACATGGACTCAAACTTTCTCTAATCAGCCCCTTGTCCACCAACTCCTATACTTGTCTCCTGATTTCCTCATTTTCCTTGGGAGTCATTCTGTAGGTTGCCTTATTTGGCAGATTTGAACCAGGGATAAAATCTATCTGATGGCTGATCTTTCTCACAGGTGGCAGCTCATCAGGTAAATCATCCACAATAATGTCACAATAATCATCTAACATTTCTTGGATTTCTATTGGCAAATCAGAAATCTTTGTAGAAGTAAGAACTACTTTAGGTTTGCAAACTAAAGCAAAGCTTACCTCTTCTTCTTCTATCTGCTGCAGATATTCCTTCCCGCTCAGCAACAAGGTCTTTGGATCAATCACTCTGTTGGATGGCTCTCCTTCTTCCATGGGTATCAATGTATGGTGTACCCCATATTTGAAGAACTTGTAAGTGTTCTTCTTGCCATCATGCACTGCTGCTCTGTCAAACTGCCAAGGTCTACCCAACAGTATATGACACACATCCATGGGAATTACATCACACAGGACCTTATCTTTGTATTTTCCCATTTGCAACTCTATCTCACATTGTTCTTTTACAACCAGCTGGTGCCCTTTATGCAGCCAGGACACCCTGTAGGGAGTTGGATGCTCCCTTGTCTTCAGCTTCAACTTTTCTATTACCTCAGTGGAAACCAGATTGTCTGTGCTGCCACTATCAATGACTAGCTGGTAGCATTTCCCTTGGACTTTGCATATGCTCCTAAACAAAGTCTTCCTTTGTGCAGGCTCAATGACCTCTTTGGCTTGCTTCAACAGGACCTTATTTACCACCAAGGATTCTCCCCTCTCTGGAAGAATTTCTTCTTCAATTTCTACCTCTTCTCCAGCCTGGGCAACAACAACATTTCTTGGACCAACACCCACATTCTGAAGGACACTCATAGTGCTTATGTCCCACTTGCTGACATTGATTTTTACATTGATTTTTTTTAATTAATATTTTAAATGAAACAAATATTAAAAAAAATAGAATTGTACATTTCTAACACTCAAAAGAGAAATTGCAATATATTTATTTTTATTTGTAATAACTTTATCTATCTCTAAATTTGTTATAAAATTACTTCATATGGATATCCAAATATTTTATTTATGGCTAAGAGCGAAAGTGAGAGGCAGAGCTAGCAATATATAATTAAAACTAGCCAAAACATGTTTATTCATTACTACTTTTTTATTATAGTTGACTTAATATTTTTATTTTTAGAGAATATTTTATTGAAAATTTGACTAATCTACCTCTTAAACCATACTAGAAGGTCATCAATGAAGAAATATAATCATATATTATAGGATAAATTTTAGCTTGGAGATATATGAAGAGAAACTCTACCAAACTCAAAAAAAAAAAAAAAAAAACTGCTAACTAATGTAGCTATATAAATGAAATGGTTAATAAATACCCACAAGCATCAATTCATGATTAACATCAAAAGCACTTACTTCGTACTACATTTTAGATTGCCAATATTTAAAAAAATCACAAAAGTGAACAAAATTATCACTTTATTTTAAATTATTATTATTAATAAAAACATTATTAATTATTATTATTGATTATAAAAATTCTTAGCCATAAAGATTCACTTATATGAAGATTCTTAACTTCTAAATAGATTTTTTTCTCATCACTTAAAACTATGGCTTACCAATATCACATATCTAAAAAACATAAATCATTTTATACAATATAACATTTTTTAATTACTCAATTTAATTAAAAATATAAAAAAACCACAACGCTTTTTAATATAAATATCAATACAAAATATTTCATAAAAATCAAATCTTTTCATCCATTTAATAATTATTAATAATTAAACTAAAATTCTAAAAAAATATTCCAAAATACAATTAAAAAAAAAAAAAAAACATGGATTCCACAACGTGCGACAAATGATCTAATTGATTAAGCTACCAACTAAAATAGTCCGTCAATTTGGAACTTATAATTTGTCTCTTTTCGTTCGTGGAAAGTTCTAGTGAAGACATCTATAACATGTATGCCAAATTCTTGAGGGAGAATGTCAAGACAAAGGTTCTTCGATACCGCTGAGACTTTTGAGGTATCCTCATCCTCATCTGATGCTGACCAAACAGTGTAGTTGAAAATGCTTGAATCCACCCAACCCAAATTAACTCATTTAATTTCGAAAAGTCGAGTCTAACATTTGCAGATTCTTATTGTGAAACTCCTCGCAATGGGCTCTTTTCTTGCGTCGAGTACCCTGATTCTTATAATTAACATGCATTCCTTTCATCAAAGTATTAATGCATACGAACTCAAATTAGGTGTGCCTTGGAAGACGGTGTTCACTGAATTCGTTTCCGTTGGAACAAAATTGACGGGCAGTGGAACAAATATCACGGCGGATGCAACAAACATCACGGGATTCTGCGTGAAGGTGTTTGAAGCGGCCATCAAAAATCTCCATTATTCCGTCCATTACATCCCAGTTGGAGATGGAATTACTGAGCCTAACTACGATGATCTTGTTGGAAACATTACATTACGGGTATGCAAATCTTGTGTTTCTGTTGTTGTTAGTAATAGTAGTAGCAACTAGTATCTCAATAACAAGGAACACTTCGTCTTGGTTGTATAGATTGTCAGGTGCAAAATATGTGGTAGGTGGATATGTTTGGGTCAAGGTTAAAAGATCAGGTTTCAATAGACTTTTCGGATGACTGATACCGTCTTTTCTTTGGTTTTGTTATATATATTTTGAGGATAACATTTACTATAAGATCAGGTTAGATGATTGACACATTGTTTTCTTTGGTTTTGTTATATATATTTTGAAGATTTTGGTTTTGTTATATATTTTTTGAGGATAACATTTACTATTTGCAATTTGAGTGTGTTAGAGATAGTAAACTAGATATAGTTGTTAATAGAAGACTAAGATTGTTTAGATACTAAATGACTTTTAATGCTTTAAAACTGCTTTCCTGAAACATCAAATTTTGATATATAAAAACTGCTATATTTTATAATAAAAAATAAAAAAGCCCTACTTTAAAGAAAAAAAAAATCATAACCACTCAATTTTTTTTTTAAACTTATACATTATCAAATTGTCATCAATGGCTTTATTTCTCTGAATGTTGATGCAGAAATTTGATGCAGTGGTAGGGGACATTACCATCACAGCAGCACGAGCTTAAAATGTACTATTTACGTAGGCTGTCTTAGATGCTGGTCTAGTAGCAGTAGTCCAACTCAGGAACGAAGATAGCATTCTTTCTAGATTTTCATTTTTGAAGCCTTTCAACGCTGGAGTGTGGGTACTAATACTCGAGTTCTTCCTTACTGGAGGCTTGGTGATCTATCTTTTAGAGCGCAGAAGGAATTTAGGCAGAAAAAAATTAGGAAATATGTTGGAATTTCTGATAATTCCAGAACAATATAGAGAGAATAATACTTCTAACATAGAGAATAAGTGGACAAAGATTTGCAGAATAAAATTTTTCTTTCTATTTCATCAACAGAACTAAAACTATTACAAATTTCTTCCTTAGTGGAGGGATTCACAAAACACTTGACTGCTACAGATGCAGTGCACTCAAAATTACTTCTCTTTGTCTCTAAAAAAAAAATGCACAAAACAGTGCTCTGTTGGTCTTACTGTGTTTTCTCTGCCTGCGGGCTATTTCTCAATACACAACGATACAACAATACAATCATTCTTTTTTAATACTGCGGGCCTTTCACTTTTTTATATGGCGCGACTGAAAAATAAAAACATAAAACAAATTACTAAGAAATACATTACCGAAACCTAACTTTAACACAAAAAATTTATATGCGCGATGTACGAGTGGAGCCCACTTCGCAATCGGCAATTGGCGATCGACGGATCGACTTGACAAACAAAAAAATGCAATGTGACAATTGCGATTTGCGATTTGCGATTGAGCGATGATGCGACAATCGCAATTGGCGATCAAACAAAAACTTGGCGGAATGAACCTCTTGAACTTTGTGATTGCGATCGTGCGATGGCGCGACAATCGCATCGCGACTTTACAATCGGCGGATAACATATGTGACATGCGATTGTGATCGCGATTGTGGTGGGACCACATTGCATCGCATCGCGATACTCTTATAACTGCGGAACATGTGTGGTACTCCGTTCCTTTGCGATTGTGATGATCGCATCGCATCGGAACAATCCATATCAACAAGACACTGCAAGTAAAACTTGCGATTGCGATTAGCGCTGAAGTGGTGGGAACCACGTGATGTGTCTCATTCAAAAACTCAAAGTACTTCGCCATTTAAACACATTTTCTTCAATTTTGGTTGTTGAGGGCTTAAAAGCCCGAAAAGACTATCTTTAAATAAAACTCTGTTCTTCCGTGCTTTTAGCCACGAAAGTCTTCATTCTCTGCAAAAACGGCTACGCCCATACAAACATAACTTTTCCTCTGCAATGGTGGCTGCTGCCCATCAAACATTAATTCCTCCTTACGATTTTCTCCTTTCAACTTGAATGCGCGGTGCTGTGCACGCAAGCTCCTCTGCTGCCCCTGTACTCTATTTCTTCCTGCTCTCAAGGCATGCAGATGACTTTAATACTTTCAACACTCCCCCTTAAAGTCAGTTGCTGGGTTATCAGTCATACCCAAGCATTTTCTTAAAAATTCAAAGGTCTTCTGCCCTAATGGCTTTGTCAAAATATCTGCAAATTGCTCCTCTGTTCTACAATGCTGTAAAACAATTTCTCCATTGCTCACTAATTCTTTGATGTAGTGATACTTGGCATCAATGTGTTTCGTTCTCTTGTGAAACACTGAATTCTTTGACAATGCAATAGCTGAGCTATTGTCACAATAAATCACTGTTCCTTTTACCTGTTCTTGGCATAAACTTCTCAACATTCTTCTCATCCAAACTGCTTGACACGTGACTGCTGTAGCTGCCACATATTCTGCCTCTGCTGTAGACAATGCTACAATGGGCTGTTTCTTAGAAGCCCATGAAATGGCTCCTGAACCCATGTGAAAAACATAACTGGAAGTGCTCTTCCGATCGTCTACACTTCCAGCCCAATCACTGTCAGTGTACCCAACTAAATCTCAACATTCTGAAGCAGTATATAAAATACCAAACCTTTTTGTACCTTTAACATACCTCAAAATTCTCTTTGCTGCCTACCAATGTGCATCCTTTGGCTTTTCCATGAATCTGGAAATCAAACTAACAACATGCATTATATCGGGCCTAGTTGCAGTCAAATACATGAGGCTGCCAACTATGCTTTTATACAAACTTGGATCAAAATCCTTGCTGTTGTCATTTTTACTTAACTTTAATCCCATTACTGTGGGACTAATTGCAGCTTTGCACTCCTGCATATTAAATCTTTCTAAAACTTGATTCACGTACTTTGCTTGAGATATAAAAATCCATTTTTCATTCCGTTCTACTTCTATTCCTAAGAAGTATTTCAACAAACCCATATCAGTCATTTCAAATTCTTCTTTCATGACTGTTTTAAAGTTTTCAACAAGGTACTCATCATTACCTGTAAATATTAGATCATCAACATATAACACAACAATCAACATTTTACCATATTTTTCTTTGATGTAGAGGGTGGGTTCTCCCTCACACTTTTCAAATCCATTTTCCAGTAGATAGGAATCTATCCTACTGTACCACGCTCTTGGCGCTTGCTTCAACCCATAAAGAGCTTTCTTCAACTTGCACACTTTGTGCTCTTGGCCTTTCTTTTCATATCCAAGAGATTGTTCAATGTAAACCTCTTCCATTAACACTCCATTTAGGAATGCTAACTTCACGTCCATTTGGTAAAATTTCCACTTGTTTTATGCTGCTATGGACAACACTGCTCTCATGGTTTCCATTCTAGCAACCGGTGCGAAAGTTTCCTCATAATCTATCCCATGCTTCTGCTTATAACCTTTGAAAACAAGTCTTGCCTTGTGTCTTTCTATCTTTACTTCAACATTACTTTTGGTCTTATAGACCCATTTTACTCCAATGACTTCTTTACCTTTTGGGAGTTCAACCAAATCCCAAGTCTTGTTTCTTTATATGGTATTTATCTCCTCATCCATAGCTTCTATCCATTTCCTATCCTTGATAGCTTCTTCGAAATGAACAGGATCATCAGCATGACAATATAAAGCAAACAAAGAATTGATACCTTCATTTGCTGCCTCTTGTTCATAAATGTCATTTAAATTTCTGAACTTCTTACCTCTTTCATTAGGTGTACAAATGCTTGAAGAAGCACTTGAATTTCCTCCTTGTGGTGTGCTTGGAGAAGCACTCCCATTTCTTCTCAAGGGTGTTCTCGCTGCTACTTGAGGTGTCCCTTGCTGTCCTTGTGTTGGTGGAGGTTGTGCTACCGATGAGGTGTTATTTTCAATCACATCTTCCTCATCTTCATCATGAGATAAACAACTTTTAACATTAACTGTTTTCTCAATGCTTCCATCCCATGCTTCCTCTTCAATAAACTGTACATCTTTGCTTATCACAAAATTCTTTGAGGATGGGTTATACAATCTATATCTTTTGGAATCTTCAAAATATCCAAGGAAGATGCACTTCTCCCCCTTACTATCCAACTTCTTCCTCAACTTGTCTGGAATGTGTGCATATGCCACACATCCAAAAACTCTCATGTGGGTGACTCCCTGTTTTCTGCCACTCCACGCTTCTTCTGGAACTCTGTTCATTATAGCTTTTGTAGGGCATCTATTCAAAATATACACAGCACAATTTGCTGCTTCTGCCCAATACTCATTTGGCAAGTGTTTTGCCTTCAGCATACTTCTCACCATTTCCATCATGGTTCGATTCTTTCTTTCAGCAACTCCATTCTGTTACGGTGTGTACCTTGTGGTAAACTGCTTGTGTATGCCGTTCTCTCTGCAAAAACGCAGAAATTCTTTTGATATATATTTTCCTCCTCTATCAGTTCTGAGGACTTTTATATGCAACCCGCTCTGTTTCTCTACAAGAGCTTTAAAATGGAATTTTTTTTGAAATACTTCACTCTTATATTTCAAGAAATAAATCCACACTTTCCTTGTGAAACCATCTATGAAAGTCAGCATGTAATTGCTGCCTGAAACTGATGTTGTTTGCATCGGCCCACATAAATCTGAGTGAATGATCTCTAAGGGTGCTTTCGCCCTTATGCTTTTCCCTGATGGAAAATTTTCTCTGTGTTGCTTTCCCAAGATGCAACCTTTACATAGGCTGTCAGGCTTCTCAATCAATGGAAAACCTCTTACCATTCCTTTTCTGTTCAACAAATTTAATCCTCCAAAATTGAGATGTCCAAATCTCAAGTGCCATAACCAGTTTCCATCTTTCTCTTCCTTCTGAAAGACTTCTTGTGTTACAGCTGCTACACTCTTCCCTTTTCCTTTCAAGTTAGTGTTGAGATTGAGGGGAAACATTCTATTGCTGGTCATTTGTATTTCAACAATGATTTTCTTGCTTGGAGGTATATCCTTTATTGTGCACACATCATCCTTGAAAATTACATTGTAACCTTTGTTTATGAGCTGCCCAATGCTCAAAAGATTACACTTCAAACCAGGAACATAATACACATCTAGAACAAATTTTTTCTCACCATTCCTTGCACGAATACTAACTCTGCTTTTTCCTTTTACAGAGATCTTAGTATCTGTTCCTGTGGTTACTTTTGATTTAACTTCTTCATCTAGATTGGCAAACATTACTCTGTTTCCAGTCATATGATTACTACATCTTGAATCTAAGAACCAAATATCTTCTTCTCTATCTTGTGCTACATTACATGTTAATATCACATTACTTGGGTTCTTTTCTTCTTTTGCTACATTAGCATTCTGCCTATTCTTCATGTCATTTTTCTTCTTTCTACATTCATTGGCATAGTGCCCATATTTCTTGCAATAATGACATTGGACATTGGATTTGTCATACCTTTGTCCATGCGCATGCTGGTGTCCACCTTGCTGGCTGTTGCATTGGCCGTGACTCTGATTTTGACTGTTGCTCCTTCCATGTGAATGTGAAGGGCTGTCCCTTCCACCTCTGTTTTGGCTTTTGCCTCTTCCTCTTCCTCTGCCTTGACCTCTTCCTCTTCCTAAAGGCATCTGGGTCTTGAAGGCGTGCTCTAGAGATGATTTTTCATTTCTACTCAACCTTTGTTCATGTGTCATCATTGATGCATGAAGCTCATCCACTGTGAAATTTGAGAGATCCTTGGTCTCTTCTATGGTGGTAACAATCACATCAAACCTTGAGGGTAAGCTCCTCAAAAGTTTATCCACAATCCTCTTGTCTTCAAGAGTTTCTCCATGGGACCTTATCTGATTTACAATCCCAATCACATGTGTAAAAAATGAGTCTATATTATATGACTCTTTCATGCAGAGAGTTTCAAAGTCTCTCCTCAACAACTGAAGTTTTGCTGTCTTCACTTTTTCCATGCCTTGATAGGCTGTCTTGAGAGTTTCCCATGCTTCTCTAGATCTCTTGGCTGCTACTATCCTTGGAAACACACTCTCATGCACTGATTGATACAATTAGAAGAGAGCTTTGGAGTCTTTCTTCCTATTTCTCTTCAGCAACTCTTTCTCTGCCTGAGTTAAATCTTCAAACTCTTCTTCATCTGCTGGCTCTTCAAAGCCATCCTCGACAAATTCCCATAAGTCTTGAGAAGTAAATAAAGCTCTCATAGTTATTGACCAGTAGTCATAATTTTTCCCATTAAATAGTGGGAGGTGGATATTTCTAATACCCATGCTAGTGCTGGCCCCAGCCATTCTTGCACTCTTAACTATGATTTAGAAAACACTTGGAATAGCTGACTGTTCTGCAACAGTAACACAATGAACTGTATAGAGAAATAACTTGAATTATTTTTGGCTGAGTCTTCACACTGCTGGAGAAGCTGCTGCAACAAAGAACTCCTTTCTTCAGCTTCTTTGATCTTCAAAGATCCTGGACTAGCTCCGATACCATGTTGGAATTTCTGATAATTCCAGAACAATATAGAGAGAATAATACTCTCCTTTTAACACAGAGAATAAGTGGACAAAGATTTGCAGAATAAAACTTTTCTTTCTATTTCATCAACAGAACTAAAACTATTACAAATTTCTTCCTCAGTGGAGGGATTCACAAAACACTTGACTGCTATAGATGCAGTGCACTCAAAATTACCTCTCTCTATCTCTCAAAACAAAATGCACAAAACAGTGCTCTGTTGGTCTTATTGTGTTTTCTCTGCCTGTGGGCTATTTCTCAATACACAGCGATACAACAATACAATCATTCTTTTTTAATACTGCGGGCCTTTCACTTTTTTATATGGCGCGACTGAAAAATAAAAACATAAAACAAATTATCAAGAAATACATTGCTGAAACCTAACTTTAACACAAAAAATTTATATGTGCGATGTACGAGTGGAGCCCACTTCGCAATCGGAAATCGGCGATCGGCGGATCGGCTTGAAAAACAAAAACATGCAATGTGACAATTGTGATTGAACGATGATGCGACAATCGCAATCGGTGATCAAACAAAAACATGGCGGAATGAACCTCTTGAACTTTGCGATTGCGATTGCGATCGTGCGATGGCGCGAAAATCGCATCGCGACTTTACAATCGGCGGATAACATATGTGACATGCGATTGCGATCGCGATTGTGGTGGGACCACATCGCATCGCATCGCGATACTCTTATAACTGTGGAACATGTGTGGTACTCCGTTCCTTTGTAATTACGGTGATCGCATCGCATCGGAACAATCCATATCAACAAGACACTGCAAGTAAAACTTGCGATTGTGATTAGTGCTTAAGTGGTGGGAACCACTTGATGTGTCTCATTCAAAAACTTAAAGTAATTCTCTGTTTAAACAAATTTTCTTCAATTTTGGTTGTTGAGGGCTTAAAAGCCCGAAAATACTATCTTTAAATAAAATTCTGTTCTTCCGTGCTTTTAACCACGAAAGTCTTCATTCTCTGCAAAAACGGCTACGCCCATACAAACATAACTTCTCCTCTGCAATGGTGGCTGCTGCCCATCAAACATTAATTCCTCCTTACGATTTTCTCCATTCAACTTGAATGCGCGGTGCTATGCACGCAAGCTCCTCTGCTGCCCCTATACTCTATTTCTTCTTGCTCTCAAGGCACGTAGATGACTTTAATATTTTCAACAAAATATAATATGGTAAGAAAATACTTTGGTTTTCAAGTTCTTGTCTCTAGATTTTCCATAGTGTTATAGAATAATTGTTGAGGTAAATCTCATAAAAAAATTCCAATTATCAAAAGCAACTAACTATATAGGGAATCCAATCCCTTTTTATGTGCAGGTTCAGTTTTTCGACTTTGTGCACAAATCAGAGTAAGTTTCTCTCTTTCTAAGTTTTAACATCTCCACTTCTATGTGTGAACTTCTTTTCACTGTGTGAGGAACATGTAAAGTAATGAAAGTTTATGATCAGAATGCTACTGAATTGGGATCAACAGATGATATTAAGATTGTAATGGGGCATATAGTGGTTATAACGTGGCTTTTTCTTACGGGAACTTTGTACTCGTGCTATATAGTGAATTTATCAGCTATTCTAACAGCCCCACATTTAGAACCAACCCTTAATGATATCCAGAGTGTGGTGGCGAGTAAGGTGAATATTGAGTTCCAAAAAGGGTCCTTCACCGAAACACAGTTGAGAGAATACTTCAAAATTTATGGGCACAGATTAAAACCTTTAAACAAAGAAGAGAAATATTTTAATGCTTTGTTTAATGGCACGATAGGTGCCATCGTAGAAGAACGTCCATACATGGAATCCCTAGTGGCAAAACATTGCAATATCCTTACCTTTGCTGGAAAATCGTTCACCCCTCAAAATTGGGGATTTGTAAGTTATTCATAAATGCCACTGGAATTTGATTTCACTTAAAAGCATTCAAACATTACTATTCATGATGTTCAGTCCATTCTTTATGGTTTTTTTTTAATCTAATCTCATTGATATCGGTTGCCTCTATGTAGGCATTTAATCAGACGGATGAGAAATTGGCCGAGAAGATTTCTATTATAATACTCGAATTAGCAGACAATGGCACACTGGAAGACTTACGAAAAAAATGGTTGCCATATTACCATGAGGATTGCAGTGGATATACTCCACCGGAATCTGGCCAAATTCAGGTTCACAGTGTGTGGGGTCTTTTTGTCGTATCAAGATTGGTTACAGTTATAGTATTATTGACTTACCTAGTGCGATGGAAATGCAACGCTTCAAAAGTAGCCCCACAAACTGTTCTCCCAGACTCATCTAGCCATGGTGAAGGCTTGGAACTATAAAATGACTATGTGGCTATTTCCACATTAATCTTTCTTTTTCTTCCATTATATCGTTCTGTGTTGAAAGAGTTGAAGTTGGGCATCTTCATGTTGATTGAGGGGATTTCAGTAATCTATTGGAATACTATGTGAAATGAAATGTGTAATTCAATGTTATTTTATAATTATATATCTCATGAATATATTGAAATCTGATTATATGGAATGAAATTTATAATTCAATGTTAATTTGTAAATGATAGTTATGTTTTTGTAACTCTTCTTGTTGTAGCTGAGATTTAAGTTGTAAAAAATAAATCTATTTTTTGCACAGAAGTTTGAATATGTAAAAAAGAGATTTTGCTTATTTTCACCGTGTCATCAAAATTAGATAATATTAGAATGCTTAATAATTCTAACAACTCATTTAGTCTAGTCAATGTCTAAGAAAAAGTAAAAGCCTCAAATATTTTCAACTAGAAATGCACCATTAACTAAAAAAACATGTTAGACTCTCATATTAAAGATATATAAATATAAATGGTGTTGTGATTTGATTTTAAGCTTAATGTTACCTTTATAAAAGATCGCTCTATTCTCTAAACTTTGGCAACTCTCATATATTAATATCAAACCCTTGGTGTTATTAGTTCTTTATGTTTAATTGGTTTATTAATTTCTTGAGTTTAAAATATTAATTCTTAGGGTTTCTTAATCTCATGAGTTTAAAATATTAATTATTAGGGTGTATTAATTTCTTGGTTTATAATATTAATATTTATCCCTTGGGTTCACCAATTACTTTGGTTTATAATATTAATAATGTCTTGGGTTTATTAATCTATTTAATTTCAAATATTAATTATTAGGGTTTATTAATTTCTTAGGTTTTTGAGTTTAACAATTTTATTCTTAGGGTTTAATAATATTTTTTGTTTTTAATATTGATCCCTTGGCCTTATTGATCATGTAGGTTTTTAATATTTATCTCCTTGGCTCACAGATTCCTTTGGCTTATAATATTAAACTCTTGTGGTTATTAGTTCTTTTGGTTTATAATATTAGTAATCCCTTGGGTTTATTAATCTTTTGAGTATTAATATTATGATTTACATTATGGCATAATATGTTGGGTTATAATATAGATTCTAGTATATAGAGTTTATAATTAGGGGTTAATATTGTGTTTATAATATTTGGGTTTAATATTAGGGTTTATAATATTGTGTTTAATATTTAGAGTTTATAATATTGGAGATCATAATATTTATATTCATCATATTGATTCTTAGGTTTTATTGATCTCGTGTTTTTAATATTGATCCCTTGGCCTTATTGTAATGTTCCTTTTTCAAGATTGCTCATAAATCATGCATTGACAAATTCATTTTCAGGAAAATATGAAATGGAATAGAAAAATGACTCTTGGATCCTTCAGATCAGTCAATAAAAAAACTAAATCCAAGATTTCAGCAGAAACAAATAAGACTAGGTGGGTTAAACAGATCTCCCACACCTAGTTATCTTCAAGAGAAGGCCCAATGAGGGGCTGCATCAAAGTAAAATGCTCTAATGGAAGTGCATAGAGCTATCAATTCATATAAGGTGTTTATAGACACTCAGAAACTGATTCCAAGTATAGCGGAAACTTAGATCTGAATTTAGGATCCAAAAAGTGAGGAAAAGCAGTGATTTTGACCCTAAAATAGATGTATTTAGAAATATGTGTAAAATTAAGGGATATTCTGGGACTTTATTTCAATTCAGGTCATGAGGGACCTATGATCCGAATTTCAGCTCAAACAAATCATTCTAGCTATGTTAAACAGTTCCTCCATCCTCGGATATGCTTAAAAATGCTGATTTCCCATGACTTTGAGTATGCAAAAAATGGCTGAAGCATGCAGAGTGTAATTTCTGAAGAAATTAGACAAAATATGTCTGAAACATCATATATGAAGTTTATTATCACTGATCATGAAGAAAAATGGAGATTCAGCTCCTTTTATACATCAAAAGATCACCCGACAAGGGGATTTCATGAAAGAACAAAATACAAGTATTAGATCTGCAGAGTATGGATCTGGAAAATGTAGAATCAATGAAAATCTGAGTACATGAGCTGAAATGTAAAAAATTACATAATAAGACTGAAATACAAACTTTCCGGAAGAAGGGATGGCCCTTCCTCAAGGAAATGAGCACCAAACTAGGGTAGAAACCCTGCTGCAGCAATGCACTGGAAAAATAACGCGGTTTATAAAGTATACTGCACAGATGATGATGGACGATCCTTTGGCTTGATGCCAAGATCTGAAACTTAAGCTCAATACTTCCTCACTAATCTTCCAGAGAAAGGAATGCTCCCTTTTCTACAAAACTAGATCTGGAAGTGGTGTTGAAAACCCCTCACTGCAACACCCAGCAACACAGTATTATTCTGCTGTAGAAATAACGCTGTCTTGATGGAGGAAGCTTGGCCTCAAGCCTAGATGTGAGGCATTTCAGAACATACCCCTTCAATATCTCCTCAATGAAGGAGGAGGAATTCCTAAACGGGAAATTCCTCTCTCTAGCTAATTAGCTAGAGATTTTGAATTGCCTATGCAATCTCAAAATCGAATTATCTTCAACTGCCTTTCCTTGTGGCCTTCCTCTTTCTTTTATAACATCAGGGTTTGGAAAACCCTAAGCCACCTCCAATGAGTTAACCCTTTTCACATGGAGGGTCTCCATCTAGAACTGCGTTGATCAATGAAGAGGTTCAATGTATCTGGACACTGCTGAGATTTGGTCCTGTTGACCTAGTCAACCTTCTTCATTCCTTTTCACACCTACATGTGTTTTATTAAGATGGCCCAGATTTTTCCATGTTCAAATTGGGCATTGATTTATTTTTCTGATTAGGAGTTTTAGAGTTCCTCCTTTACACTTTTATTCATGAGTTAAGCAAACTGAATTTAAAATGCAATATTCCCATTAGCTGCAAAAATTGGGAATATTACAGTCTCCCCTGGAAAAATGTTTCTTGCCCTCAAGCAACTCTTATTGCAGATGAAAACCATCTATTCCCCTCCAAATGGCACCCACATAAGGAAGGCTTCCTCCATTTGCTGCAATAGGTTATGTATGTTTGGTTCCAAAGTTGTCTTCCACAAATGCATGAGATGACTCCAACTGTAAGGTTAGATGTCCTCTTCTTATTATGAAGCACAAAATGAGAATTACATGATGTCCAACACCATCATAAAAACATGAGAGACATAAAATAAAGTATCTCCTTACATAAAGGAAAAGCTTCATCATGCAAGAACATTCCTCTTTCCCATGTCTCATGGATTTGATTGAGCATTGTTATGCCTTCATTGTTAGCCCTGTTGGCTTTATTGGACCCAAACTCCATCATTCCAGCGTTAGGAAAAAGAAGAAGGTAAGGAGTAATATGGGTAAACAAATATGTCAAACCATATTCTCCTAATAAAAACCACCAGAGCAAGGCCATTTTCTGCCATCCTCCATCTCCTCCATGTAAGATGGACAAGCCAAGATTTTCAAAAGATGATGTACATGCCTTCCTTTGCTACAATTTATCTTTGATACATAGGGCATGAATTAGAAAATTATGAGCTATGGGGTGGTCACCATAGTCATTTAAAAGCAACCAAAGCAACAAGAGGTCTTGCTACCTTCTTTCCTCCTCATGTGCATCATGAAACCAAACCATAGTAATGGACATATGATATGTCACATCAGCCCAATACAAAGTACCATCATCAATGCACATCATGAGATCAATGTGCCAAATTTTACACGATGCAAAACACATAGACATAGGAGATGTAATGTGGCGGCCATACTCTCTCAAGTGAGACAAAAGTATACATGCCTTCTCCTGCTGCAACATATCATTATAATCCAAGGCATGATTCAGAGAATGATGAGCTATTGGGGAGTAACCATACTCACCTAAGAGCAGCCATAGCAATAAGGAATTTTGTAGCCCTCTTGCCCTATCAACATGTGGATCATGGAGCAATAACACAATGATGGACATGTGAAATGTCTCATCAACATAGTATAAGCAAGCTCCCTCATACCACATCATGTCAGAGTCATCCCTCCTCCCAAGCCAAAGTTCATGCATGAAACATACCTCCAACAGAAATGCATGTGGATAAATGAGACATATTTCAAACATGGGTAAATACATGGACATGAGATTTAACATGTGATGTCAAAACTCTCCTTTTAACAACCACATCAACCATGCTTCCTTTTCATATACTCTATTAATGATGCATAAAGCATGAGATGAGAGAATGAGAAACTTTGGGTAGTGATCATGCTTACCCCAAAGAAACCACCGTTGCCATGCCTCCTTATTCAGTTCATGACCATTCTTCAAGGCATAGATCAAAGAAATAGAAATAGGTGCCTTTGGAGAGTGATAAGATTCTCCCAAGGGAAACCAGTGTAACCAAGCTTGCTGGCCCATATATGTATGCAAGTGATCATGTGATCTATCGCTCATCATCCTCATCCACTCACTCCAATATGGAATATGAGAGATGTGCTGCATAATCATGGCATCCTCCCTTTGTAGAATACCATCTCCTTTGAACCAATGAAGAACCCTGCATCTCATGAAATATTGAAATTCATCTCTGTTGAGATCTCCTAGTGAGACCTCTCTTCCATCTATGGCCTTCCAAAACCAATGAGGATTTGAATCTGCAGTAAGTAGAAGTCTCTCTTTGAGTTGTAGCATGCTCATTGAGAGAGTGTCATCTAGAGGGGAGAAAATGATTCACATCTCAAGATTTCTACTCTTCATCTTCTTCTTCTCTATTGCCCCAAGGTTGAAGCTGCCTCTAGAGTGCTCCAAGAGAGATGAAGCCTTTTTTCCACAGTCACTAAGTGACAGCGCTGCAGATCTGCAAAGTGATGCATGTACTGTCTCAAAGCAAGTTTCATTACTGATCTCACAATCAGCCATTGAACATAGGATAGTACTAATCCCATTTCTTGAGACCCTACATCTTAACCCAAGAGATTGAATGCAGCTCAAAAATGATGCATAGGGATAGTTTCTAGTCTCATCCTTGATTAGATCAAGGGTCCTCTACGCTGTGACATGTCTTTTCTTCAAATCGGCATTTTGATTTAATCCTTGGATATGCATTAATATTGAAACAACATGAGCTGAAATTTCATGTATACCTTGGATCAACTGATATGTGGGAACCTCTTGACAAAACACAAGAGTTCCTCCACCCGGATCAATGATGCCTCCAACTGCTGGCAAGAATGATGGCCTCCTTTCTTCAAGCATACCATCGCTGGTATCTTCCTCTTCACCTTGAAACCCTTTAGGAGTTTCTTTGCATCTCTCTCCTTCATTGCTATACCTCTCACCTTCTTCAAAGAAAGTGAGCATAGTAGATCTATGAGAAGATCTAGGATTATCCGGTCTTCTTATTTGCTGATAGGAATTTCTAGGGCTTCCTTCTTCTTCTTGAAACCTTATGCAGGTCTCACTACAGCTTGCTTCTTCTCAAAACCCTCTAGGAGTCTAGGTGCATCTTCTTTCTCTCTTTTGATCTACCTTTTTGGAGAGGCTCTTCTTAGATTTGAACACTGATGAGAGTAAACTCATCCTCTCCATCATTTTGATATCTGTTTCTTCTCTTCTCTGATACTGCTGTATTTTCCCTCTTCAGGAGTATCAAGATTCTATTCCAGAGATTGACTGTAGGGGCATTTACTAGATATGTCACCTTTGAGAAAAGGATAAGATCCAGAGGCTACCTAGCCATCTGCAGACTCTGTATATAGAGCTTGAAAGATTCCTACTTTAGGGATTCACCACTTTGGCTTGAAGCCACAGGCTGAGCCAAAGATCATGCTATGATACCACTGTAATGTTCCTTTTTTAGGATTTCTCATAAATCATGCACTGAAAAATGCATTTTTAGGAAACTATGCAATGGAACAGGAAAATGACTCTTGGATCCTTCATATCAGTCAATAAAAAAACTAAATCCAATATTTCAGCAGAAACAAATAAGACTAGGTGGGTTGAACAGATCTCCCACACCTAGTTATCTTCAAGAGAAGGCCCAATGAGGGGCTGCAGCAAATTAAAACGCTCTATTGAAAGTTCAGAGAGCTATCAGTGCATAAAAGGTGCTGATAGACACTCAGAAACTGATTCCAAGTACAATAGCAACTCAGATTTTAATTTAGGATCCAAAAAGTGAGGAAAAGCAGTGATTTTGACCCTAAAATAGATGTATTCAGAAATCTGCGTAAAATTAAGGGAAATTCTACGATATTATTTCAGACTAGGTCATGAGGGACCTATGCTCCGAATTTCAGCTCAAAAAAATCATTCTAGCTATGTTAAACAATTCCTCCATCCCCAGATATGCTTAAAAATGTTGATTTCCCATGACTTTGAGTATGCAGAAAATGGTTGAAGCATGCAGAGCGTAATTTATAAAGACATTAGAAAAAATATGTCTGAAACATCAGATCTGAAGTTTATTATCACTGAGCATGAATAAAAATGGAAGATTCAGCTCCTTTTATACATCAAAAGATCACCCGGCAAGGGGATTTCATGAAAGAACAAAATACAAGTATCAGATCTGCAGAATATGGATCTGGAAAATGTAGAATCACTGAAAATATGAGTACATGAGCTGAAATGTACAAAATTACATAAGAATACTGAAATACAAACTTTCTGGAAGAAGGGACGGCCCTTCCTCAAGGAAATGAGCACCAAACTAGGGTAGAAACCCTGCTGCAGCAATGCATTGAAAAAATAACGCAGTTTCTGAAGTATACCATGCAGATGATGATGGAAGGTCCTTTGGCCTAATGCCAATTTCTGAAACTTAAGCTCAATGCTTCCTCACTAATCTTCCAGAGAAAGGAATGCTCCCTTTTCTGCAAAACTAGATCTCGAAGTGGTGTTGAAAACCCCTCACTGCAACACCCAACAACATAGTATTATTTTGCTGCAGAGATAACTCTGTCTTGATGGAGGAAGCTTGGCCTCAAGCCTAGATGTGAGGCATTTCAGAACATACCCCTTCAAGAGTCCTCAATGAAAGAGGAGGAATTCCTAAATAGGAAATTCCTCTCTCTAGCTAAACAGCCAGAGATTTTGAATTGCCTATGAAATCTCAAAATCAAATTATCTTCAACTGCCTTTCCTTGTGGCCTTCCTCTTTCTTTTATAACATTAGGGTTTGGAAAACCCTAAACCACCTCCAATGAGTTAACCCTTTTGACATGGAGGATCTCCATCTAAAATTGCGCTGATCAATGAGGAGGTTCAATGTATCTGGACACTACTGAGATTTGGCCCTGTTGACCTAGTCAACCTTCTTCATTCCTTTTCAGACCTAAGTGTATTTTATTAAAATGGCCCAGATTTTTCCATGTTCACATTGGGCATTGATTTATTTTGTTGATTAGGAGTTTTATAGTTCCTCTACACTTTTATTCATGAGTTAAGCAAACTGAACTTAAAATGCAATATTCCCATTAGCTGCAAAAATGGGAATATTACACTTATTGATCCCTTAGGTCTTTAATATTTATCCATATGGTTCACAAATTCCTTTGGTTTGTAATATTAAACCCTTGGGTTTATTATTTTGGTTTATAATATTAATAACCCTTTGGGTTTATTAATCTCTTAAGTTTAAAATATTAAGTCTTAGGGTTTATATCTCTTGAGTTTAAAATATTAATTCTTACGCTTTATTAATTTTTTGGGTTATAATATTAATATTTATCCCTTGGGTTCACCAATTCCTTTGGTTTATAATATTAAACCCTTGGGTTTATTAGTTCTTTTGGTTTATAATATTAATAACCCCTTCTTTTTATTAATCTCTTCAGTTTAAATTATTAATTCTTAGGGTTTATTCATTTCTTACGTTTTGAATTTAAGATATTAATTATTAGGGTTTATTAATCCCTTGAGTTTCCTAATTCTTTGAGTTGGTAATATTAGGCGTTAAATATTAGTCATACACTTTAATATTAATGCATTGTCCAATGTCACATTATGAAAAACATTGTCTCTATATGAAAATCAACCATGGACTACCATTGTTAATCATAGTTAGTCATAGTCAATCAAGCTCTTCCATGGTCGAATGTCACATTGTGACAAAGATTGTCTCAATATGAAAATCAACCATGGCAAACCATAGTCATTCTTCGTCCAACGTCACATTATGACAATAATTTTCTCAATGTTTAAGTCAAACACGCTCAACCGTGTTTATTTTACGGCTTATAGTATTTATCTAAAGGTTTTTATATACTTGAGGTTTATAATATTAATCTCTTAGGTTTAATATTATTCCCTTGAGTTTATAATATTAATAATCATTTGAGTTTATCAAACCTTTTTGTTTAAGATATTAATTTGGAGGCTTTATTAATCTCTTATGTTTTTCATATTGATCCCTTCGCCTTATTTATCCCTTATGTTTTTAATATTTATCCATTGGGTTCACCAATTCCTTGGGTTTATGACATAAAACCCTTTGGTTTATTAGTTCTTTTCATTTATAATATTAAACCACACTTGGGTCTTAGAATCTCTTGAGTTAAAAATATTAATTCTTAGGGTTTTTTAATCTCTTGTGTTTTTAATATTGATCACTTGGCCTTATTGATCACTTATGTCTTTAATATTTATCCCTTGGGTTCACCAATTCCTTTGGTTTGTAATATCAAACCTTTTGCTTTATTAGTTCTTTTTGTTTATAATATTAATAATTCCTTGGGTTTATTAATCTCTTGACTTTAAAATATTAATTCTTATTTTTTATTAATCTCTTCTGTTTAAAATATTAATTATTAGGGTTTATTAATTTCTTGATTTATAATATTAATATTTATTACTTGGGTTCACGAATTACATTGGTTTATAGTATTAAACCCTTGAGTTTATTACTTCTTTTGGTTTATAATATTAATAATGTCTTAGGTTTATTAATCTATTTAATTTAAAATATTAATTATTAGGGTTTATTTTTACTTTAAAAACTTTATTCTTAGGGTTTAGTAATCTTTTGTGTTTTTAATATTGATCCCTTGGCCTTATTGGTCCTATATGTTTTTAATATTTATCCCTTGCGTTCACTCATTCCTTTGGTTTATAATATTAAGCCCTTGCATTTATTCGTTCTTTTGGTTGATAATATTAATAATCCCTTGGGTTTATTAATCTTTTGAATTTAAAACACTGATTATTATGGTATTAATATCCTAGTTTTTTGAGTTTAAAATATTAATTCTTGGGGTTTATTAATTTTTTGTCTTTTTAAAATTAATCCGTTGGCCTTATTGATCCCTTGGGTTTTTAATATCAATCCATTTGGTTTATTAATCCTTTATATTTTTAAATCATTGGGTTTATAATATTAACAATCCGTAAAGTTGATTGTTCTGTTTGGTTTATAATATTAATAATTATGTGAGTTTATCATTCATTTGTATTTAAAATATTAATTCCTAGGTTTTTTTAATATATTCTCTTTTTAATATGGATCCCTTGGGCTTCTTAATCTCTTATTTTTTTAATATTCTCCCCTTGGGTTCACCAATTCCTTGGGTTTATAATATTAGACCCTTGAGGTTATGAGTTCTTTTGGATTATAATATTAATAATCCCTTCATATATTTGTATGAGATATATACTTATTATAAATAGTAATAAAATACTAGTATTATGTTATATTTTAATTTTAGTATAGTTTGAGTTCTAATTATTAATTTATTGAAAAAATTTAATCATATTTTATTATCAAATAATATATATATATATATATATATATATATATATATATATATATATATATATATATATTATATATTTTAATATATATATATATATATATATATATATATATATATATATATATATATATATATATATTTTAGTCTAATATATAGTGTCAATATAGTTTATATTATTATTATATTACAAGTAGATATATAAGATATATTGGTAATTATATTCATAAATATATAATGATTATTTTGGTAAAATACATGTGGTGGGTCGTGGATATAGGCCTATCGTCGTATATCAAACACTTTAGTGAATGTGGTCGTAAATCTATTTCATGTACGCCTATTGGTGTATATCAACCACACTGGTAAATGTGATTGTGCTAGTATATTGGAATTTGATTATGTGAAATGAAATTTGTAATTCAATGTTATATTATAATGGGAGACCATGAATATATTGAAATTTGATTATGTATGAAATGAAATTTATAATTCAATGTGATTTTGTAAATGATGGCTATGCTTCGTAATCCTTTATTTAGGCCGAGATTCAAGTTGTAAAATAATAAATATATTTCTGTGCAATTTGCAGAAGTTTGAAGAAAAGAGAGCCTTGTTTATTTTCACCGTATCATCAAAATTTTATTAGATAACATTAGAATGTTTAATAATTCTAAAACTCATTTAGTCTTGCCAATATCTCAACAAAAGTAAAGGCCTCAAATAATTTCAACTAGAAATGCACCATTAACTCAAAACATGTTGACTCTATCTCAAAGATATATAAATATAAATGGTTGTTATTTTATTTTAAGCTTCGAGGAACACCAATTGGTCTCTAACTCTCTTAAATAAATAATGGTACCTTTATAAAAGATCACTCTATTCTCTAAACTTTGGCAACTTTGATGTGTACTAGACTTCAATACAACAACATGTAAGTCAATAGTAGACCAACCAATGGTTAACACACATACTAATGTAACTCACATATCAATGGCATATAATGTAAGGTTTAATGAATATATGTCTTCATCACATACACTGATAATCATACCAATGAATATATACCAACGTTGTTCGATTCATGGGTGACTCGGCTCTTAGAGTGCTATGAACATAATAATTTCCCTAGTCACATCCCATACCCTTAATGATAGACACCTACATGCATTCAACATGGCTACTGTATATTATTTGGGGACACCAACGTTAAATCAACAGATTCAAATTGAGCCCACAAATCATATGTTCCTCACCAAAGCCGACCAGCAGAGATGACCATGCTTATGATGCGATGCATTTTTCAACCATTTGACCAAATTCTATAGCTATTTAATTCTTCTAGAAGAGGGAGCGTTGACTATAGGAGGGCCGAACGTCGAGGGCTGCAAGTATGGATTTGATCACTGATGTCGAGGGGATGCAGGTGTAATACTCCTATGCTATAGAAAGCCAATAAAACCAGGAGTCAAAGGAGTGGTATGACTGCCATGTAGAAATTAAGGCAAAAACAAGGAGGTCTGCTAATGATTGTGAGGGAGTGATGTCGCAATGATGGTAAATGGGGTGAATGACTATCAGGTGTAAGACAAATGGGAAGTATGTTTGGTGGAGCGCATTAACACCAGTCATAGAGAGCACCAAGGAAATTAACCAGGAGGAGGTAGGTCATAACAAAATAATTCCATATGCATTACACTAAATGAGAGGATCCCAAACTGTAGAAGTGTTACTCATACAACCTTCCAGAATTAGCAATGACATGTTTGAATGGTAGAGGAGAGACATACTTGGAGCATAGAGGGCAGGACATTGGCAGGCAGGAGTTACTTGAAAGAAAAACTAATTTAGTAGCTATCAGAATCTGAGAATGCCAGGCATAGCCAATGCTCTGATACCATGTTAAATATACATGGAGAAGACAACCAACATATGAAGATAAGCATGATATGCAACATTATTCACAATGAAATATATTTATAATATGTTGGAATATATTTATAACACATTGGAGCAACTCTTGAATTTATCCTCCAAGGTCTCTTGGAATTTTCTTTGACCATTGACCTTCCACACTAATAATCCTAGGAATATTAGGTGTCCAACACAACTATTAGTGCATATATATATATATACCAATTTCCTTGCCTTGTTGTATCAAACATGCTACTTTACAATTGAACACATTTTTCAATCTACATATTAGTCACATGTCTCAAAACTTAAGACATAAACATCTCAAATATTAATTTTATAAACCATAATTTCTATATTTATTAGCGCACATATCGCCACACTCATAACCACACATTCAAAATATTCCAATTTCTTTATCAAGCTTAGCTATAATTTGGAAATGAGACACCATGTCAAAATTGACACTATTCAAATAATTTAGTCTCTGCATCAAGACCTAAAACAAAAATTTTAATGTAGCCTTTATACCAAGGTTAGTGACGAGGACGTTTGCAATCTTAAGGAGTTAATTATAAACCCTTTAATACATTGAGACCATTACATGCATAATCATATCTTTACTAGACAAAATTTCAAACTTTTACCAAAAATTATCAACATTGATAATTATTAGCCTCTTTACCAAGACCCCTATTAAAATAATCTGTCAAAATTTAAGAATAACATTAGCCTTCATTAACTTAATTTAGTCTCTTTACTAAGACTATCACTACTAATTTGAGAAATCAACCTTTCTCACAAGCGACCAAATTAGCATGTAATGTAAATAGAATGGTCACAAGCATTCCTCAACTATTGATGCCATCATTCAGCCATAAAAGAGGCATTGAATCATTAAATTCTCAGGTATAACAAGAACAACAAGAACCCTTCTATGCCACTTTGGTGAGCTTATTATCAAAACGAGCTCATATTCTATCACTTAGGAAGGAGTTTTATATATCTATATATATATATATATATATATATATATATATATATATATATATATAAAGAGAGAGAGAGAGATCCCATATTCGAGTACAAATCTAGTGGAGCACTCTGACTATGCTAGCCATTCAAATAGGGATTTATCGCCTCAATCCAACACAAAGATGACATACAAAATAAAACCTATATCCTTGACGAATTCAACAACAATACTTACAAAACAAAGATGCAACTTCGTGCAATGTACGGGGATATGAGACTAGGTTATTAAAGCTCATGAAACAGTTCCATCCACCACACTAAACATAAGGCTACTTTGGCTTGAACTCTCGCTTACAATGGATTATAATCTAGAACCATGGTATAGATAGAGGAATATGTGTAGAGGAACCTCATATAAAGTAACATGTCAATGAAGATAAAAGAGAAGGAATCCTCAAAGTCACCCCATTACAACATAAGAAACGCTAATGCAAGCTTGATTTTCCCATGGTTATCATAATATGATAAGGAGAAATGCTCATGCTATACATTGCTATAACATAATCAATATTTATACTCACTATTCCAGTGCATTCAAACATCAACATGAAACATTAGTAGTCCTGTAAATAATAATAATGTAGACATGCCTCCTGTAGTGATAACACCATGTCAAATAGTAATGCAACATATTTTATTGTGAATAGGATGCCTCCTGTAGTGATAACACCATATAAAAATTGAGGCATATTCCAAAGCTTTAGGCGAAGTGGCTTCATAGGGAAATATTCAATAATACACAAATGAACTAGAGCACTACCAGGCCACCTTGCCTTCGTCCTCGAGGCAAGCCACTTCTCTTTGTGATTTTTTTTCCTAGCAGGTTTCAACAAGGCCTTTAATTGGTTAATATATCTCCTTAGAGCTCAACAACACAAATCCAAATCTTGCTTTATTTGCCTCTTCTCTGTTGTTATGTTGCTAAATGATGATAAAGTGTGTGAATGTGTAAGTCTATGAGTGAGTTCGAACTCCCTTCTCTTTTCCTTCGCTTTGTTCCCTTGTTGAATGAGAGTCGAATACGAGAATTAAATGAGAACCTCTTGCCCTTTCCTCCAACTTCTCTTTCTCTCATGCACAATGATTTCCTCCCACTATCCTGATGCTAGCACAACCAAATCTTCATAAATTTTGTCCTCCCTGGCTTGTAAATTTTCTCCCAAGGAAGCATGGGATTGTGTACTTCTCTTGCATCCCAATTTAATTTTTAGAACCAATCCATTTAAGAGTCAACAAACAACTTTCAATGGTTGTAAAAAATAGTTCAGATTCCTGCAACAAGGAACCATGAACATCCCAAGCAAGTA
>CM076581.1:1618198139-1618386908 GCA_034641835.2 Pinus albicaulis
CCGGAATGACGAATTGTGGCTCAGGCTCGCTTGAACTGCTGGCTACAACTCTGAACATGGAATGAGAGATTATGGCTCAGGCTCGCTTGATCTGTCGTCGAAGCTTGTACATGACCACCATTTTCCCCCCTGTCAGGGACAAGGTGAGATGATGGCGAAAACTCAACTGCAAGTTTGCTCAATATTCGTGAACATGTTCTGACATGTGACTTAAACATCTTCTTGGCTGCTGATGCCCATTGCCAAGAAGTGATCCATCCAAGATGAATCTTGGTTCTTGCAGGAGGCTTGTGTCTGAAGCATCTGTCTGAAGAATGAGTGTGCCGACCACAGTGCTTGCATGGATGAAGATAAAAATAGCGATCTTTCATATGGCCAACTCGATCACAGTGTTGGCATTTTAAAATCTGCTATTGTTGTGGAAGTGGAGCAGGATCTGGAACAGCTGCAGGTGAACTGTCATAAATAAATCCGGCACTCTGAAATATGATGGGCTTGGTGTAGTTTGGAATATGAAAGGACACATCATTGTCATATCCAAGCCCAGTTCGGTGCTTGTTGTGGAAAATCTCTTCCCAAGGTCTGATAATGGGCTTGAGAAGTGTAGGCTGAACTGCTGCATTTTCATGTAAATCTGCTCTAGTACAAGGCACTAAATGTGGATCAACTGCAACTTTATCTTCTTTCTTTTGATGAGAGTCCTTCACAATCTTTTGAACAGAAACAGGTTCAGAATGGTGACTCTTTTGCTGAAGTTTGTCTTGCTGAAGCTGAGATTCCAACTGCAAAAAACTCAATCTTTTCTTGTGCATCTAGCAAACAACTTTGAATGTTACAAAGAGCATTCTTGATCATTTTTATCACGTCATCAACATTTGAATGAATGAGGTTATTCAACAACTCTAATGCCTCATTGATTTTAGCCATTTCAACAACTTAGGCTCAACAAATGAAAAGGGTGTCGGCTTCAACCGAAAATGCACCCGTTTACAATGTGATTCAACAAATACAAATGACTCAAAAGAACTTCCAACTATGGAAATCTCAAAGTACAAAATCTACTCCTCAAATTATGGAGGACGATCAACAATTTTTTTCAACAACTCAAATTTACTGATTGCAACTATGAATGAAGAATCAATATTCACTCACAATGTGAGTACAATTCTGCAAATATTTTGTAAATGGTCAACAAAAACACTTGTGCAAGAGGCCTTTGAAGCAGCTGATTTTTCTTCTTCAAAGAGTTGTTTTTCATCAAGAACAACTCATCTTCACATGTCAATCTCTTTTAGAAAAAGTCACTCTTATGTCAATGCCACAAATCACAATGCAAAACTACAATTTTCTCTATGTATTCAGTCCATTTGCTCACATGTCATTTCCTCTTTTTCTGTTGTTCGTTTTCTCTCTCTGCTCTTCTTCTTCTTCTTCTTCTTCTTCTTTTTTAATTAAAAATTAATTAAAAAAATGAATTAATTGAAATGGGAATTAATTAAAAGGGGAAAGGGGCTTTTTAATAATAAAAAAATTAAAATGGGAATGGAGGGGGGTTAATTACAATTGTGGGAGGGGAATTAAAAGGGAGAGGGAATTTAAAAGAAAAAGGAAAAAGGCAGAATAGGGAGGGGAATTAAATAGAAAATTTAAATGGGATGGGATTGATTATTTTTTTTATTTTTTTTTAAAGGACGAATTTAAAAATAAAAAACTAAAATTTAAAAAATGGAAAGGAGGGATTAATTAAAAGGGAGGGGGGGCAGTTTAATTTTAAAAAAATTAAAAATATAAGAAACGAATTTAAATGAGGGAACGATATTTGAGTAATGGGAAGGCCGAAAGGCTGTGAGGCTAAGGGGGAAGGTGGGCCGGCCAAAGGCCGTGGGGAACAGTGTGTATGAGCGAGTGTCAACAGGTGGGGATGGAGACCACGGGGGAGTGAGGGGGTGGGTCGAGCACGTGGGGAGGCGGTGGTAGCAGGGGAGGGGGATGGGCTCGATAGGGCGAGGGTAGAGTGGATGGGAGTGATAAGGGGAAGGGCCATGAGGCTTGGGGAGAGAGTTGTTGACTGCAGTGATGGGGCGAGGATGAGGGTTGGATGAAAGTTGTAAGGTAGGCGAGGGGGTAAGTGCGTATAGAAATGTGGACTGGTAGGGAGAGGGCCGAGACCTGTTCAGAAATTTTTTATTTTTTTTTTAAACAACAGAGAGGAATAGGGAATGGAAGGGAAAGGAGGGAGGCCGAGAGGCAGGTTTGAGGGAGGGCCGAGGCCCTGGGCTTTGAGAACAATTTCTTTTTCTTTTTCTTTTTTTTTCTTTTTTTTTTAATAAAAACAGCAGAGAGGAGTTTTAGACTTTAAAACAGCAATATATTTTTTTTTTCTCAAATGTATAGCAGAATCTTGTAGAATTGGAGGAAATTTTAATTTTCTCAGCAGCAGAGAATGAGAATGCAGAATTTAATAGGCAGAAATTGCAGGAAGAAATCAGAATGAAAACCTTCAGATGCGCAGTGCCGCTCTTCTTCAAAACAAATTTCTGAATGCTGCCAATTTATGAATGTTGCTCATTCTCAAAACCAATGCTGCTCTTCTTCAAAACCACTTTCTGAATGCGGAAAATGTCCAAATGCTGCAAAAAATCTCTGAGTGCTGCAAAAATTATCAGAATTTTTGCAGATATGCACAGGTCATAAACACAAATGGCTCACTCAAGGTTGAGCTGGTTATGAACTTCTCAGCTCTGATACCATGTTAAACACACACATGGTGTATGAGAAAGATAAACGCACACGACAAGAACCTCAACACATAATGAAGGATAAGCGTGCAGCTCTCTTATTTTTCCATTATACATGATGTACATTTATAGTACAATGGTGTGACTCTTGGTTTCACATTCCAAGGTCACTTGGACTCCATTGTGACTTTTCTCATTCCACACCTACCCATGGAGGATTAGGTGTTCCATCAGCCTCCTCTCGTCCTTTTCACATTAAGTTTCTACCGCATTTGACATGGGGGCACCAGGAATGAAAATAATCTTTTCTCACAAAAAGAAATCGCCAAACACCGAGAAATACCTCAAGAAAATTCAAATCATCTATCTACGACGCCACATCTATCCGCCTTCAAACATGTGAATTGTCGGCTGACCTTTACCTTGAAAGGAGTGGCGCCTCCATAGTCGTTGTTGGATGCAGATGCGTCGCTAGTGGGCAGCCGTTGAAGGATCTGGGAAAATTTATCCATCATCGTGTTCCTTTGTTTCTCGAGGGCCTCGTCGAGCAATAATTTGATAGGATCTCCTGCTCCCTCGTCTTTCCTTTCTTCTACCATGGGAGGTCATCGGGGTTTGTGAGGTTGATGTTGCAAGGGTTCAACCAGATTGAGCCCTAAGTCCTTATACCCTGACCTCGCTGGGGACATGCAAATAAAAACAGAGAAAGAGCATACCGCTCTGATACCACTGATCCGGATTTATGCAGGAATGTAACTAAATATGAATATAACCATAAATACAAAGATGCAGTGGAAATAACTCTTCATTTCATTAATATCAATGAAGTGAAATATGTTTACAAAGAGAAAGGAAATAAACTAGTTAGGGCACTAGTAGTTTATCTCTGAGAAGATATGTTGCAGCTACAGGCCTCTAAACTATGTTACAATGAGGCTTGAAGGCCTATTTATTATTGAGAAACAATGGAAAACCCTAAACATCCAAAAACCTAACCCTAGGAGATGAGGCGTCAAAACTATGGGCCCCATTTGGGTAAATTGGTACATCAACTTCCCACGCACGTAACTTTGGCATATGATCTCTGTTTGACACGCACAATACCTCGTTAGAATTATCTATCAGAGGAATACAACTTTTGAGTGAGAAAAATTGGTCAAAGACCCATGTTGCTCCCGGTTTTCCCAAAAAACTTCATTAGGGCCTCAAAACAGCTCTGGAAGTTTAGGACCCGAAAAACTGCTAAAAATAGTAAATCGTGCTACAATTAAGGAAACTGAAAAAATGAAAGAAACAATGGTGGGGGTCCAAGTGGAATAGGTGGGTGGTCATCAATATCCACCTGGATCATACAATCTTTCACTTTGTTCTCCACACTCTATTTCGAAGTTTTTTCATTACAAGCCATGTGACCACTATATATATATATACTAGTGGGAGCCCCACTGGGAGGAATGGGCTAACCATTTATAGATTTTTTGGACCACATATGAAGACTATAATCTAAGGGTAATTATACAACTTAATGATGATGTCACTATGATGTCATACCTACCATGTGGAAAACTCTTAGTGGGCCATGTGTCACCAAAATTTTCACTTATTGGCCGACAAAAAGTGCCATATTCGCATGCCACGTGCCATCATGATATATTTACACATCATCCTCGTTGGCCACATCATCATTAATTTCCATGTCATCTTTACTACCATGTCATCATCTTAGGCCAACTACTGATGGCTGCATGTCACTATCGCCACTTGGATATACCACCTCAATGTCCTCGTAAAAGGTGCCATGTGGTACTACCACATCATCACCTTGCTTCCATGTCATCATTTCTTTCCAACCGCGATCTACCATGTGTCACTAAATGAATGGGCCAGCATGGTGGAGGCCAAGTGATGATCAACCACATTAAAGTTTAGGCAACTTATCATTAAATCCATCGTCCAAGAATTCTTCAATGGCTAGATATGTCATAAGATTCACAATTTTTAACACAGTTAAATGGCACCAAATTTTATGTGGTATTTGTTGTATATTTCTCACAAAACCATAGATCCAATCTAAATATATGTTATGTTTAACAAATTTGGTGTTTTTTAATTAAATTTGGTGTTTTTTCCTCATTGTAGCTGTCGACTTCAAACAATCGTAACTTATCATCTGAGAGGAGTTTTTCCAAGTGTGATATACTATTGGAAAGCTCTCGGAGAATACTATCCAACCATACTATCCATAGAGTCATTATAACTTCAAAAAAATTAGTAAACTCAAAACCATTTTGACTTCATTTGATAAGGTCATGCAAGATATTGGGCTACCATACATCGTCCTTTGATTCATGAATGACATTGTAGCTTTCTTACACTTCTCGTTTGACATCAATGACATTGATTGTCACCAATAACAACACTATGTCCAACAATATCCACCTTTTTCATTGATGGCAACACCACTAGACATGAATAGTCATTGATGGCAATGGACTGAACTCCCCCCAACATGCTACTAGGAACTCCCCCTGACTAGCTGCAAATATTATTCCCATTTTATCCTAATAACTCTCCTTCGATATCTCCACTTTGTCTCTAGTATCCTCCTATTGACATCAATGGCGAAGTGACATGGTTGCTAACCAAAGCTTCATAACTATTCATGAACTTTCATATGGACCTAATCCTTTTGTAAATGGAATATCCCCTTGAGACCATGCTTATTTTAATGTGAATCTTCCCCTGTTGATAAATTATTTTCTTGCAAATAACACTTTATATACATCTACCTTATGTATCTTATATCACTTCAACAAATTATTCTTGATTAGCTAGAGGTTTCACAATATTTATCCTTGAATTGCTTGATTTTTTCAATGGATGTTGGATCAAGTGCTTTTTAATTTCCTTTTTTATTGCTTGTTCTAATAGAGAACCTACTCCCCCTATGCATAAGCCCTTTATATACCTATTGTCATACTTTCCTGGAAAATTATCTTTTCTTATATTAATTACTACGTCCTTGTGAAATATGCTTTCTGCATAATCTTTCTACTTCAAGTTTTGTTTCAAACAATTATATTCTTGAAGAAGCCTTCAACAATGGATTAGATCTGAAGGGTCAGCTCTAACCTTGGTTCTTCACATTTCACTCTCCACTACTTCGTGTTCATTATTGAGTTAATAGAGAGTTTCTCTCCCTTGTGCTACCTCAAATTGATCTTGCAGTCATGTGTTATGTGTCCATTATGACACATATAACATTCTACATTGTGCTTGAATATTGGAAAAAATGACCCATATGATTTTTTCTCATAACTTATCATTTGATCCATGTATCTAATATTGGGGACTTGATGATATCCTCTATACTTAATAATATCATAGGTTCTGCAATCTAGTCCTTTGTGTCCAAATGTTTTGCATGAGAAAAAATTTCCAAAGAACTTATTTTGATACCAGGTAGCATAAGGTTGTCTTGCTGTGACATATCTTCTGAAGTTGTTCCTTCGAAGAGATTCATCCCTTTGCTGATCTTTTACTCTTGTTCCATTTTTTCTTATGGATCCTTTGGGAAGATTTTCTATCATGGTGGGCTTCATCATTTTATCCTGGTTTATTTTCTTATGTTGACTAGATGTATCTTGTTGATTCTTGGAATCATTATGAGAATCATCTAAAATGTTGAAGTGGGCATGCTTGGGTTGATTCATCACTTACTTAGAATATTCAAATGATTTTTGGGATCCAAAAATCACTTGATAATGATTATTAGGTTCATTTGATGTTCTTGAAAGAGATTCACCTTTTAATGTCTTGCAACCTTCCTTATAGCCAAGGTATGTTTTAATGAGAGGAGATATTTGAATACTAAGGATGTGATCTAGATACTTTGATCCTTTAAGAAGATTTAAGTTGTGTTTGAGCCATTTCAATTCTTATTTCAAAAGCACAACTTCTTCTAATTTCTCACAAACTTCTTCCTTCTTTTTTTCAGTTGTTCTAACAAAAATTCCTTTATACTTTTGGCTTCTTCTCGCCTGACCTTGAGAACAATAATGGAATTTACATCTTGATCCCTATCTTGAAGTTGTTGTTATAGTTGATCCACCCTTTTTCTTAGGGTTTTTATTTCTTTCAATCCACATGATTTCTCCTTCGAAATCTATTTTTGCTTCAGCTTCTTATGCTTTAGCGAAGAATAATATCTCACCTCTTTCATCATCAATCACACTTTTATGGCTCTCATAATCACTTTCTTCTTTTAAGAAGATTTTTTCTTTTTTGCATTTAGTTTCTTATTTTGATCATTAGACTTGAATCTTACTTCATTATAATTATCATTCAATTTTTCACAAGGACAATTAAAAGCATAACTGCTTATTCTTCCATATCCAATGAATTTTAAAGGAATTTTACCTTCAAAATTTTTGGTCTCTTCTTTAGATTTTATTCAAACTTGGATTCTTCTTTATCATATTCGCGATTGCAGTCTCCTTGATTCTCATGCTTTCTCCCTTCTTTGTATGCTCTGAATGTTGTTTCTTTGATTCCTTACTTGTCCTTCTCTATTCTTAGTTCATATGTTGAGAGTGTTCCATGAAGTATATCAATGTCCAAGTTATCCATGTCTAATACCTCTTCAAGCGTTGATACCTTGGGATTGAATCTTAAAGGAATAGATCTAAAAAAAATTCTAATGACAATATCATCTTTGACTTCTTCACTAAGACCTACAATAGATTTGGCAACCTTGTCTACTAGAAGAAAATATGACGCAATATCTTCATCTTCTTCGATTTTCAATCTTTTTAATTGAGCCCTGGTCATCTTTGACTTCTTCACTAAGACCTACAATATATTTGGCAACCTTGTCTACTAGAAGAAAATATGAAGCAATATCTTCATCTTCTTCGATTTTCAAACTTTTTAATTGAGCCCTGCAAGATTGTAGCTTGGCTTCCTTCACATTATTATCACATTCATATCATTTTTTTAGCTTGTTCCATGTATAATGAGTTGACTTGCAATGCATTACTTTGAAAAATTCAGTATGTGAGAAACCACTCAAAATGGCATGCTTACATATTGCATTGGATTATTATAGAGGGACTTACCAATTGTATCAGTAGGAGGAGAATCAAGAACTTGATAATTATTCTCTACACCTGCCCAAGCATCAACTCCCAAGGATATGAGGTAGGTTGCCATTATTATCTTCCAGAAAGCATAGTTGGATCCATCAAACTGAGGAAGCTTTCCTAACGATCTAATAGAAATCATTTTCCCTGAGATCAACCTTCCAACAGTTAATTTTTCATGAAAGAACCTATTATGATACCAATTGTTAGACCAAAGATTACACTAAGAGGGGGGATAAATTAGTGTAATGGAAAATTCATCATTTCAAAACCATTTCATAAATAACTGAACATATAGAAGTGCATCAAAAAATAATGTGCATCATAACAATGAATGAAATTGTGCGTCAAGAAACCACCATCACGTGAACACATTTGAACAGTAGTTTTTACATGGAAACCCTTGTGGGAGAAAACCACAAATTATTTTTTTCTTCTTCAATTTAATTACATAGATTTGTGGTCATCAACATGTTGGAGGCACCAACCACCAAAACCAAATTTGTAGACACCAACCCCCAAAATGAGCAAGCACCCACTTATAGTAGGACATAACCTAATTGAGGCACCAACCTCAAAAATGCAAGCTTCGAATTGTTGTAGGCTTCAACCTAATTTAGGCACCAACCTCAATGGAGGCTCCCACCTCCTTCTTCAACCTAGTTTGGACCACTTTTCACAATATTTCAAACTGGATCCACGCTTAGCTCAAATCATATCCAAATAAACGTGCCTTTTGTTTTTATGTCAAAAACTTGTTCATGTACTCATATTACGAATAACCATGACCCCCCCAATCTCAAAAAATGTTTCTAGCTTCCCTTTATCAAATTACAAATAAGTTCAACCAATAATCCCTTTTCAAAATCAATTTCCTCTTAATTTGACCCCCAAAACATTAGAAAAACCGGTTTTTCTATGAAATGGTTTTTTTGGCGTCTGATCTATAAAATAATGGATCTTCGTCAGAAAAAATAAAATAAAATAAAATAAAAAATACACAACCTTCCGTCGGGCTTGAACCCTCGACCTCACGAGGGAGCGACTATACACCAACTGTGCTACAATTTACCTCAAATAGAACAGGAAAACCAAGTTTATTTGAACTTAATCAAAGGCCATTTCCACATCAAATCCCAACAACCAATCAACACCAACCATGCCTTACACGTTAGGATAGATCCAAGTCAACCAAACAACTGAATTGTGCTTCTCCATGTCAGTACTAGGGTTGCCTTAATAAAATAATTGTGCTCTTAGTGTTCTCCACATCACACTAGGGATGAACCAATCAAGAGAATTGTGCTCTTAAAATTATCCATGTCACATCAAGGCCAAAACAATCCAAATAATTGTGCTTTCGATGCTCTCCACGTCACATTAGGGTTGAACCAATCCAAAGAATTGTGCTTTTGGCGCTCTCCATGTCATACAAGGACTAAATCAATAACCAATCAATGAATTGCACTCTTCATGTTCTCCATGTACAAGGGCCATATTAATAACCAATCAACGAGTTGTGCTCTCAGTTCTCTCTAGTTCATATTAAGGTTGAACCAATTGAAAAAATTGTGCTCTTGGTACTCTTCACGTCATGCAAAGGCCATATCAATAACCAATCAACAAACTATGTTCTCAACGCTCTCCACGTCATACCAGGGTTGAACCAATCAAAAATAATTGAGATCTCAGGGCTCTCCACGTTATGCAAGGGTCATATCAATAACCAATCAACGAACTGTGCTCTCGGTGTCACACCACAGGGTTTCAACCTGACAACCACCTGAACCACGTTGCCTTAGACTATCCACAAAGTTCAAGCCTTCACCTTGTTCTCCATACTCTATTTCGATGTTTTTTCATTACAAGCCATGTGACCACTATATATATACTAGAAGGGAGCCTCATTGGGAGGAAAATACCTGCCCTTCATAGCTCAATGGGACCAAATCAAAAGATTGGGATCTATTAAGGTTCATTATGCAACTGAATGTTGATGTCACTATGACATCATACCTTCCACACGGAAAAATATAGGTGGTCCACGTGTCACCAATATTTTCACTTATTGGCCAACTGAAAGTGCCATATGGCATCATGACAAGATGTCGTGTCATCCTCGTTAGCCACATCATTGTTAATTTCCATGTCATCTTTACAACCACATCATCATCTTCGGCCAACTATTAATGGCAACGTATCACTGTCGCCAAGTGGATATGCCACCTCAATGTCCTCGTCGAAGGTGCCACATGCCATTGTCACATCATCACCTTGTTTCCATGTCATATTTCTTGCCAATTGTAAGCTACCACATGTTACTGAACAAATGGGTCGGCATGGCTAAGTCAAAGTGATGATCGGTCGCATTAAAGTTTAGGTAAGTTTTCATCAAATCCATCGCCTAGGAATTCTTCAATGGCCAGATCTATCATAAGATGTACGATTTTTAATGCAGTTAAATAGCACGCAAGTTCATGCGCTATCTACTATATATTTCCTACAAAATCATAGATTTGATTTGAAGATGTGTGATGTTCAACAAATTTGGTGTTTTTCATTCATTGAGTGTTTTTGTCCTCAGTGCAATTGTTGACTTCAAACGATCATAATTTCTCATCAGGGAAAAAAATTTCGAAGTGTGATATACCTTTGGAAATGTCTCGAAGAGTGGAATACATTACGTCCAACATCACTATCTCTTTCAATCTATGTTTCACAACAACCTCTCTCTCTCTCTCTCTCTCTCTCTCTCTCTCTCTCTCTCTCTCTCTCTCTCTCTCTCTCTCTCTCTCTCTCTGTATATATATATATATATATATATATATATATATATATATATATATATATATATATATATATATATATATATATATATTTCCCTCCCTTTATCCTTCTTTATCTCTCCCTCACTCCCTCTGCTCTAGCCTCTCTCAACCTCTCTCTCTCCATCTTTGTCTCTATCTCCCACCCTTTACCCTTCTCTATCCTTGTCCTCATTACAATTGTCAACTTCAAACGATCATAACTTCTCATCTGAAAGAATTGTTTCCAAGTGTGATATACCCTTTGGAAAGGTCTCGAAAAGTGTTATTCAATCATACTATCCATAGACTCATTAGCACATCATAACTTTGAAAAAAACTCAGTAAACTTCAAACCACTTCGACTTCATTTGATAAGGTCATGTAAGATATTGAGCTACCATACTAATTCATTTGATTCATGAATGACATTGCTACTCCCTTAGACTTCAATTTTGACATTAATGACAACATTATGTCCAGCATCGCTATCTCTCTCAATCTATGTTTCACAATAACCTCTCTCTCTCTCTCTCCAACTTTGCCTCTATCTCCCTCCCTTTATCCTTCTTTATCCTTATCCTCATTGCAGCTTCCAACTTCAAATGGTCATAACTTCTCATCCGAGAGAACTTTTTCCAAGTGTGATATACCTTTGGAAAGGTCTTGAAGAGTGTTATGCAACCATACAATCGATAGACTCATTATCACATCATAATTTTGAAAAAAAAAACTCAATAACCTTCAAACCACTTTAACTTCATTTGATAAGGTCATGTAAAAGATTGGGCTACCATACTACTTCCTTTTATTCATGAATGACACTGCTACTGCCTAAGACTTCACTTTCGACATCAATGACATCGGCTGTCATAAATGACAACATTTTTTCCAACATCGTTATCTCTCTCAATCTATGTTTCACAACAACCTCTCACTCTCTCTCTCTCTCTCTCTCTCTCTCTCTCACACAGCCCCTCTCTTTCTCTCAACCTTTATCTCTCTCTAACCCTGTCTCCATCTCCCTCTCTTTATCCTTCTCTACCTCTTCCTCCCTCCCTTTATCTCAGCTTCTCACAACCTCTCTCTCTCTAGTTTGTCTCTATCTCCCTCCTTTTATCCTTCTCTATCTCTCCCTCCTCTCTTTGTCTCTCTCTCCTCATTGTATTCCTACTCATTTGTTAAGTCATAAGGTATTTCTTTCTAAATTGTCTCTTAATGAAACTTTTGATGCACCTTGTCCATCTCATTAGGATTATCGAAAGCTTTGTCTAATTATTTTATAGTTTTTTTTTTGAAGAAAAAAATTTGGTCAAATCTTGGTTTTTTATTGTTTAAAATACTTTTTTGAATGTATAAATGGACAAAGTGCCCTGAAGAAACCTCTAGGAATAGATGATACAAAACTGACAACTCAAACTTATGATTCCAAAAAATTTCTACCAAATTTTAAATAAATTTGAACAAAAATTAATAAGAATTTGAAATCCTCAATTTACAATGATATTGTAACTTGTAAGCAAACCCTCATCGGTTTTGGTTGGAAATTTTATAATTCCTTTGTTGGGCGGAGGCTCGACGGGTTTGATTGAGAAATCTTTCTTCTTCATGGTGGACGGTCAACCCCTATCAACCCTTACTCCATTTTCGTTCAGCTGCGAGAAACCCCTTCCTCCAACTTTTGTCATTTGGAGGGTTGAAAGGAAAACTCAGAGGCTTGTAGCTCTAATTAATATTGATTGTGTTTATCTTGTTGGGAATGAGAACAGCAATTGCTAAAAACATAGCAACAAACATAACATTCCTTACAGGAATGGCGGCGGAACTTTCTTGAATGGGGTCATCATTTCCAAGCAATTAAATCATGCATAAAATCTATCAATATCATTTTACTGGAAATTTTTTGTTAACACGGCAGTGCGACCATATTCTTCACCTGTACAGTGAATAGTTAGTTTAGAATGAGTTTGGTTTTCATTTTTTTGCTAGCATTAATCATTAATGACGACTATTGTCCCAAGTCAGTTTAAAAACAAAAAAAAAACAAAAACAAAAATCGATATAGAAACTATTTTCGAGTTCATTCATTGAAGCCTTTTATATGATTAAATAAGGATTTATGTATTGGCACAATAAGTAGGTTAAAACTTAATCTCAAGAGAGGAGATTTGACCTTATAATCTATCAACTCGCGAAATACTTAGTAACAAAAACTCGACCAACAAAGCTATCCCTTGAGAATAAATAATCATTATGTTAATTTGTGAATCTTGAAGAATATAATTATAAAATTCCCAACCACAATGGATTGTTATAAATTGTAAATCTTATTTAATGATATATTCTTATGATATACACAACTTATTAAAATCTTATGATATACACAACTTATTAAAAAATAAATTGATGCATTAATGTAAAAAATAACTTTAAACCTTTTTCATCATATTTTATATTACTTATTCCAATTTTTGACACATTACATTTCAATTTAAAAAAGCCAAAAAATTAATGTACTAAACAAACATAAACATCATAGTGTCGTTTTAAAAAATATTTAAAAATAGAAAGATATGTTTTATATTTTTTATTAAATGAAAACGCACCACATACTAGTGTGGAATTCCAGTGACCCATGAGTGAAGAATTCAGTGACACATTAGTGCTAAATGTGGGCATTTAATTTTTAAATAAATTGTAATCTTATCTCATAACAACTTGTAATAGTTAACTAAGAGTGATAGACTTAGTTAGCTCAAGAATTTCGAGTTGAGGGTCAAAGGTGAGGCATGTAGAGTGATTTTATTATTTACAGGGTCTAGTTGCAGTTGTAGCACTAGTGAGGTGTGAGTGCAATCAGTTAACTCAAATTAATTGAGTTAAAATTAGTTTAACTAGTTCTAACTGATTGATGAGCTAGTGGAAGATCAAGTGAATTAAAATGGATTTAATTTAAAAGTAGTGATCTACCAAGTAACTGATAATTCACTATTAATAGCAACATGCATGTCAATTCTGAGGATGACCCAGTTGAGACAAAGGTTAAAGGCAAGTAAACTATCAATTGTATTATTAGCGAATTGCCCAGGTGTAGTTATAAGCCACAAGAGGCCCATGATGGATTGCACAGTCAAGGAAGGTTGGAATTCCTATTTAATAGGAATTATTTTGCCTATGGATTGCGTGAGCAAGGCAGGCTGAAGGTGGGCAGTAAATTGGCTATGTATTGGTCAAATTTTGCCTAGATCAGTGTGAGACAATTGGTAGAGTGTATGATGTTCTTGTGAGCACACATGCATTGTATTGTTTCATGATTCCTTGGTTGATTATACAATAAATATGGAGGGGTTTTGAGCAGTTTCTTTCCCCAGGAATATCTTGTGTTGTGTGATTGATTTTCTTCTTTATCTTACTTGCATGTGATTGAGCGATCATGATTTATATTCCACAAATATTGTAGAAGGATTCAATATCTTGTTTTAGTACATTGCATGATCAGATTGAATCCATTGGTGTAATTTCCACAATAGTGGAGAATAAATTGAGTTTGTGTTGAACAATATTCAAATTTGCACATACATTCTTTGGAGCTAGAAGCTAACCAGGATGTCTTTCACAGGCTTGAGACTCGAATATGCACTCGAGGGAAATTCGAAATATATTGCATGGAGGGACATGATGGAGGTTGTAATGGAGGATAATGGGTTGAAGGATTTTATTGACACTAATATTCCTGAACCCAATCAGGTTGATGTTGCGCAGCATGAAGCATGGAGGAAGATAGTAGCAAAGGCGAGAAGGATCTTGTTAGAGGGAGTTCGAGATCATATTGTCTCGAGTCTCCATGGAAAGGAAACTCCATATGCTATGTGGAAGACCTTGACAGAACTGTTTCAAAGCAGCAGTGACCACAGAAATTTGGCATTCAAGGACAAGCTCAGGAAAATCAAAATGGAGAAGGGCGACACAATCCAGAAATACTTGACCAAGTTCACTCAATGTCGAGATGAGCATGGAAGTGTTGTGGTTACTGTAACTGATGATGACTTGGTGAGCCTAGCACTTCTAGGCCTTCCCAAGATCTGGCATAGTTACCAGGACTCTGTGAATGTGAGGGAAAAGTTACCATATTGGGAGCGATTATGGTCAGATTTGGTACAAGAAGAGTTTCGGTGGAATACTAGGGATGGATCCTCAACCAAGACTGATGATGAGGAAAATTGTGCCTTGGCTGGTAAGGCAAAGAAGGGGAAGGGGAAGAAGTCCCATTTCAAATCTAAGACTGGGAAAGAAGGCAAGAAGCGTGGCATGTCAAAGGTGAAATGTTTTCGTTGTCATGATTATGCCACAAATTGTCCACAAAAGAAGAAGAACAACAAGAAGGCTCCAGGAGCTGTAGCAGGTGAAGCTTTGGCCTCACAGTTTGAGTTGGACTTCTCTCCCATCGCATGCATGATGTCAACTATGATGGGATCTATGTGGTACTTGGATAGTGGATCATATTTCTGCATGACGGGAAACAAAGAACTCTTTAGTAGCTTAGAGGAGAAGGATCTTCAGATGCACATCGAGATGGGTGATGATGGGAGGTAAAAGCGCTACCAGGATTGGTACAGTTACTTTCCAGAGATAGTCAGGTAAACCTTTCATATTAAAAGATGTCATGCATGTACCAGGCTTGAAAAAGAATTTAGTTTTAGTTGCTATGCATGAGGATCTTGGATATGATGTGATTTTCAGTGAAGGAAAGGCATTCATTTGTCATAAAGCCACGGGACAGGTAAATAAGATTAGGGTTCGTGTGAAGAAACTCTACAAACTTGATGTAGATGGCTGCGCAGCATTGAGCAATAAAGAAGGGGAGGTGGTGAGTCACGATACAGGTGAGTTATGGCACAGGAGATTGGGACATCTACACCAAGTGCTTTGAGGATCATGCAGCAGATTTCTACGGGTCTTCCAAAGGGTACTCTTGCGCAGATAGACACATGCAAGGGATGTACCATGGGGAAGTATACTAAAGCCACTTTTCATGAAAAGGAGAACTGAGCAGCGGCAATCCTTGAGAGAGTTCACTCAGACGTGTGTGGACCATTATCTACAGCTTCCACAGCAAAGCACAGGTATTATGTGATTTTTGTTGATGATTTTTCTAGAAAGTGTTGGATCTTCTTTCTGTAGAAGAAAGATCAGATGTTCTCCAAGTTCTGTGAGTTCCATTAGGGGAATTTTGAGGTCTAAAATGGGCCTCCTAAGGAAATTATAAAATAATAGTGGAAAAAATCAAATAAGATTTGATGACATCATCAAATTTTAGAGGGAAAAATGAAAAAACTACTTTTTCAACTCACATTTTCAACTTATCTCCCAAATTTTTTACTCAAATTTCGAGCGGGAGTACTCGTTGGATGCGAAATTTAATTCCCCATCCAAAGAGTACCCATGCGACAACTTCGATGTCCTACTACGAAAATGAGAAATATTATTAAAAATTTTAGATTACAATCACGTTTTTTATGGATTTCTCATTTTTTGTGTAGTAGAGTTCATCAAAAGTATGCAACATGGGTACTCCTTGGATGAGGAATTAAATTTTGCATCCAATGAGTACTCCCACTCGAAATTTGAGTAAAAATTTTGGGAGATAAGTTGAAATACGAGTTGAAAAAGTAGTTTTATTATTTTATTATTTTTTAATAATTTTACCCTTTTATGTAAAAAATTGTAAATCATCCCCCATGGTTGACATCATCATTTGAATCCTATTGGTTGTTATAAAGTTTTTTTTTTGTTGTATATTTTTCTTAGGAGGCCCATTTTAGACCTCAAAATTCCCCTAATGAAAGCATTGGTATAGAAAGATACATGGAAGAAGGTGAAGGCTCTAAGGAGCGACAATGGTGGTGAGTATATCTCTGATGAATTCAAGAACTTCTGCGCTAAAGAAGGAATTCTGAGAGAATTGATTGAACCTCATAACCCACAATAGAATGGGGTTACAGAAATAAAGAACAGAACAATTGTGGGAGCAGCACGAGCTATGTTACATGATCAGGGCCTATCATTGCATTTGTGGGCAGAGGCATGCAACACAAGGGTATTTGTGCAAAAACATAGTCCTCATCAGATACTGTGCATGAGTACACCAGAGGAGGATTTTTCAAGTAAGAAACTTAATGTTTCATATTTTAAAATTTGTGGCTCGTCTGTCTATTTCCATGTGACCAAAGATGCCAGGAAGAAGCTAGAACCAACAGCAGAGGTTGGGATATTTGTGGGGTACACTAATACTCCCCACAATTATCGGGTGTATTTGTCGGCTAATAGGATGACAGTTGTCAGACGAGATGTTAAATTTGATGAGGAGAAAGCCATGTGATTGTCCCTTGAGAGGGAGTTTGACTTACATGCAAATGAGGAACTCTTAGTTCCAAAGGATGAACCTCAGGATGTGGAGAAGCTACAAGCAGAGGATTATGGAGTGGCAGAAACCACTCATGTAGAGCCATCCACTAGAAATGGTAGGAAGCGCACTAGAGAGCCTGACAGATTGACGCTAGATGTGACAGAGCATGTAGGTGCGCCTACATCACAGCGCAGGCAGAGAAGGTCCCAAGACAGGTACATTGGATACATGGCTCTTATGAGCGAGTGTATTGTGACAGGACCATCCTCTTTTGAGGAAGCAGTGCAACAGCCAACATGGATTGATGCCATGGTTGAGAAGTATGACTCCATTATCAGAAACAGTGCATGGGAAGTGGTCCCAAGACCAGTGGGGAAGTCAATGGTTGGATCCAGGTGGATCTACAAGGTCATTAGGGGAATTTTGAGGTCTCAAATGGGTCTCCTAAAAAAATGTACAACCAAAATAAACTGTATAAGAACCAACAGGATTCAATACGATGATGTCAACCATGGGGGATGATTCACCATTTTTGGAGTAAAAAAGTAAAAAGATTAAAAAATAATAAAACTACTTTTTCAACTAGTATTTTCAACTTATCTCATTAATTTTTTACTCAAATTTCAAGTGGGAGCACTCGTTGGATGAAAAATTTAATTTCTAATCCAAGGAGTACCCATGTTGCATACTTTCAATGGACTCTGCTACACGAAAAATGAGAAATACAATAAAAAATGTGATTGCAGTCACGTTTTTTATGTATTTCTCATTTTTCGTGTAGCTGGGTCCACCAAAAGTATGAAACATGGGTACTTCCAATATGAGGAATCAAATTATGCATCCAACAAGTATTTCCGCTCGAAATTTGAGTAAACCCATAGGGAGATAAGTTGAAAATACGAGTTGAAAAAATATTTTTTATTTTTTTCCCTCTAAAACTTGATGATGTAATCCAATCTTATTTTATTATTTCCACTGTTATTTTATAATTTCCTTAGGAGGCCCATTTTAGACCTCAAAATTCCCCGAATGCAAGCAATAGCAAATGGGAGTTTGGAGAAATACAAGGCTAGATTTGCGGCCCAAAGATTCTCATAGGTAGAGGGGATTGACTATGAGGAGACTTTTGCACCGGTTGTAAGGTACTCGTCGATTAGATCTATCCTTGCACTCTCAGCGTAGATGGGGTGGCAGATACATCAGATGGATGTAAAGACAGACCTTCTCAATGGATTTATTGAGGAAGAAGTGTACATTGAGCAATCAGAAGGTTTTGAGACTCTTGACAGGGAGTCACATGTGTGCAGACTTAAGAGAGCATTGTATGGGCTGAAGCAAGCACCCCTTGCTCGGTACACCAGGATCGACAGCTATTTCACCAGGTTGGGCTTCACAAAGAGTGAAGCAGATGCAAACCTATATCATATTGTGGTTGATTGTAAGATTTTGATTATTGTACTTTATGTTAATGATCTTATACTGACAGGTGATGAGTAGCTCATAACTTCTTGCAAAGAAGATCTTGCAAAAGAGTTTGAGATGAAGGACATGGGGCTCTTGCATTATTTCCTTGGCTTGGAAATATGGTAAAGAGATGGAGAGCTATTTGTATCTCAGGGAAAGTACGCCAATGAGATTCTGAGGAAGTTCCACATGGAGGGTAGCAAACCCATGGAGACTCCTCTTGCAGGTAACTGGAGGAAGGAGGATGCTACTTCAGGTGAGGTAGTGGATGATATTGTTTACAGGCAGCTTGTGGGTTCACTTATGTATTTGGTGAACACACGACCAGACATATGCTACGCAGTTAACCAGCTTAGTCAAGCTACCAAGCTCTTTTGGAAGGTCGAGAAGCATGTTCTGAGATATCTTAGAGGCACTACAGAGTATGGATTATGGTACAGACGGACAAAGGGAGTGAAGCTTCAAGGCTTCACCGATGCAAATTGGGCAGGTAGTCCATCAAACAGGAAGAGCACATCAGGGGGCATCTTCAGCATAGGATCAGTAGCAGTTTCTTGGTACAGCAGGAAGCAAGATCAGTTGCACTCAGTTCAGCCAAGGCAGAGTACATGGCAGCTAGTCAGGCTGCATGTGAGGCCATCTGGATGAGGAAAATACTTGTTGCTTTGTTTGGTCATCAGATATATCCGAAGGTGATACATTGTGATAACCAGAGTTACATTAAACTCTCGGTTAATTCGGTTGTTGGGTGTCAATTTTGTACACTTTTCCTACCTTTGTTTTCCCTATTTTTCCTCTTAACTATAACCAATGGGAGTATCTTTGCCTCTTTCTCCTACCTTTCTACCCTAACTTGTGTTGTTTCACCTTGTTTTTATTACTCTGCCAATTCACCAATTATTATGATATATCGTACCATTTTATGACTAATTGATGGTGAATGTTTGGAGAAGATCGATGGTCTTTGTGTTGTCTTTTCAAATGTCATTTACAGCACCAAAGATCCTGAGCACGAAGTTCACAGGAGCAATTAAGAGGGTGTTGTTACAGCAAAGTGATGCTGTTACACCTTGCTGCTACAGACCCGCCGACAAACTGTTGTTGCACTCTGTTGTTACAAACCCGCTGGCGAACTGCTAATACAGTTGTATCGTTGACTGATCTCGTTAACACTTGTTGCTAATCTGTCCTCTGGATGTTACACTACAGCTGTGATTCTATTATGATAGTTGTAGAAGTTGTTTGACATTGTATTTTTGGGATAACATCCTAAGGGCGGTATTGATTGTAATCTTTTATTTTCTAGTCAGAACTTTATTAGGAAGTGGTTATAACTATATGTGTTTTATTTCGATTAGCATGAGAACCATAAGATTCTCATGACTGATCCATCCCTTGATTTTCTGACGTAACCACTATATACTTCTCGGCCCTAGAGGTCGAAAGTTTAGCAGAGAACAGTGTCATTTAGGCTCTGTAAATGTGTTCAGATTAATACAGATTATCCTGTTATTTCTGTTACATGCATTATTCAATTTAGTTTCCGTTAAGTTCTTCCTCTACCTGCACCCTACTAGGGAGGAAGGGCCCTCCTTCTTAGCAGGGATTGCAGTGATTAAAGTAGTTGTGTGTATGTAATTGTATTTCAGTTTATGTATCAATAGAGTGTTGTTGCTACTATGAATATATCCACTTCAATCTCAATACTTGTATGTTGTTATACATATGATATTAGAGACACCAGCGGGTTAATTTTTGTGTGGCGCACTAGAACAGATTAATTAAAGTGTGATTCTAGTCTTGTAGATTCTTTTAATTCTGTATGAGTGATTTACTTCCAGCATTTACTTCAACAACGATTTCTTTTCTTTGAAATCGTTGTGTTGGTGTATCGGCACAGACAGTGCAACCGTCATTGGAATAAACAGACATTCCTGGATTGATAATTAATCTGTGTTGTTTAGTCATTTAATAGTGATTTATATAGTCCAACATTTTGGCGTCGTTGTCAGGGATGGCAGTGATGATCCAATCAATCAGAGTTGTTTCTTAGAGGTGCAATTTTTGTGTGTTTTCATAGAGTGTCTCCAGCGACACAATTGCTGGACAGTAACACGAGAGGTAAGAACCTGCGCAAAGCTCTAACAAACTTGAGCGGGCTCACCAATGTCTTGTTGAGACACTTAGGAGGTTGAATTTCTAAGCATTTTGTTTTTCTCTCTTAGACTGTCTCCAATGACACAATTGTCGGGCAGTAAGACGAGAGGTAAGAACCTGCGCATCACTCTAACAAACTTGAGCGGACTCACCAATGTCTTGCTGGGACACTTAGGAGTTGAATTTTGGGTGTTTTTTTTAGGATTCCTTTAGCTCTACAATCATTGGGCGGTAAGACGAGAGGTAAGAACCTGCGCATCGCTCTAACAAAATTGGGCGGGCTCACTGCTGTAGAAACTGAAGCACTTGTAGGATGAATTGATACACATAGGGCCCATGTGTGCCGGTAGGACAACATCAACATCTAGAAACACCCCCCCCCCCCCCACTCTATTGACTACGAGAAAGACGGGTCGTAAGAAGGAAAAGAAGAGCGCAGATTTGGGAAGGAAAACATTCTTTGGAGATCTGATTTCAAGGGCATAAAAGGAACAGTCCACGTCATACAAAGATAACAGGAAGACAGGACCACATAAAGTAGCTACCATATCAAGGCTTGGACCATCGGTGTCTTCCTTGTCTGGACCTCACTATCCTTGGAATAGCATATCCACTCCTAATATCAAAAATCCAGATTCAAAACAACAGTGGAAAATCATTGATCAAGATCTGAGAATTGAAGGACACGGAGAGACCAGTGGGGAGCATCAGGGACCTGAGGAACAACATTCAGTTGATCATCAATTGGACGCTGGTAATGTTGTTAAACAGTTAGTCCTGGAGCAACCCGATCCTTCTATTTTTCAATCTCCAGTACACTCTGAGGTCAGTTCATCCCATCAGGAAGAATCAACCATGGGGGATGAGAATGTTAAGACAGATAGCTCTATTACTTTTGAATTCCCAATAGTAGTAACACGGGATGAGGCTCCTATGAAGAATATCCCTTTATCATCCCTACCATCCTTTCAGGGGATGGCTGTTGAAGATCCTGATACCTTTCTGTTCGAATTCAATGTGTTGTGTAGAGAATATGACTACACTTCAGATGCCCAGAAGCTGAAATTATTCCCTGCTACTCTGAAAGGAGCAGCATTAAGATGGTTCATGAGATTGGGTTCTGGCACAATTCGAACCTGGAATGACATGAGAGAGGCCTTCCTCTTTAAGTATCAGGACTATTGTCAAACCAGGGATTTGAAGGATGAGATTTTCATAATTGCACAGAAGGAGGAGGAAATCCTGGAAGACTATCTGGAGCGATTTCACTACAATTTACAGAGGTCTAAGTTCGGTAAATTAGATCCAAAAATTCTAAAGCCAATATTCTTAAGAAGTTTAAGAAATGATTTTCTGGAGCATCTGAACATAATAGGAAAAGGAGACATATCGCAAGAAACATTTGATGAGATAATGAAGCTTTTCTTGTGTAGCTCAAGAGGATCGGTCAAGGGGAGAGTTTCAGTTCGGGACCCTTCACTTCAGATACAGAAGTCCACAAGTGGAGGAGCAACCAAAGCAGAGATCGGGAGCTTATTTGAGGATTTTAAAACCGAACTCCTTAGCACTTTCTCTGCCCAGATCACTACGGTACAAGTCAAGAAAGCACAAGCAGAAGCTGAAGAAGCCTTAGCAATATTTTGTCCCCGATGCAAAAAGAAACATTTGGAAAGAGAATGTGGACTTAATAGTGTCAGCATGTGCAATATTTGTGAGTTGGCGCATTCTACGAATCAATGTCCTGAGTTGCCCAAACTGAAGGCGGTACTTCAAGAATCAAGCGAGGATGTTCAATCTTCTTATTTCATCAGATCAAAGAGACCATGGCAGTCACGACCTACAGGTATGCCTTCATATTTTTCCTCTTTTTATCCTTGGAATAATGTTTATAATAGTCATCAATACCCATGGCAGTATCATACTCCTTCCTCAACACAATTTCTTTCACCATGGAACCACTGGCCATCTCCTCCACCAATGAAATATCCTCCATCGCAACCCAATCCTTAGGGTCAAGACTAGAGAGGCAATGGCCAAGGTCCAGTACTCCCTCCAATACTAATGCAACAGCAGCAATTACAACTGTCTTCTATTCAAAATCCTACACCTTTTGTCCGACCCCAACTACCTGTGCAACCTAACCACAATCCAAATAATAAGGCAGCCCAGAGCATGGATGCTACAGTTACCCTCTAGACTTATCTTATTAATATTATCGAACTTAACGAGGTTCATCTTCAATCAGGGAAAGTAATCATATCTGAACATACTCCCATTATTACTGAAGAAAGTAAATCACCCAGGAAGGATATGGACGATTCTGAGGCCACTGTGACACATGTAACAACTAATACAACACCCGCTATTACATCTATAACAGCCAGCTCGGGAGGGTCTATTGTTCCTACGGTAGCCAATCCAAATAAGGCTGGTACATCTATGATAGCTGATTCAGTTGTTAGCATTCAGAACCCCCCATACCCTCAACGATTAACTGAAACTGGGATGGCCTCACAACCTGAATCTGAATTCCTCAAGGAAACGCAAAATTTGCATGTGCGGATTCCGCTATTACAAGCTCTTAAATAAGTGCCTATCTATGCTAAAACAATGAGGGATCTATGTGTCAAAAGACCTAGAAGGAAACCTAAAGACCCTGCTACTATCCATGTCATGGGAAAATTGTCTGATCTTATGATTGATCAGCCTTTGTTGACTAAATATAATGACCCAAGGAACCCTATAGTGGTTGTCCATATTGACAATCATCCCATAACCAATACTTTGATTGATCTAGGGGCAGCTATTAATGTCATGACTAAAGACCTCTTCATCTCTCTAGGACTTCATGGACTTAGACCTACACCCACAATGCTTGAATTAGTAGATAGGTCCTGTGTCAAGCTCGAGGGACTGATTGAAGATGTGGTTATCACTGTGGCTTCCTGGAATTATCTGGCTGATTTTCTCATTTTACAGACCAAATCCAACATGGGGGGTCATCCTTTAATCATGGGAAGACCGTGGCTAGCCACTGCAGACACATATATCGAATGTAGGTCTGGATCTATGGTGATCTCAGATGGACAGGCCACTCAGAACCTGAACCTTTATCCCCCAGCAAAACCTCATATGGATTCGAGTAGTCCCTGGTGGGACGAATTTGCACCTGAATCTGATCTTTCCCTACCTCTTCTCGCGCTTGGAAAAGCACAATACTTTAAGGATGAAACAAAGGACAATATCATTAATGGTTTTATTAGTAATTCACTCCTTGTTGCCTCCATTAGAGATTTGGGAGAAGAAGATGAGGAAGATGATGCAATTATTGAACATTTGAAAACAACTCCACTTAATATCAGCAATCCTGTTGAAATTGAACCTGGAAAATGTTTAAACATCAATCCCAACCTGACTGCTGAACAAAACATATTGTTGATACAGCTGTTACAGAAATACAAAAAGGCATTTGCATGGGACTATACTGATATGAAAGGAATCCATCCTAGCTTATGCACTCACCGCATTTACCTTAAAGAGGATTGCAAACTAGTTAGACAACCTTAGCGTCAAATGAACCCCACACTTAAGGAGATAGTGAAAGAAGAAGTGCAGAAACTCCTTAATGCCAATTTCATCTACCCCATTTCTGACAGTCAGTGGGTGTCTCCACTTGTCATAGTTCTGAAGAAGAATGGCAAATGGAGAGTCTGTGTTGACTATAGAGAACTTAACAAAGCCACTCAAAATGACCATTTTCCTTTACTATTCATTGATCAGGTCTTAGACACTCTTTCTGGAAAAAAAATTCTTTTCATTTCTAGATTGGTTTAGTGGCTATAATCAAATACAGATTGCCCCAGAAGACCAAGACAAGACAACTTTTACTTGCCCATGGGGTACTTTTTCGTACGGAGTCCTTCCCTTTGGCCTCTATAATGCACCAGCAACCTTTCAAAGGGAAATATTGGGTATTTTTTCTGATCTTTTGAATGACTGTCTTGAAATCTTTATGAATGATTTTACACCCTACGGGGATGCCTTTGAGACAGCATTAGCTAACTTTGAAAAAGTGTTGCAACGTTGTGAACAAACTAATGTTTCTATGAGCACAGAAAAATGCCACATGATGATGACCGAGGGAATTGTGCTGGGACATTTCATTTCAATGGATGGAATCAAGGTAGATCCTGCAAAAATTGAGATAATCTCGAAAATCCCGACCCCTAAGACTTTGAAAGAGGTACGTAGTTTTTTGGGACATGCAAGATACGATAGGAGATTTATAGAGAATTTTTCAAAGATTGCATCTCCTCTATTTTCATTACTCATGAATGGTGCGGAATTTGTGTGGACAAGGAAGTGTGAGTAGGCCTTTTTAAGGTTGAAAAACTTTTAACAGCAACACCTGTTTTACGAGGACCAAACTAGGAATTGTCATTTCATATTGCTACAAACGCATCTGACATGGTTGTGGGTGTTGTTTTGGGGCAGCTGGAGGAGAAGAAACCTTATTCCATTTATTACATCAGCAAGAACTTAACTCCAACAGAACTCAACTACACTGTTACTGAGAAGGAATTCCTAGCAGTAGTGCATGCTATCAACAAATTCTGGCACTACATCACTGGGTATCAAGTATTTGTACACACTGACCATGCTGCAATTCGATTTTTAATGAACAAGCCTGTTACTAATGGTAGAGTTACACGATGGTTATTGTTGTTCCAAGAATTTGATATTACTATTTTAGATAAACCCGAGAAAGATAATGTAGTTGTTGATTTCCTTTCTAAATTAACTATAAGTGATGACTGCACTGCCACTGGGGATTATTTTCCAGATGAATAACTTTTTGCCATATCTACTCACTCGCCATGGTATGTAGATATAGCCAATTACCTTGCTGCAAGAAATTCCCACACCAATTGTCTTCCAAGGAAAGAAGGAAGATTCTACAACAGAGTGCTACCTACTCCTGGATAGAAGGCAATCTCTATCACACTGGGCCAGATTTTCATATTAGGCGATGTGTTAGAGAAGATGAAGTATTTGAGATCTTGAAGGCTTGTCATGAGGAACCCTGTGGAGGACACTTCGCAGACAAGAGAACAGGACATAAAGTACTCTCAACATGATACTACTAGCCAACTATATTCCAGGATGCCAAGAAGTTGTGAAAGGATGTGATAGCTATCAAAAGATGGGCCACCCTCTGATATCAAATGAGATGTCATTATAGCCTCAGATAGTAATAGAACCATTTGAGAAATGGGCCCTAGATTTTTTGGGGCCAATTAATCCTTCATCACAACAAAAATCATTCATATTGGTCTGCACTAATTATGTTACAAAATGGGTCGAAGCAAAGGCACTAACTAGAGAAACAGTGTAGGTTGTTTCATACTTCCTGTTTCAAGACATTTTTGTACACTTCGAGATACCCAGAGAGATAGTAACCGATGGGGGGTCTCATTTCACATCTCATTTGATCAAGAAGTTGGTTGAAAAGTATGGAATTCATCACAGAATCACTACACCATATCACCCACAAGCAAATGGTCAAGTAAAAAGCACCAACAAATTCATTGAGGGAATCTTAAAAAAGACAGTAGCCAGCCACCGAAGAAACTGGGCCGAGAAACTTCTAGAGGTATTGTGGACTTATAGGACAACATGGAGGAATACTACGGGCTTCTCACCATATGAATTGGTGTATGGTAAGAATCCCTTATTCCCCATAGAATTTGAAATAAAGACATTAAGAACAGCATTGCAGGTCGATCTGGATTTGAGTACAGCACAGACTCAAAGACTGAACCAACTCAATGAGTTGGAAGAGAAACGGTTGGCTACCATTCAACAGACAGAGATCATTCAACATCAAAAAGCTAGATGGCATGATGGGTTTATTCAGAAGAAAATTTTCCAGAAAGGAGATTGGGCTCTTTTGTACGATTCAAGGTTAAAGATTTCAAAGGCAAGCTCTGCACGAGATGGTTAGGGCCTTACGAAGTGGATATGGTCTTTGACAATGGGACAGTACAATTGGTCACCATTGACAGTGCTAAGACACCGTTACTGGTTAATGGGCACCGTCTAAGGTTATATCATCAACCCACAAAGAAAGAATCATTTGTCAACATTGTTGCGGACTCTGATCTTCATGTTACGATAGCAGGGGAACATTCTCCTGTGCAACCTTAAAAACTGAAATTCCAATAAATGCAGCAGTTGAAAACCACCTTTGTGGCGGTTTTTACACATGTTTATATATATAGTCAGTAACAGTTGAAAACCACTCTTGTGGCGGCTGTTACACCCATGTTTTTCTTCCTGAAACATCATCTTCCCTTTCTGATCTATTTTATAGGATGATGGTATTCATGTAATTTCCTTCTCTATACCAATTTCTCCTGATTATTATGTTTTTTAGAATAATCTAAGGGTTGTCTTGCCTGTTACACATGTAACAGCGAACAGCCACGAATACTGTTTTTTTATGATTCATTCCATAAATAGCAATAACCGTGCCGGCCAAACACAACAACACGAGCATTGCAAGCAGGATGCCTCCAATTCAAAATATTCCTCCACGTCACCTCAGGTATATCATTAAAAAGGTAAACATTGTCATTGATGATTCGGTGATTAATTGGTGAAGTAATGATATTCCTGTGACGGCCGTGGGTGGCCGTCACCATTAAGGTGGGGGAGGGGATATGTCTTGAAATCATTGCAAAAAGTCACAATCATAAATATCTATTAAATCCGCATGCACCTAATTAATAACAGAATTGCCAATGATGACCGAATCCGGTTGGAAAAGAGCGTGTGTGCGAAATCCCATTACTTTTCATAATGAGCCATTTATGAATATTAGTGTGAAGTATGATTCAGTAAAACCGTAAAAGTCGTCACCTCCCATCAACCTCCTCGATTGAAACCTTGCATCCTCATTGTAAACTCGTCGATTGGGATAAGAAAAGACGCCGAGAAGCAGTGAATTCAGAAACACAGTGATGTTACAGTGGGGTTGAACAGCAAAGAAGCGAATTCAGAAACGCAGTGATATTACAGTGCAGTTGAACAACAAGAAGCAAATTTAGAAACAAACAGCAGAGATGGGTGGAGCAGCAGTCAGGCACGAGCCAGATTCTATGGATGCCTTGCAGAATTGTTCAAAAGCCTACCATATATTCAGAGATGCCGGATGAATTGAGTTTTTCCAGAGGCTTGAAGGCTCAGACGAGGCAGTGGCAATTGAATTTTCTCAGAACTTGAACAATAATCAAACCCGAGTAAGGGGCATGCAAATGGAGGTGACTAAAGAGGTAATTTCCCAGGTAACTCCATTGCTAGTAGAGGGGCGAAGGTGGTTTAATAGATAAATCAATGGCCTCTCCTTGAAAGAAGACTTCCTAGTAGGGGAAGAAAAACTGGATAAGAAAGGGAGAGGAATTGACATATTGTCACTTCCTCATCCTAGGGAAGATGTTGCCCTGGGTTTGATTAAATATATAACTTGTGAGGGAAGATCCACGATAGTGTTCAACTATCACTTTCCTCTGCTTAATCACCTTCGGCACCAGCAAAGAATTAATCTTCCATTCTATTTGTTAGGAAATATCAAGCATATGGCAGCAACAGTAAAAACAGCAGCACACCCGGAGGCATGTGTGACTAATCACGGACTTATTAAGCTAATCGTGTTGGATGCCCTAGGCCAACAAGGAAAAACTTGGGAAGAATTCAAGAGAAAGAGGCCGAGGACAAGCCAGGGGAAACAAACCACGACTTCAGGAGGAAGTTAGGTAGAGGTGGAAACCCAGACTCGACCTACTGGAGTTAGGATTGGGAAAAATCCTATTGATGAACCAATTGGGGATAGAAAACCAAAACAAAGAGTGAAAATCAGCATACCTGCAGAACCTTTGCCTATGGCCAAAAAGCAGATGGAAGCAGAAGTTTTAGAAGAAGAAAGGCAACCCTCCTCATAGGTAAGGACAAAACCAATGCCTTGTTTTTAGAACTCGAAATTCTAAGAAAGGAAAATGAAGAATTAAAGCGAAAATTATCTGAGGGGAAGGAAATCTCGGTGTCTGTATGCATGACATGTTTTCAAGACTTAACAGCAGCGGATATAAGTTTCGTAGAGAAAATATCAGCCCAATGGAAACAGAAACAGAACAGCAGGAGGTTGTTACACAAGAACCTGTTGATGATATTGTTGTTACACAAGAACCAGCAGTTAAAGCAGAGCCTCCTGTAATAATTAACCTAGAAGCCAACCCACAAGAACCTGTGGAGGCCACTCCTATTATAGAAGAAACAGAAATGGACACAGAGGCTACTCTAGGTCGAAACAAAGGGGCTGACACACAAGAACCCACCGAGGAAGTTGTTGTTACACAAGAACCAGCAGCATTAGTGGAACAACCCAACGTAGCAGAGGCTGGTACACCCATTGTTGATGTGGATATTGAATGCAGAAGAACGTTGAGTCCCATCTCGGGATGGAATTCTAGAAAAATCTTGTTAATTTCTGAATTACAAAAGTGGAAACAGGAAGCAATCGCCCTTCGGGAGGGGACGATTTCGCTAAAGGAAAATCAAAGATAAATAGACACTTTGCATGAAATGTGGATGAAAGAATAGTTGAAGAAAGGATGGGAGAATTATAAGAAGAAGGAAGCTCTGAAGAAACAGTTTCAGGACCTCACCATATACAAGAAAAAAATTCATGACCTCGCCCTCAACTTGCTCGGTTGTAGGCGGCCTTCTCCATCCTATCCTATTTTTCTGTGGGAACGTTACTTCTTATTTCAGATGAAAGCCATTATGGAGGATAGACCTTATTTATATTCTTCCACTCGTACATTTCTAGATGTTTTTTGTGCCTCCGACTTTGATGAGCAAATCTTGTTGTGTGAGTTATTCTTACACAATATTATTTGTGAACATGTGAGTCTGCAGATGGTTGTGACAATATTCTCCTATATGACAGATCTTCAATTGAGAGATTTTGTGTCCTTCATGAAGAATCAGATTGAATGGCATCTGGCCATTAAATCTATGGAGACTAATGAGGAGAAGACGACATTGTGGGTTCGGGCAGAACCAGGACGGGTTGCTGAGTTGAGGCGAGAATTCAAGAGAATGTTGAGTACTCCTGGGATTAAAGAACCGACTGCCACTTATATAAGAAGAATTGTGAACTTCTGCCTCAATCAGTTCTCAATGATGAAGAGCCAAGCTTTGATAGGGTGCTTGAAACGCATGGAATCCAGCAGTGTTGAGCTATTGAAGGGGGATCCATTCTCATTCCAAAATTTCGTAGTGGTTGTTACACATGTACTAGCATATGCACAGATTGTACAATCCCTTGGTGCTTTGTGGCTGGGATTGAGATTCAAGTATCCTTTGATCTGGATGCCGATTGAGGATTACCAGATCAATTATGAATTAAGTAAGTATGAGTCAGAATCTAGGGTACGGCATTTGATGGCCAATCAGGGATACAAGTCTAGAGACGAAGATACCGCTGGTGCTTATGATCTCACCGACTTGCACCGGAGATACTCCCATGAGAGATGAATTTGCATGAGGACATGCAAGTATTTCAGTTGGGGGGAGATGTTGGGTGCCAGTTTTGTACACTTTTCATACTTTTGTTTTCTTATTTTGCCTCTTAACTATAACCAATGGGAGTATCTTTGCCTCTTGCTCCTACCTTTCTACCCTAACTTGTGTTGTTTCACCTTGTTTTTATTACTCTGTCAATTCATCAAATATTATGATATATCGTACCTTTTTATGAATAATTGATGGTGAATGTTTGGAGAAGATCGATGGTCTTTGTGTTGTCTTTTCAGATGTCATTTATAGTACCAAAGATCCCGAGCACGAAGTTCACAGGAGCAGTTAAGAGGGTGTTGTTACAACAAAGTGATGTTGTTACACCTTGTTGTTACAGACCCGCCGGCAAACTGTTGTTACACTCTGCTATTAGAGACTGATTGGCGAACCACTGATATAGTTATACCATTGACTGATCTCGTTAACACTTGTTGCTGATCTGTCCTCTGGCTGTTACACTACAATTTTGATTCTATTGTGATAGTTGTAGAAGTTGTTTAGCCTTGTATTTTTGGGATAACAGCCTAATGGCAGTTTTGATTGTAATCTTTTATTTTCTAGTCAGAACTTTATTAGGAAGTGGTTATAACCATATGTGTTCTATTTCGATCAACATGAGAATCATCATGACTGATCCATCCCTTGATTTTCCGATGTAATCACTATATAGTTCTCGGCCCTAGAGGTCGAAAGTTTAGCGAAGAATAACGTTATTTTGGCTCTGTAATTGTGTTCAAATTAATAAATATTCTCTTGTTATTGTTGTTACATGCGTTATTCAATTTAGTTTTCGTTAAGTTCTTCCTCTACCTGCGCCCTTTTAGGGAGGAAGGGCCCTCATTCTTAGCAGGTATTGCAGTGATTAAAGTAGTTGTGTGTATGTAATTGTATTTCAGTTTATGTATCAATAGAGTGATGTTGTTGTTGTGAATATATCCACTTCAATATCAATACTTTGTATGTTGTTACACATATGATATTAGAGACACCAGCTGGTTCCTTGTTGTGTGGCGTGCTAGAACAGATTAATAGAAGTGTGATTCTAGTCTTGTAGATCCTTTTAATTCTGCATGAGTGATTTACTTCCAGCATTTACTTCAGCAACGATTTCTTTTCTTTGAAATTGCTTCTAGTTGGTGTATCAGCACAGATAGTGCAAATTTCATTGGAAAAAACAGACATCCCTAGATTGATAATTAATGTGTTGTTTAGTCATTTAACAGTGATTTATATAGTCCAACACTGGTATCCCATGACAGGTCCAAGCTTATTGACATATGGTACCACCATCTCAGAGATTGTGTTCAGAGGTGCATTATGTTGTTGCAGTGCATTCCCATGGAGGCTCAAGATGCAGATATCTTGACAAAGGCGCTTGCGAAGAGAAAATTCAAATACCACATAGGCAAGATTGAGGTAGCAAATAATCCCTTTCTTGTTGAGAGGGAGTGTTGAAATTCAACAAGAAAATGCACCACATACTAGTGTGGGATTCCAATCACACGAGTGAGGAATTCAATGACACATCAGTGCTAAATGTGGGTGTCTAATTTTTAAATCAATTAAACAATAAATTGTAATCTTATCTCATAACAACTTGTAATAGTTAACTAAGTGTGATAGAATTAGTTAGCTCAAGAATTTTGAGTTGAGGGTCAAAGGTGAAGCATGTAGAGTGATTCTATTATTTACAGGGTCCAGTTGCAATTGTAGCACTAGTGTGGTGTGAGTGCAATCAATTAACTCAAATTAATTGAGTTAAAATCAAGTTAACTAGCTCTAACTGATTGATGAGCTAGTGGAAGATCAAGTGAATTAAAATAGATTTAATTCACAAGTAGTGATCTACCAAGTAACTTATGATTCACTATTAATAGCAGCATGCATGTCAATTATGATGACAACCCAGTTGAGACAAAGGCTAAAGGCAAGTAAACTATCAGTTGTATTATTAACGAACTGCCCAGGTTCAATTATAAAGCCACAGGAAGCCCATGATGGATTGCATAGTCAAGGAAGGTTGGAATTCCTATTTAATAGAAATTATTTTTCCTAGGGATTGTGTGAGCAAGGCAGGCTGAAGGTATGCAGGAAATTGGATATGTATTGGTCCAATTTTTCCTAGATTAGTGTGAGACAATTGGTTGAGTGTATGAGGTTCTTGTGAGCACACATGCATTGTATTGTTTCATGATTCTTTGGTTGATTATACAATAAAGATGGAGGGGTTTTGAGCAGTTGCTTTCCCTGGAAAAATCTTGTGTTGTGCGATTGATTTACTTTTTTCTCTTACTTGCATGTGATTGAGTGATCATGATTTATATTCCGCAAATATTGTAGAAGGATTCAGTATCTTGTTTTAGTACATTGCATGATCGGATTGAATCCATTGGTGTAATTTCTACAGTAGCTTCTACCACTTCGCCTAAAATAGCATCGTCCTTGCTCCAATTCCCTGATAGAGGAGTCTCCATGGATTTGTTGATTTCCATGTGAAACTTCTTCAATATCTCGTTGGTATATTTTCCCAAAGAGACAAATTGTTCCCCATCTCCTTGCCAAATTTCCAAACCAAAGAAATAATGAAAGAGCGCCATGTATTTCATCTCGAATTCTCTTGCAAAATCCTCTTTGCAAGATTTTATCATTTTCTCGTCACCTGTTAGAATTAAATCATCAGCATATAATACTAAAATCAACAATTTACCTTCAACCAAAATATTGTAAGGGTTTGCATCTGCTTCACTTTTGGTCAAGCCCAACCCGATGAAATAGTTGTCGATCCTTCTGTACCAAGCACATGGTGCTTGTTTCAATCCATACAACGCTCGCTTGAGTCTGCACACATGTGACTCTCTTTTGAATGTCTCAAATTCTTATGGTTGCTCTATGTACACCTCTTCCTTAATCACTCTATTTAGGAAAGTTGTCTTCACATCCATCTGATGTATCTTCCATCTCATCTGCGTTGAAAGTGCTAGAATAGATCTGATTAAAGAGTACCTTGCTAGTGGAGCAAAGTTCTCTTCGTAATCAATTCCCTCCACCTGAGAGAAACCCTTGGCCACAAATTTGGCCTTGTGTTTCTCGACACTCTCATCTACTGCTTGTTTCACCTTGTAGATCCACCTAGATCCTACAACTAACTTGTCATCTAGCCTTGGGACCACTTCCCATGCACTATTCCCAATAATGAAATCATATTCCTCTACCATGGCATCAACCCATACTGGTTGTTGCTTTTATTCCTCGAATGAAGATGGCTCAATCTCTACACTCTCGCTCATCATATCCATGTAGTCAGTGTACTGATCTGGTGACCTCCTTTGTCTGTGTTGTGATGTGGGTGCTCCCATATTCTCTCTAGCATCATGCATCAACCTGTCAGCCTCTCTGGTGCACTTCCTTCCATCTCTGGATGTCTCTACATGAGTGGTTGCTTCCACTCTCTGCTCCTCTGCTTTTGTTTACTCCACAACATTCTAAGGTTCTTCCTTTGGAGCTAAAAGCTCGTCATATGCATGCAACTGAAGCTCCCTCTCAAGGGAACATAGCATGGCCTTCTCTTCATCGAACATCACATCTCTACGAACGAATCTCATCTTGTGAGATGACAGGTACACCTGATAATTATGAGGTGCATCAATGTACCCCACAAATATGCCCAACTCAACTGTTGGTTCTAGCTTTTTTCTTGCATCGTTGGAAACATGACAGTAAATTGATGAACCAAAGATCTTGAAGTGTACCACATCTGGTTTCTTACATGAAAAATCTTCTTCTAGTGTACTCATCCCGAGAATTCGATGAGGACTCTTGTTTTTCACATATACCATTGTGTTGCATGCTTCAGCCCACAAGTGCAACGGTAGGCCCTGATCATGCAACATCGCCCATGCAGCTCACACAATACTTTTGTTCTTCCTTTCTGCAACCCCATTATGTTGTGGGTTATGGGGAGCTCATAATTCTCGTTGAATGTATTCGAATGCACAGAAGTTCTTGAACTCATTCAACACATATTCTCCATCATTATCGCTCCTGAGGGCCTTCACTTTCCTGCTTGTGTATTTCTCAAGAAGTGTTTTAAATTCATAAAATTTTGAGAATTTCTAGTCTTTCTTCTGCATGAAGAATATCCAGCACTTACGTGAGACATCATCTACAAATATCACATAGTACCTGTGTTTTTTCGTGGTGGTTGTCAAGAATGGTCCACACACATCTGAGTGAACTCTTTCAAGGATTGATTGCACTTGACTATCATAATCATGAAAGGTGGCTTTGGTGTACTTCCCCAATGTACACCCTTTTCATGTATCACAATTCTCTAGTGCACCCTTGGGAATTCCTATAGAAATCTAGTGCATGATCTTCAAAGCTCCATGGTGCAAATGGCCAAGTCGCCTATGCCATAACTCACTAATGTCTCATCTCTACACCACCTCTACTTTAGTGCTCAAAGTAGCACAGTGTTCTACATCCAATTTGTAGAGGTTCTTCACCCGAACCCTGATCCGCTTCACTTGGCCCCTGGCTATGTGACGAAAGAAATCCTTCCTTTTGCTAAATATCACATCATAGCCACAGTCTTCCAACATAGCAACTAAGACTAAATTCTTCTTCAGACTGGGAACATACATGACATATTTCAATGTGAGAGGAGAACCAGACTCCCTCTGAAAAATAACAGCACCAATTATGATCACGTTATGCCTTCCATCATCTCCCATCTTGATGTGTATTTGGAGGTCCTTCTCCTCCAAGTCCCTAAATAATTTTTTGTTGTCGGTCATATGTAATGAGGCTCCATTATCCAGATACCACACACTACCCATCACTGATTTCACCATGCATGCAATGAGGGTGAAATCCAACTCGAATTGTGAAGCAAGAGCTTAACCTATCTCTCCTACTGAGGGCTTCTTGTGCGGACAATTTGTGGCATATGATCTTCGACAAGTCCTCCTTCTTGCCTTCCTGACCATAGTCTCCTTTGGATTGGGATTTCTTTCATTTCCCTTTCCTTTCCTTTCCATCCAAGGCATGGTTCTCCTCATCATCATGCTTGGAAGAGGATCCATCTCTGATGTTGCATCTAATCTCTTCTTGCACCACTTGCACCAAGTCGAACCACAAACGCTTCCACTTTGGTAGCTTCTCCCTCCCATTGACCGAATCATGGTAGTTTTGTCAGCTCTTGGGAAGACCTAGAAGGGCTAGGTTGACTAGATCATCTTCAGCAACTGTAACACCAACACTCCCAAGCTCATCCCGACATTGGGTGAACTTGCTCAAGTACTGTGGTATTGTGTCGCCCTTTTCCATCTTGATTTTATGAAGATTGTCCTTCAGTGCTAGCTTCCTATGGTCACTAATGTTCTGAAACAAGTTTTTCAAGGCCTTCCACATTGCATATGGAGTCTCCTTCTCGTGAAGGTTCGAGACAATATGATCTTGAACTCCTTCCAATAAGATTCTTCTTTCCTTGGCTACATTATTTTTCCATTCTGCTAGAGCCTGTGCATCTGTTGTTGTTCGTTTCAGAACATTTCTATCAATGTATTCCTTCAATCCATTGTCGTCCATGACTGCTTCCATCTAGTCCTTCCAAGTAATGTAATTCGAGCTACCCTCAAGGGCATACTCGAGCCTTAGACCATAAAACGCCATCCTGATCTTGCTGCTAGCTCTGGAGAATAGATTTGCAAAAAACTCGTTCCCCCTGCAAGGACAACTCGTATTGTTCTATTCTATAGTGATTTCAGCGATGATCCATGTAGAAATCCCTTTGTAGATTTAAACTGCTAATTTTAATTTGCTAAAACAATAGACTTGAATCTACTCTACCAATTACAGAAACAATAAACGTTCGCGAAATCACGAAGCATACAAGAGAAACAATTCAATCAACACCTTACACAATAATTTCCAGGGAAAATCCACAGCGAAAAATTCCGCTACCTGTATATTGCATTAGTTAGAAAATATGTGAAGATTACAATGCTTTGCTCATGCCCAAGCAACCTCTGCACTATCTTTATTTGTCTCACAGCTTCCTAGAAAAGCCTAGGCTAATACTTAACCAATTTGCTTCTTGCCCAACTCCCTATTTCCTTATGTTGTTTCCTTAGGAATTATCCCCCTATTAATTAGGGAAATCCTCAATTGGAATTGTGCAATGCATCATAGGCCTTCCTCTGAATGCATGCACCACTTGTACAATTCAAATGATTATCCAACTAATAGTACACTGCCCTTGAACTCCAATATCAACTGGATAACTCGTAGATCACACATGCATGGGTTATTTATGGCGTATTTATCAGTCAATTGTTTGATCATGAAGTACACACCCCACTACTTGACCTCCCACTAGTTCCACCAACAATTGGAACTAGTTAAACTAATTTTTTAATTACAACTCAAAATAAGCTTAACCAAGGCTCCTAAAAAGTAGGATCCACTCTACATGACTCAAGTTAGACCCTCAACTCGAATTAACTGAACCAATTAAGTCAAACTAACTTAGTTAACTCGTACAAGTTGTCATGAGATGTGGAATTACAATTTTCTTCTAATTTAATTCAAGGGAAAATTAAATTAGAATCTTTCTTGCTGCCATTTTCAACATACTATCTTACTAAATGGTAATGATTCTTTGACCTAAGTTTTAAAAATTTCCCAAATTATAAATTCATTGATCATGTTTGATTTTCATTTTTTGATTACTACCATCAAAATTCAATAAGAATGCAATGCAATGTGATTAATTTTTTTATGTAAGGGTTAAATTATCATTGTGCACAATATTTAGATGTGGTGAAGTTAATATTATCGTGAAATTTTATATATTTTCTCACAACATATAAATATTGAATAAGAAAAGGCATGGTTTCTTGTCATCCCTAAAGTGCAACTCTTGGTACCCAATTCTAGTACATATTCTTACTTTGACCTAGTTGATGCATTGGAACACATTGAAGAGATGATTTAATTGGGATTGGAGCAAAATGTGTGTTGTGAGTTAACATCAAAGGTGTGGTTGAGAAAACGTGTTTCATTTCTTTTATCCATGTCAAACATGGAATAAAATTGTTAGAATTGGAAATTAAATACCTGGACTCTTCTTTGTGCTACACCATGACCCTTTTTCGTTCATGGTATGGCTCTCAATGCTTCAACGTTATGAGAAAGAAACCCACACTGGTTAATATTTTATGATATTAAAAAAATTATATTTGACACAATATGCTAAGGGATGCTTTGTATGCTAACTATTCTAAGCATAGTTTATCAAAGCATATTATTAATAATGATTATCCTATATGGTTGAGGGTCCTATCAATGATTTTCAAACAATAAAATATTATGCCAAAGACCATTTCACTAATTTTATGTAATTTCATCCATCTTGTACTCACGCAAGTATTTATGTTAAAAAATGGCAAGAGTTTGGCCACCCACTTACTCCCTCAAGCAATGGGCCAAGGGTTCAACTATCAAGTTCCATTGCCATCTAAGCCAATTTCATGACCAAATGTATTTTGTTTATTTAATTTAATGAAAGAATATGCCTCGATGTGCTTGTAGAAATTATACAACATGCATGTATATCTTGGATTCACCCGATCTAACAATGTACTAAAGTTAAATACCAAATCGCTTCTACAAATATTTTGCGGAATTAAAAACACAATCGCTAATCACATGAACATGAAGAAAGATCAATCACACACAACACAGATAATTTCCCGAGGAAATCTTACAGCTAAAAACCCCACTATCTTCTATTGTATATTCAGCATGGATCATGAAAAATTACATACAAAACTCTTCTCACAAGAGCCCTCCAGTACTCGGCTAATTTTCTCACACTGTCGTAAGCAAAAATGACCAACACGTAGCCAATTCTCAGTCTACCTGCTTTAAGCAATCCCTGATGGAATAGATCACTAAAAGATAGGAATTTTGGCCATCCTTGACAGCGCAAGTATCATGGGCACTTCAAATGGGTGTTTGGTTGCATGTGTGCAACCCAATAATCCTACAACTGATAGTCAACTTCCCTTTCACCTAGAACTCAACTGGGTCTCCACTGGATCTGACATGCATGCAGCTAATAATAGTAAATCCTCAGTTGCATGTGAGATCCCTGATTATGAATTAATTAATATTTAATTCACTAGATCTATCACTAGTGTATCATCATTTACAACTAGAACAACTGAGTTAAATTGTTTACAACATGCATTAACTAATGCACCACTGCACTTCGAACTCTATTACAACTAGAATTATTCTGCATGCCTCACCAACTGCCTCTAACTCGAAATCCACTAGCTAACTAAATTTATCTCTTTCAATTAGCTGATTCAAGTCAACATTGAGAATAGATTATAGTTTAATTTCCATCTTAATTAAGGGATAATCAAAATAGACATGCACCCAAAAATAGCATTGTGGGCCCCAACCTAGTTTGAGTGCTTAATGCAACTAGGCATGGGTGCTGAAATTTTCTTGTTGAATCTCAACAATGCTCGACATTGTTTCCATTTGATTTTGTTCCATTAAATGTCTATGCTCATATGGTTTTGTCATCCATTTATTTTATATTAAACAAATGTTTATTACTTTTCTAAAGTATCTGTGATGTCATCACGTATCATAGCACACTACAAAATCTTATTATTATTGTTGAATTTCGGTAGTTGCACTCGGTATTCTTTAATTGTATCAGCGCACAAAATTAAAAGAAAATAAAAATATAAAATTGAATTCAAGTCAGCTCCAAAAGAGGGAAAATATAATTTTTGCCTCCAAAAGTGAAAATCAACTACCCCTAAAGACACCAATTCAGGGTCATTCATCCACTATATTACCATTTGTCCTCTTCACTCGGAGCCAATTTGGATCACTCAGTCATCTAATATTTTTCTCATCCATACTAAGGAGAGAGAAAAGAAGAAAGTTGAAATTTGACCAAGTCTCTCCAACGTTGACCGAGCCTATTTCATTTATGTTTTTTACTTATGTTGACTTCACACGTGTGGACTACTGACCAAATCTTCTATGGATATTCTAGGTAGCAGACCGAAATTTTGGGGCAACAGAAGGAGGCTAAAATTCGACCAGTTTGACCGCATGTTGATTAATGTTATTTTATGTGTATTGGCCAGTTTGACCTAGTTTGACTGGAAAATCAAATTACCTCTCTTATTGAATTGGAAAATTTCTCTACGAAAATGTTGTTGGTTTTTTCCCTAGGTAGGGTTTTCCTAGGGCAAAAAATGTGTCTCTCTTGTGTTTGGATGTATCTTCATGATGATATTGTCAATGTTGTTTTACAATTGAGATTTTCTATGTGTAATTGCTTGATGATGAATGTGACACAAGAAGAATTAATTAAGAAATCATTGGAAGTAAGTATCGGACTAGAACATCATAAAAAAACAACATGGTGTCAAAGCGAGGTTGAGGGGACAACCATGAAGAGGCCAAGGTTTCTGGTTGAACGTATTTAGGGTTGGTTTGTGCCCTAGTTTAGGTTGTGAATCTCGTGATGACCTTCTGTTGGAGCTGAAATTTCTCTTGAAAGTGAGGGTGAATCTTGTGAAGTGTTTCTGATTATCTTTTATTGGTTCTTTCGTTGAGATTGAAGCAGGGTTTCTAAGGCTATTATTGCACTTCATAAGGCCTAATTTCGGCCATCTGTGGCAGTGTTCTAAGGCTTGTTTTCGATCTTGTTTTAAGGCTTGTTTTAGCTTTAGCTCTGAGGCATTCTTTACACCATTTCTGAGGCCCAACTTCAACTTTCCTATGGACAAATTTTAATCACCTTAAGGGCACTATTGAGGCTTTATCATCATCTGATCAGACAGCAACTTAATGACATATTCAAGGACTATCCTTCAATTCTTCCTGGGACCATTTTTTCTAGTTCAAATTTTGAGTTATCTAAGGTTGAGTTCAAGTTTCTTTAGAGCATGATCTCGGCCTTGTTCTAGTTCAAATCTAAGGCACCTTCAGCCTCCCCTCTTGTCGCAGACTTTCGCTCCTCTTTGCAGATAAAATTTCAGGCAATTTTGAGGCATTTCCAAGGCACCTTTGAGGTTGAGTTTATTGTGATATTAGAGTCGTAGTAGCCCTATTAATATTGATATTGTTCAAGCCTACATTAAAGGTATAGAAGTTTTTTAGGCAACAAAAGAGGACAGATTCATACCTCAATTTATGAGGGTCATCTTAACCAAGTTGAGACCATTGAATCACAATTTAAGGGCTACTTTAGAGTTGTGTTTCAATCCACCTTCAAAGTCAAGTGTCAGGTGTCAAGGTTGAAGAGACTAATCAAAGTCTATAAGTTTGAGGATCTTCTTGAGACTATATTGAATCATTGATCTTGATACATTTGATATTGGTAATTTGACCAAGATGGAACGTCCTTGATTGACTGATAGCATGATGGAATAGGGAAATCACAATTTCATTGCATATGCACAGACATGGGAACTCTATGGCACATTCTTTCACTTATGATTTTGGACACTTGGTTATGTTCGACACAGTTTTTGTCCCACCTATATTGACTACAGCGAGATAATTTGTACCTGTCAAATCTTGGGCTTAGGGTTTGTAAACCCTAGAAGACCTAAAGCGCGATCCGGAGTTAAATTCTTAAGTTTGTGGCAGTATTGAAATTGTGGCATAAAATCAAATTTCTGAAACAAAACATGAGCCCCATTCTAAGTTGATCTTTAGACCTTTGTTGTAGCAAGATTGTGCTTGTTTCTATTCACAAGTGTTCATTGTTGAAGCTACTAAGAGTGTCAATGTATTGATAGTTGTTTATCAAACAGACGTTTAACTTGCCATGGCTAATTTTAGTTTAGAAAATTTGTGTCTTATAGCCCCACGCCAATTTCTATTTGTTTTTCTCATCATGTTTAATGCCCAAACCCCATGTTCATTGTTGAGTTAAACATGAATATAAAATTGCAATTAAAACACTCAAGGCTACTAGTACTATTCACTTTCAGCTGATAAAAAAAATTCACAAGCATGCACAATTTAGACACTTGATTTTTGGTCTACGCAGCCTTGGAAAAACCCTGAAGGGGAAACTAGCCTGAAGAGGATTTTTATTTGCTTTTATCTTAGAGAATTTACAACATTAAATACAACCACAGAGGTACTTATCTCCCTGCTGATGTCTAGGAAATTATGCCAATGTCTAGAAATGTGTGCCATTTTCCAGCAATCATTGCCCTTGGAATTTGTGCCACAATTAGATTTTCTAGCCTTGATTTTCATGCCACAGGTCATCTCTTCTCTGTATCAAAAATCATGCCACAAATCTAACAAATCTTCCCTTGAAAATCATTCCTATCTGACAAATCTCTGCCTCAAAATCTATGTTTTAGGCTGACTCTCCTCGTTTTTCGTGACCTTTTCCCGGAATTTTCTCCTTGAAATTCAGGCTTGTCGGATTGATTTTTCCTCCTTAAATTTCGAGATGTTAGTCTAACATATCTACCTCGAAAAAATTGTTGAAGCAGATTGTCTTCTCCTCAAAATTTGAGTTGGGATTTGAATGATGTACCTCAATCTACATGCCATAGTCATAGCCATGAAACTCGAGCATGTGTGTGGTTTCTTCTTGCTATAGATAGGTCTCGCCTTCAGCAAAAATGGTTATCTCGTCCTTCTCCTCCTCTTCCTCTCCTCTTCTCTTCTCCAACACTACACATGAAGAATGAGAGCCTCCTTTGCCTTTTTCCTCCTTTTTAATCTCTAATGATGAGAAGCCATATCCCTAAGATCAGGGTTGAGATAAGATCTCAGCTTCTCTTGATCAAGGGTGGAGATCCAATCTCCCATTGACCCCCTCTCATGTCTCCCCCTTAATTAATGAGCCCCTCTAGTCACTTTAATAACTTTTTGTACCATGTTTCGTTTTCTCATAAAGTCACTCTAATATAATAAAGTACAATGTACTTTTAAGACCTCATAAAGTGACTAAAAAGTTACATGGATTTTAATAACCACGTAAAGTCACCCTAAAAAGGTGGGTGCACATGTTTTCCTAGGCCAAGGAAAAAAGCACTAGGAAACACATCCTTGGTACCTTTTTCAACATTTAGCTCATAATGATGTCATTGAATATAGTGAGTGTTGTCTGTGCCATGATTGTACTTGAGAAGTATGTGGAATGAAGGGTTGCCTGAGATAAGATGACAATTGTTGTCGTGATGACCAAAAAGAAGTTGTATATTGTTATTCATATTGCTCTATTCAATAATATATTTGACTAAAGTCTGGTGCTGCAAGGGTTGTTGAAACAGGATGTGTATTTGGCATAATCATTTATAGCAAGAGTGCTAACATTATGGACTAACAACAAAATCATTGATTTTGTACTAAAGCAGCAAGATTGATAATAATCAAAAGGACAACCTGGTACAAAATTGAAAATCCTACGATTTGTTGGATGAATCCCTAAATTAAGGTCTATAATGCTGAATGCAAGTGAAGTTAGTGTGATTCATCTTCTTGATAACATGAGGATGACTTGGCTAAAGAAACCATAGCTCATGCAAGGAAGAAAAGGAAAGCAACTTGCTAAAGATGATGAGGATGATGATGAGCTTGCATATGGATTTCTGGGAACTAACAAATTCCCTACAATCCTCGGATCAAAAGATAAATATTGTATATACTTCTTCCTTGATTATTTCTTTATTTATGGTCAGTTTCTTGTCTTTGTATCTTTTGCTTGGTTGATAATCATTTCTTCCATGACCTCCTAACGAGGGTTGCAGGTACATCATGGAGGTTGCCAAGGCTCTAGCAGCTGATGGAGGCATCGGGAAGAATGAAGCAAAGTTTGTGGCAAGAGAATTCTCCCAGGATCATGCATCAACTCAATTAGAGTGATTTGTGCTCAAGACGGAGAAATTGCACTGACAACTAGAACCTTTTCAAATAACCGAAATAGCTCCTAGTTTAGAGGGCGCAAGTAGGCCAACAAGTTTGAAGGATGCCATAATGGAGGAAATTGTGTTGAGACCTAAAGGGAAGTCAATGATGACTTTCAAGTGGATCTACATGATCAAGCATATTGTAGATGGAAGCATAGAGAAGTACAAAGTGAGATTCGTGGCAACAGGGTTCTTCCAAAAAGAGGGGGAGGATCATGAAGTGACATTTGCTCCAGTGGCCAGAAGGACTCACGTGACTGAGGGAATAGCAGTGGCAGGAGGATTTGCTTCCATTATAAAGGTAGCAGTCAAGCCCTGCTTCAATGTCGAAGGGAGTTGACCTTTGAGTTTGAAATGAAGGATCTTGGTTGGATACATTACTTCTTGGACAGAAGCCAAGCGAGATCTTCCTTGGTCAAAGGAAGCATATTATTACAATCCTTTATAGATTTGGGATGATGGAAAGCCAATCCATGGCCACTCCCATGGTAACTAATCTGAAGAAGTTAAGTGGCGAACGGGGTAGCCAAGATTTCCACAACAAGATTTGTTTCAATGTCAGAGGGAGCACCCATTCAAGGTGACCGAAAAGTAGTTGTGGCACATGTGTTGAGGTAGCGACATGGTATAGTTGGACATGGATTGAGATATGTCTCAAATGGTGAAGTACACTTGCAAGGATTCACAAATTTCGATTAGGCAAGAAGTACTAAACATAGGAAGAGCACATCGGGATTTTATTTCAGTTTGGGGTCTGTTATGATATCCTCGAAGCGCAGAAAGCAAACATTTGTCGCACTCAACATTCTTGAAGTTGATCATATTGCAGCTTGTTTGGTGAATTGTGAAGCAATGTGGCTTTGAAAGCTACTCGCAATATTGTTTGATCAGGCGTATGAAATGTTTGTGATGACAGGTCAAAGCACATTGCAATCATGGTACCACCACATCTGGGAAATCGTACAGGAGGGAGCAATGAGACTCCAATGCACTTCTATGGAAGAGTAGGTTGTTGACATTCTTACAAAGCCTTCGTCCCATGATGAAGTTTTCATACTTCAAGGACAAGCTTGGAGTGGTTGAGAATGCTTCTTGTGGCTAAAGGGAGTGTTGATGTTGTAGCATCAAGGGCCAGAGATTCTCCCTGGGTCAAGTATATTGACCAAGTCATGGGTAGTGATCAGGAGCCATGTAATGTGGCTAAGGAGATTGGCCTAATGAGCATCAAGGCCCGAAGTGCTCCCCTAGTCAGGGGTTACCTAACCATATTTCCAAGGGTTACTTGGCTAGTGGGTTGAGTGAGTGCCTCTTAGCATCGAGCAAGTATTTTTACCATTCAATAACATGTGACGACATGTTGGTAAATGGGCCTAAGGTTTCACCATTTGTCAAGGGTACCTGACATGGTTCCAAGTGATGACTTGGTGGGTTGGTGAGACAAGGACTACTCTTGTGTCAAGGGGTACCTGACCAGCAGATGGGTAATTGGCTTGTGGGTTACTAGATCCTTTGCAAAGGAGATGTGACTAGTGGGTAACTAGATCCCTTTGCATGATGTTGATGAAAGATGGTTTCCATGTGATTCTGGTATAGAATATGAGGTAGATGGATTCATCAACATAGTCGCTAAGCTCATTCAACCTTTTCTTGGGATGGAGAAATTTTTCAACAAGAGTACATCTGACATTAGAGGAAATTTCAGCGTAAAAGTGGCATCTTAAAGAAAAATAATAAAATAAGAGTTATGAATTTTGAAGGGAAAACAAGAAAACTATTTTTTTCCACTGTATTTTTGGTTTATCTCTAAGTTTACTCAAATTTCAAGTGTAGACACTCGTTGAATGCGAAATTAAATTATGCATCCAACGAGTGTCTACACTTGAAATGTGAGTAAACATATAAGGAGATAAGCCAAAATTACAATTAAAAAAAACAGTTTTTTTTTTATTATTTTCTCTCCAAAATATTTACATCTGCCTCTTTTTAAATTTAAAAGATTTTGATTGGTTTACATATGTACGTGAAAATTTCATGAGAACTTTTACACTGAAATTTCCTCTAATGAGAAGTCAAAGAGAATACCTCCCTATCTAAGAGGGAGTGTTGAATTTTGGTAGTTGCGGTCGATAATGTTTACTTGTATCAACCCACAATTTTTTTTTTTTTTGTAAATGAAAATATAAAATTGAATTCAAGTCGGCTCCAAAAGAGAGAAAACTAAAATTTTGAAAATCATTTTTTTGTCTCCAAAAGTACAAGTGAGCCAGCCCTAAAGACACCATTCGGGCTCATTTATCCACTGTATATTAGCATTCGTCCTCTTCACTTGGAGCCAATTTGGATCACTTAATCATATGATTTTTTATTCATCCATATGAAGGAGAGAGAAAAGAAGTCTAAAATTTGACCAAGTTTGTCCATCGTTGAGCAAGCATATTTCACCTATGTTTTTTACTTTTGTTGATTTCGCATGTGTGGGCCACAGACCAAATCTTTTGTGGATATTCTAGGCAACAAACCAAAATTCTAGGGTAGCTGAAGGAGATCGAAATTTGCCTTCTCTATAGCAATTTGACTGCAATCTGACCAAGTTTGACTTGTGTTAGTTGCTAGTTAATTTGACCTAATTTTACTGGAAAAATCAGATTACATCTCTTGTTGAATTAGACAATTTCTCTAAGAAAATGTTGTACGGTTTTTCCCTAGTTAGGGTTTTCCCAGGGTAAAAAATTGTCTCTTGTGTTTGACTATCTCTTCATGATTCTATTATCATTATTGTTTTACAATTGAGATTTTCTATGTATAATTGCTTAATGATGAATTAGACACAAGAAGAATTAATTAAAACATCATTGGAAGTAATTATCAGAACATAAGATAATGAAAAATCAACAATTATGGCATTACTTGCACCTTTGAGAACAAGTACTAGTTTACATTTATGGGTAATCTAATGAGTTGATTCCATTTACTAACTAATCCATTCTATCAGGTTTTGGCCAAAAGTCATGGTTTAGTCATAAGCTTACTTTAGTTCTGGTTTTAGTTATGATTTCATGTGTGTCAAAGGGTTATAAGAGTTTCCATATCCATTGAACTTTTTAAAATCTCCAATTGTACACTCAATTTAAACTATAAATTTATATTTATTGGAAAAATAATAATTGTAAATAACATTATATCATATATATATATATATTAAAGTCGTAAAATTAAATTTATATTTTTCTTTTAAAAATTATGAAGAAATGTTCTAAAAATATATTATGATAAAAGAACAAATAGTAAATTATAAAATTAAAAAGATTTGAAATCGTTAAAAGAAATGAAGGTGAATTAAGTAATAACTATAACACAAAGATATAAGATTTGGTGAATAAAATGAGATCCCAAAATGATACAGTGATATGTGGTTTAACGGTAAGTTTCATTGGGTGAAACCAATGAGACCGCAGTTCAAATCCCATTAAGTATATGGCCTGCCATGATCTCGGCTCAAGGAGTAGATTCCCCTTATCTGTGAGTCTCAGCTCTTGCTAAATCATAAGATCTAGGATATCTAGCTTGCAAGTTGCTAGATATACTCTTGGTGTTATAAGGTAGCCACGAGGGTTGATCTTGGGCATCCCCTAGATTAGTCCAAAGAATTAGCAATTCACCATGAGCTATGATCTCGGCTCAAGGAGTAGAATCCCCTTATCTGTGAGTCCCAACTCTTGCTAAATCATAAGATCTAAGATATATGGATATACTCTTGGTGTTATAAGGTAGCCATGAGGGTTGATCTTGGACATCCCCTAGATTAGTCCAAAGAATTATTGATTCACCATGGTTAAAAAAAATGAGATCCCCAAATGAAAAAGGATGAGTAAAAGAAGAATGAAAAACAAAACAAAGATAAATTTTAACTAATTGGGGAAAATGTCTAGTACATGAATGGTTGTAACAAGCAATGAGGTTTTTCTTTCAGAAGAAAAAAACATCGGTAACTTCTATTAAGAAAAACGTTCAAGTACATTTTCCATATGATCTGTATATCTAAAACCTCAAAAAAGAAATCAGCCAAGTCACCAAAAAACATAGCTTAAAGCAACAACTAGCCAGGAAGTTGAAATAAGTCTAAAAGATGTGTTGGATGGAGCTAGAGATCATGAGACTGTATACATGACTATCTAGATGTCTTCATCCCATGAGCAAAGAGAGTATAATACCGAAAGACCAAAACTAACATAACAAAAACTAAGTAACCTGCAAGAGGGTAATATAATGTGCAAAAAACCCAAATAGAGAAAAGCTCCAAAACATAGCAAGACATCAAAGATTAAATAAATCATGGCACGTCGAAACTGTCCTCGACCAACTTCTTATCACGCACATGAAGGTTGAACCAAATCGTGCAACAAGTAGACCCAAAACCTAGGTTAGATAACCAATAAGCCATAGAGTTATAATGCATATAAATGTATGATACTGAAAAGTGATCAAAAGCTCGCTTGAGATACAGAATGCAAGCCATCCAAGCAAACAATGTTGGAGCCGAAATAGAGGATTGTCCCACCACGGCGTCTATGACAGATTTGGAGTCCCCTAGATAGAAAGATGCTTGATCTGAAGGCGCTTTGCAATGACTACCAATCCCCAAAAGTTCCATGAATTCAGCGTTTTGGTTAGAACCTGAGCCGCCACACCATTAAAAAGAAAGGTGAATATAGAGATTAATTCTCAACCAAACCCCACAACCACAGCGGTTGTCACTAGGCGCTTCATCAAAATAACGTGCAGGAAAGTGTACCTGTGGAGTAGGAGATAAATATCTGTGAGGAGGAACATCTCGCGGAGGAGGGGCTGCCACATAACTAGGTCAAAACACGAGAGAAACTATAATGTATATTAGGAGGCATGTCATCAAATATGACCATGTTACGGGCCTTCCAAAGCTCCCACGTCACGAACAGAGGAAGAGGCTTGAAACTTCCACGACGATTAAATCACCATTTGAAGCATGTTTCCAAAGAGTCAAAGGTCTCCCGCTGTGGAGCCCTGATATGCTCCATAATAAACCCCCACAGACATAGGGCAGTCGATAAACAAATGCACAACATCCTCTACAGCATTATGGAAAAAAACGCACCAGCCCGAGCCGCAGAAACCCCTCTTACACAAATTATCCCAAGTATTTTGTTCTTCCAGGCCAACCAGCAAAACATAACCACCTTATAGGGAACCCTCCACTTCGAGGCCACCCTATACCAACAGATATCATTGGAGGAAAAATTGGTGTTCAAGAAGTGCCAAAGTACCTCATTACCACCACCAATCTTTGTCACAAAAATCATCCCAAACCAAAGTATCACCGCCCCTACGAAACATAAATCCAGTGTTATTGAAAATCTGGATGAGATGATTCTAACCAGGCACCAGTACTTTAAGGAGACCAAGATCCTCCATAGACTTCCAGATCGGATAGGGAAGATCAGAATGACATCTCGGAATGGCTTGATCCAAGAAAGAAAATCCCTCTGTTGTGCAAAGTATAAATGATCTCATAACAAAATAAAGGGGAGGGGGGAGCTCCAAGGATCGAATCCAACCCAATCAAAATACGATTTCATCCCTTTGTTGTGCAAAGTATAAATGATCTTATAACTAAATAAAGGGGAAGGGGGAGCTCCAAGGATCGAATCCAACCCAATCAGAATACGATTTCCCCGACCAAATGACCAGACCATTCTATCAATCAACCAGTGTCTGACCTTAGCAAAGCTCAACCAAATGTAGGCTCCTCTCCTTGAACCAATCTGACCCTTCCAATATGAGGTTGTTAAAGGAAATTACGAAGCATCAAATAAGAAGTTAAAATTTTGAATTGCAACTAAAATGAAATATTGGGGGGTCCATAGAAATGCATAATTTTCAATACTGAAATCCACAATTCCAGCAACAAAACTTGGATAGAAATTAATCCACCTCAGGAGAAAGAGGAAGTCATGCCACGAAAGGATTAGGGCAAGGCAGGACAAGGAAGGCATGGCACAGAATGATGTGGAAGAGGAAAACCCCCTCCATTCATTGGCATTATGAGAGGGATTATCTATTTTAAAACAAGTTGCTGAAATATACGGAGAATACACAATTACGGAGGAAAAAAGGGATGAAAAAGTTGTTCTTTCACAATCTAATCACGGAGAGTGAGAAAGAGGGTTAGTATATAGGTTTTTGACTGTTCAACTCATATGACATCTCCAGGGGAATAAGTTACTAATTTAGATGATAGCTATTCAAGTATTGTGACATTTGGAGATGATAATTCTCTTTACAGGTAAAACAGAAAGTTGTGGTCATTCTGGAATCAATGCGAATAATTTTCTTTCAGTGCAAGTACAAGAAAAGTATGTTTACAGGTTAAAGAAGACTTTGTATGGTCTCAAATAAGCTTATCGAGTATAGTACTTTAAAATTAATAAATATTTACAAGCTTAAAGACTTCTGAAAATTGCCTTAGAGACCAATTTGTGCATATTGAAGTCAGGACAGGGCATTCTTGTTGTAACACTTATTTACACTGATAAACAGTCCACAATTGTTTGAAAACTTTAAGTCATACATGATTGCAAGATTTGCAATGACAGCTAGGCAAACTGCCCTATTTTCTCGGCATTAAATGTGGCAGAGAGATGATATCTTCTTTATGGTACAGGCTGAGTATACTGTCGATATTTTGGAAAGGTTCAACATGATGAGTTGAAAGCCAACGAGAACTCCTTTATGTTGAAGTTGCTCAGAAATGAGGATTCCAAGGTAGTTGATCGGACTTTATATCATTAATTGGATGGAAGTTCGATCTACCTGACTACAACTCAGCCAAATATTGCCTTTGCAATCAACATGTTTCTAGACTTGTGGCAAGACCCTTGGTTTCTAGAAGAGTGAGTTTCCTCCAATCCAAAACATTAAACCCAATCAAATAATATGAAGGTGCATACCATGAATCCATCAAAACTCCATAGGCACCATACTGCAATCCATCCATTGTGATGAAAATCATGAGTGTAACCCTCACACAATATGAGGGGAGACATTGGACTCCACTGATGCCTTGTTTAGACACACATTTACACATGCCCAAACCTCAATGGTTTCAAACATCAATATTTGACAGCCAAACTTGTGAAGAAATACTTTAAAAACCATTAATCCATTCCGCTGTATCCAGGAATACTTTCCTAACCCTCTGCTTCATAGGAGATGCAGATATATTGCACTCTCATTTTTGTCCATTCCACCCTTCTAGCTTCCACACTTGCAAAATGTTCTCATGGAAACAAATAACACCCATCGCATTCTAGGAAAGAATCCACTGGCACTAGGACGATTTCTTCTGAGTTCAAATATGATGGCGGCCTTTGATGGTGTGATCCACAGAAACAGTAAACTGCCTCTGCAGAAGTGTATTGTGTCAAACATAAACAATGGGCATTTTTCTTTAAAAATAAAATAAGAAATTACAATTATAATTGGTCTTACTTGGAAACAGCCAACTTCCAGGAGAACCCTTTGTCAAGGGCTCCCAGCTGCTCATTTTTGCTATAAGAAACCTACAACATAATATGGGAATTGATGGGCATTTTTCTTTAAAAATCAAATAAGAAATTACAATTATAATTGGTCTTCCTTGGAAACAGCCAACTTCCAGGAGAACCATTTGTCAAGGGCTCCCTGCTGCTCATCTTTTCTATAAGAGAGAATAATGTATGTATGCCGTCTCAGTCATTTCCCTGCTTATTCAGTCACAATCTCATTGAAATTGCAGGGTAAAAATAAAGCTGAAGCTTTACAGGCTTACCCCACTCTCATGGCCTGCTTCCGATGAATTATATGAAATTAGGGTTGGCATCTAAATGTCTTTGTGATGAACATGTGCCAACCATGATGAAAATGACTCTTCCTTCTCATTTTAACTGTATATGCCACTTTCACTGCAATTGATTGAGGCCACCTTCAGATGAAACTTAATGTATAATGGTTGGAATCAGAATTCAGAGTTTGTGTGCACTGAATAAAAGACATTCTTAGAAGGAATCATCATTTTCCTTTTAATCATCTGGACTATCTCAACGAGGTTCATCCTTAAGTACCTCCAATACCAGGAGCATTTTCATAGTACACCTTAACCACCTCCCACCCAGGGCCATTCACAAGAAATGCACCTTTTAACTACCATTTAGATTCTCATATCCTTCTGATCCCTAATACAACATCAACTAAAGCTCAGCAAGCCCTTGATGCTTTCTTTCTTCACAACTCAAAACAGAAACTGAAATACCACAGAATTTTTTGATATCCTTGTGCCACAAGCTATCCTCAAAGGAGAAATACTGCCTGGCACACCTGTTACTTGCATGCAAATGCTCCATGCTGCCCAAGGCATTATATGTCACATTTGGCTTCCCCCTTAGATTTTCAAAACGTCATATTTCTCCTATTTTCTCTCCTAGTAGATATGGGCTTTGCCTTTTATCATTCACTCATCATTCAGCAACCTGTCAAATCATTTTATCAACCAACCTTCATGCCTTTTTTTCTTTTTAACAGGGTAAGTTGTGCCCCTGATCATGGTAGTGCTTCGAATAATATGCCAAGAAGGGAGATCCCTGACGAACTCCGAGTTGATACTGTCTCTGGTTTTGCTTTTATTTATCCCCAATTTAAACTGATACCAAAGTTCCACCTTGAACAAAACAAGATACTTGCCATAACACGTAACGATTCAGTAGTTCATATTTCTGACATCTAGGACAATGCCACCATGCTTGACAATATCAAGTTGAACTACTTGTGCCTTTCAGGAAAGCTAAAAACCTGTGGGGAATGTGATCATCACGGTTACGCCAGAAGAGACTATCCAGATGCCTTCTCTCCAGCTCCCTTCTATCCAAATTAATATTTACTAGTCATAGACCCATATTTCACTTCTACAAAAATTGATACACCCAATTGACTGCTGAGTTCAAGTAAGACGGAAATGTTGTTCAGGATTTGATCCACTCAGTGCCTATTTTAGAAGAAAGACCACCTATTTCTTCTCCAAGTTCAAGAATTATGCAGCTAGAAATTACACAAATTTATGGAGATCCCTGACCAACTCCGAGTTGATACTGTCTTCTATTCCATTTATTAACTAGTCTAACTAGTCAAATAAATGGAACAGAAGACAGTTTGCAATGAAGCAAGAAAATTTTATCACTCAGGTTAATCAAATCCAACTGAATGGTCAAGATCAATGCTAACAGCTAATACAATCAACTTTTAAGTCGAAAAACACATACAACAATTTAATGCCAATGGAGGAGCTGATTATTCAATAATAATGAACTTCAATATTCTCAATCTAGCACAAATACCAGAATTAAAATTCAATAATAATGAACTTGAACTTACAAAATACTTAATTTAGCACAAAGGTGCTCAGGTTCAAGAGTACCCTTTAGTGTAGGTGTAGCACTATTTATAAGCTTACTACAAGATGTACAAATGTCAAAAACATATTTAATGGAGGTCTTCACCTTCATATGCACATCCAGTCTTGATGTGAAAAATATAAATAGGAAATATGCAAGTAAACTCAAACATCTATTTCTGTAGGAACCCTTTGGAACACTAAACTATTAAGTCAATTGAGAAAATTAATGAACGTGGTATATGGTACAACACTTTTTCACAAAACAAACAAGACGAGGGCAGGAAGAGGAAGAGGAAGCCCATTGGCACCAGTGCAGTTACCAGAACCATTTGTCACAAGCATTGACAGCCTTGACATTACTTGCCACCAAGGGCATGTGCCCATATAGAAACACAAAATCATTTAAACATCGGGTTCGTCGTTCACTGTGTCCTTTCAAGCTACTAATGCCAGTTGAACCAATCTCAAATATTTTACCTGCAAAATAAAAGAAACATGTACAATGAACTCCCCTGCTTTTCCTGCATCTTACGAGCTGGACAAGAATGTTTCTTTGAATTTATTTGTATATTTCTACAAGATACAGAACAAGAAACAAATCTACATTTAAAAAATTTTATCTTTTGAATTTGAGAGATGTCAAATGTGCATCACAATATTAAACAACAGATAAAAAGTATAAACAATGTTCCACCAAGTTTTAGGGGGGACATGTGGGAGCTCTGAGCACCCCTAAATTTTAGGGAAATTCAAGTGGGGATGAGGGAACGTCATGGTGGGTGTGTGTATGTGTGTGTATCTAAACATGATTCAAAACCAAATTCAATGATGAAATATATTGATTCATACATGATTTAAGAAGGATATTTTATGAAGGGATCCTGAGGGTTTATAATACTAGTCTCTTGGGCTGACTGAAACACCACTAAGAGATTGCTGCAGAAACCCTAGCTGTCAGGATTGGCTGAGATTGGGTTAGCAGATGCCAAGAGGCTGCTGCAGTCTGCAGGCAGCTCCCGACAAGTGGGTCTTTGGAGGAGGGCGGATGGCTGCACGGATGGGGTACGAGTGGCGTGCTCGGAAGATGTTGGATAGCGTGCCGTCGCGGCTACGGCCGTAGGAGGTCACCTTCACGCACGGATATTTTATTTTCTTGGGTAACAGCCCGTTTTTTACTTTTCTCAGGGTTTGTTTACTATTAACGTTATTTGTTTGTCGAAGGGTGTTTTGGTGGAGGTTGTAGGCAGTGACTAGTGGGGAGGCAGTGTTTCAAGAGTTTTTTATCACCATCCTTTCTAGGGTTTGCTAGGATGGTCAACGGGTCGGAGCACGTCGAGGTAGATCCCGAGCTTGAGGATCTACTCACAATGTGGGGAATGGAGATAACTGAATTGAATCTGAAGGGTATCGTTGGGACAGAGGCAGGCAAGGTTGGCAAGCTTGGACGTTTGGATGCGGGCGACAGGATGGTCAACGTTCCAATGCAGCTCGTGAGCCCCGTAACGGCTATGGCTGTAGGTTCTAACCGCATGCAAGCGGTTACTCTGTCTGGAAACAAGTTTTTTGGGACAGTCGATGCAAATCTGAGCTTTCTACGACTAGAGGGGAGATATAATGAGGGCTCTAAACTTTCTTCTCAATCTGGAGGCCTTGAGGACATTGTGGCAAGCTGCGGTAGGAATTTCTACGTCGGGGTTGCTAGGGGTCTCGAGGTCTCTAGGAGGAGAGCAGAGAACTCGATCAGTTCTCGCCACAGAGGAGGGTCTGGTGCATATAGCAGAACAAATCGCAACAGAGGGAAGGAAAAGGCCAGAGGGTTTGCGAACGAAAACTAGCCCTCCTTCGAGAGGAAATTAGGGTATAGGTACAGTTACACAAGGCAGGAGCCCTAACAGAAAGGGTGTGGGGGTTTCTAGATCAACAGGCAGATCTGAGCTTTCTATGGCTAGAGGGGAAATATAATGAGGGCTCTAAACTTTTTTCTCAATCTGGAGACCTTGAGGACATTGTGGCAAGCTGCGGTTTGCTGAAAAAAGGTTGATTCAAGGCAGGAGCTCAAGAGGGCTGGTTACGGCTTCACGATTAGAGGAAGTTCTAAGCTGAGGTTGTTGGGGGTCTCGGGGTCTCTGGAAGGAGAGCAGAGAACTCAGTCAGTTCTTGCCACAGAGGAAGGTCTAGTGCGTATAGCGGGACAAATCACAGCAGAGGGAAGTAAAAGGCCGAAGGGTTTGCGAAGGGAAACTAACCCTCCTTCAAGAGGAAATCAGGGGGTATAGGTACAGTTACACAAGGCGGGAGCCCTAGCAGAAAGGGTGTGGGGGTTTCTAGATCGACGAGTCGCGGAAAGGAGCCCTCTCAAAGTGGAAAGGCAGCTGGAAGGTTGAAGGAGAAACGAGCAGCAACGAAAGTCGAAGGGACCAAAGCGGACCAGGCACAGGGTATCTTTGATAGCATTTTGGACAGTGAGTCGGAACTCCCTGACCTTTTGCGGAAGAAAGCCAGGGCAATGAGGAGGAAAGACCAGGTTCCAAACTTAGTCTTGCGTGTAGACCTATCTATTGATGAGGCAATGGATACAACGGAGCGAACATTAGTTGGGGACCGCAAGGATACTGGTTTGTTTAAACCCCAGAGAGGGTTGGTCAGAGGCCATTCAACTTCACTATCGGAATTGATCTTTCATACAAACCCTGGACTATGAGCAGATTCCGTTCAGATGTCATAGATGCCATCAGTATGGTCACTTGGCCAAAGAGTGTTCTCTGGGGATCAAGCGAAAGAAGAAACTCTTCAAAGGGAAAACTCAACAAACCTCTGGAAGGAAAGTAGGGGAATAGAAACGGGGTCCTAGTTTGGGCATGAAGGAAGGATCTCAGCACCCTCAGGATAGCTCGGATGACCAGGAGGTCGAGGTGGGTGGTGATGTAACTATGGGGAAAGTAGGTATAGGAGGAAAGATGGATGCAGATGTTTCCTGGGTAGCGAAGCCCTCGCATGTTGCCGAAGCTATTGAGGAGCCTCTTCAGGTGGGTACTGCTCCTTTTGCCCCCTCTTCTATTTCTTTTTCACTATCATATAATTCTTCTGTTTGCTCAGAGCCTGGTCCTTCTAGGTCGAATCCTTTACATATGACTACTGGCATCCCTGCAAATGTTGAACCCACCCTTGAAAGTGTCATCACGTCCATCCCAGCCCTCTCAGCAGCTACAAGTCCTATACCCTCCATTGATTCCTCTGATAACTTGTTTGGTGGTGAAGTGCGTCGGCCCTATAATCTTAGGCCGTGAGGGGGAGAAAAAGCTCAAAAATTTTCTGGATATTATGGGAGGATTGGAAAATATTTCTGTCTCAAATCCTCGCCCTAAGGTGAGAGGTTGTAAATCTAATCTGTCTAAAGCTCAACTAAAAGCTAAACTGGACATTGCCAATGGGAAGCAAAGATCCATCACAGGGGCACTTAGAGCAGTGAATGCCCAGGGACAGGTTATCAAATGATTGTTTTATCTTTCAATTGCAGGGGTTTAGCTAGTAAGCCCTAAAATTAGCTATCTGTGTCCTGTTCTTTGGTTATGGGTCGGATATTATACTTCTTCAGGAAACTTTGGGACCAGGAGAAGAGGTTGTTGCGTTGTTACTAGAATTGTGTCTGGGTTGGGTTTTTATGGGGTTGGATGCGAGTGGAAGATCTAGGGGGCTGGCGGTGGGCTTTAAATCCAATAAAATGAAACTCTTAAATTCCTGGGGCAGGGATCATGTTTTGGTTGTTGAGGTTTATTTTCTAGAGCTGTGTTCCTCCTTTCTAATCCTGAATATTTATGGCCCATGTCTGGAGAGGGAAAGATTATGGAGCAACCTTCTGTCGGGGCACTTCATGAATGATCCCAACCTCATCATTCGTGGGGACCTGAATTTTTCACTGGAGCAAGCTGAATCATGGGGACCGACTGCAAGGATTGATCCCCTGTTTGATTTTTTCACTACCAAAATAATGGAGGGGCACTTGGTTGACATCAATCTTGTTAAACTTCGGCCTACCTGGAGGAACAGGAGGATTGGAGAAGCCAAGGTGGCTAAGCGATTAGATAGATTTTTGCTGAAGGAAGATTTGGTGGATAGGTTTCAAGCCTTTAGGCAGTGGGTGGGGGAGGGAGGGGACTCAAACCATCTCCCTATTCTCCTTGAAATAAAAGGCAGTCTTGACCTCTGTTTTAAAAATCGGCCTGACCGAAACCGACCAGGCCTGGTCGACCGAGCCGGTAGGGTGGCCGGTCCGACCAGGTAGAAAACCAGCCAGGCTGGTCGGTTTATTACCGAGCCGACCGGTTTTTGTAATGGCTCGGTCGGCTCGGTAACAAACCGGCCGACCAGGCCGAGCCCGATTCAACCAGGCCGAGCCATAACAGTCGGCCGGTGGGCCCAAAAAAGTCGGTTTTGTGGACTTGAAAATGAATTTTAATTCGCTGTTAGGGTTTTTTTAGGTTGTCTAAGCCCTCCCGAGTCCTGATACATGGTCAAGGGTTTTTGTTTTCCTTTAATCATTTCTTATTTGTATTGCTTTTCCATTTTTATCTATGCAAGAAGGATTCCTTTAACTAAAACTCCTTGCAGTTACCTTTTAGTGACAAGGTAATTCTCTTATATAACCTCATCAGAATTTTTTAGGTAAGGTTCACAAAAGGTATGTAGTCCAAATGTTTGCAAAGGCATGGTGCTAGTTATATGATGTTTACAAATACGGTCGTGTAGGACTTGAAGTCTTCAAACAATCACCGACAAAATTTGGTGTAAAAAAATGTGATTTATTCAAGTTTTATATTTGATCAAGTGAAGGCACTGTATTTTGGATGTTAAAAGATTTAATAAATTTTATATTCGATCAAGTGAAGGCACTGTATTTTGGATGTTAAAAGATTTAAGAAGATAGATGGTTTAGTCAATGCCTGTTTATGGATGATACTACTGACTGATGCAAAATATCAGAAATTTTACCAATCTAAATATAAATTCTTGACAATGAGACTGCTTGGATTTCCTAGATGATCAATGAACCAAACAAATGGAGTTGTGATTTAGTATGGCCATCACCCAGTAGTAAATTTCTCAGCATTTTTGCTTGGCACTCGACAGGCTAAAAGGCTAAATTTCCATGCAAGGCTGAAGCTCTTAGTTTTTGGGATGTCAACCAATGGGCTAACTGTGAAACTTTTAGCAAATCAAGATTCCAAACAGTAGATCAGAAATAATAATTATATCCAGGAAGAAGGAAAGAGAACCATATATGATTATCCTTACTTGTCTATTTCAAAACGGTGTTATTATTTGGGGATTCTTTTATTAAACATCTATCCTGAAATAAATTTTATAGATCTTTCTTTCGTTGAAATACATTTTCTTATATTTACGGAAAATATTTACAGCAGCAACCAAAAAGTGGAAGGGTATATATCATGGCCTTCGTTTCCCCTTCAGTAAAGCTACTAGTGCTGAAATAAATCGAATAAGCTACAGGATCTAAAGCTTGGGCATCCTTGATAAAAAAAAACACCTTTGGCCAACAATTGATGACATCTCTCATCATGTGTGATGGCACTAAAAACAAACAGCGCACTAAGTGCATGCTCAAAAACATACTAACCTGATCTTTGGGAGGTGAAACAAAGGAAGAAAATCTGAGGCATTGCCAAATCTCAGTGAAGAAGGTGTGAACCACATAACAATGATTGCAATCACCAAACAAAGCTACTTGCTAGTAAATCCTACCCTGAAGGAGAACAAAGTAATGGTCCTAACTGTATGTCCAACAGTTGTTGGCAAACTAGCACCCTAAAATGACGTGTCTCACTTTCTCAAAATGGTAATAAACATGGCAAAGGCCATCAAAGAGTCCACTCTTTTCCACCTTGACCTTAGAGGTGATCCCTTGGTAGATAAAAGGCCAAACAAATGCTCTCAATTTGGAAGACAACCAAATGGATCAAATACTATGAAATTTTCCTAACCAACTATCCTTTGGGTCAACTGATATTCATCTTACATTGAAAACTGGGGCTAGTGGATCTTCCTGATGCAATAATGAATAAAATATGCCAAGAGTTGTATTGCTGCAAATTTATGTTTTTGTACAAAAAAATTAATATTTAATGTATTTTTTACAAAAACCGAGTCATTACCGAGTCATTGAAACCTAGTCGACCGAGTCATTACCGATTCCGAGTCATTACCGAGTCATTACCTCGACCTGGTAGCTGACCGATTCCGTTTTTTAAAACATTGGTCTTGACAAACTAGGGGCACCATTCAAATTTAACCCAAGGTGGCTCAAAGAGGACTCTTATAAGGCGCTATTCAAGGGCACTTGGAGGCCTTGGGGGGCATCTAAACCTCTGTATAAAGCAGCCCATTTCTGGGAAAATCTCAAAAATATGAAGAAAGCGACCATCGAATGGGCAAAGCAAACAAGAGAAGAGCAGGAGGAAAGACTGAAGTGGCTAGGAGCGAAGTTGGATAGATTGGAAAGCCCTGAGTATGATAGCTATGAATCAAGACAGAAGAGGGACAGTATTCTTTCTCTGGAAGGGGAAAGAAGAAAGGTCCTTCTGGAAAGGGAGGAACAATGGAGGTTAAAAAGTCGAGCCATTTGGCGCACTGCAGGGGATGAAAACACTAAATTTTTCACAATTATGCGAAAGGAAGAAGGAATGCTAACACAATCTGGGGGATGAGGAAGGAGGATGATGGGGTGGCAAAATCCTTTCCAGAACTGGCTAGCATGAGCAAGGATCATTTTAGCAGGATTTTTAAGGCCCCTCCGGAGGTATCCATAGCAGAGGTGGTAAGGGTGGCCCAACTCTTTCCGGGCTATGTGGATGTAGAGTTCAATCAATGTCTGACCAGGCAGGTGACCAGGAAGGAAGTGGAAGGGGTCCGTAAGACAATGCAGAAGGACAAAAGCTAGGGACCGAATGGGTGGATCGTCGAGTTCTTCCAACACTTCTTTGAAGAGCTGGGAGAAGAGCTCACGGTAGTGGTGGAGGAATCCAGAAGGAAAGGAGCTATTTTTGAACCTCTGAACTCTACATTCATTGCTCTTATTCCGAAACGAGATGAGCCAGACTCGTTTGATGATTTCAGGCCAATCTCCCTCTGCAATAGCATTTATAAGATAATATCAAAAGTGATTGTTGGCAGACTGAAGCCGATCCTCTCTAAGAATGTCTCGAAGGAACAATTTGGTTTCTTAGAAGGTAGGCAGATCCATGAAGCTATTGAAGTGACTCAGGAGACTCTCCATAGCATTAAAAGAGATAGAAGAAAAGGGTTGATTATAAAGATAGACCTGTCCAAAGCCTACAACAAGATCAGCTGGATGTATCTCAGATTGCTCTTAACTCATCTTGGTTTCGACATATGCTTCATTAATTGGGTGATGAGCTGTATAACAAATATCAGTTTCGTGATCCTCATAAACGAGGTCGCTTCTCCTTTCTTCAAGAGTCAGAGGGGGTTGAGACAGGGATGCCCCTTCTCACCTTTGCTCTTTCTCTTAGCAGCAGAAGGCTTGAGTTAGTTGATTGTTGATGCAAAAAGGAGGGGTGATATCAAAGGAATAAAGGTTGCCATCAATCTTCAGATCACACACCTCCTTTTCATTGATGATATCCTCCTCTTTAGCAGTGGCAGTAGAAGTGAGATCGGGATCCTAAAACAGCTTATCGAGCTCTTTTTGAAGGCAACTGGGATGAGTATCAATTTCGGAAAATCTGTCATCATTGCAAAAGGGCTCTCGAGAGATGATCTTAGAAGAACAGTAGAGGAGCTCCCTTTTCAGGTGAAAGGCCTAGAAGATAGCCTGAAATATCTAGGATTTATTCTTAAGCCTAATTCATATAAAATTGTGGACTGGCTTTTGCTAGTAGCTAAAATAGAAAAGAGAATTTCACATTGGAGCTTCTGATGGCTGTCGAGAGCTGGAAGACTAGTTCTGATTAAATCTGTTCTTTGGCAATCCCAGTATACTGGGCTCTACTTGCATGGGTTCCAAGAAACATTCTCCCGAAGGTGCAAAAGATATGCAGCAAATTTCTGTGGGTAGGATCGAAGGAGGAGAAGGTTATGCCTTGGGTGGCCTGGGACAAGATCACAAGGCCAAAAGAATGGGGAGGATGGGGAATAAAAGACCTTTCATGTTTCGTGTCTTCTCTAGCTGTCAAAATGGGTTGGAGGATTTTATATAAGGACTCCTTATGGTCTCAGGTTATGAAGAGAAAGTATATTGATCCTTTGGAGATTATTGATTGGCTTAGAGACCCTCGAAAAAAACCTTTTAAGTCTTCTGTGGTTTGGAAAGCGATCCTTGGTTCTATTAATATAATAGACGAACGGTTGGTCTGGCAGGTTGGGAATGGGGAGAAGGTAAGGGTAAGGGTTGGGCTTGATCCGTGGGTAGGGTGTAAGGAGTTTTTTGCATTGCCGGTGGATTTGAGGAATATTCTTAAGGACAAAGGGATCCAGTTCTTAAATCAAATTGCTAATGAGGCATCCTCTTCGCATTGGGCTCAGGGCTGGAAGAATGGGGAAGAGCTGCGACTTGAGCCGGTATGGCATGAAGTATGGCAGAAGTACACTAGCGAGCTGGAACGTACCCATGTGCGCATTAGGGACAGGGAGGATGATCTAAGATGGGCTCCTAGCCCATCTGGTAAATACACTCTCAAGTTTGGTTATGCTTTCCTGATGGCCAAAAAGTCGGATTTTTTTCTGGTGTATGCTCAACAATATGCTAAAACGGAAGAAGTTCGGGCCAGGGCATATCCCTCTTTGCAAACAAGATTCGGAAACAGTCCTTCACCTGTTCATCGACTGTCATTTCTGTAGAGTGGTCTGGGGAGAAGCCATGTCCATTTCTGGCAAATTCTAAAGATGGGAAGGAAGATCAGTCGTGGATGCTTGGGAGGTGTGGTGGCAGGAAAGTTTAGAGGAAAACTGGAAGGCTCTGCCTTTGCTTATTTTGTGGGGGATTTGGCTGGCAAGGAACTGGGTTATTTTTAAGGAACAAGAGACTCAGATACAGAGTATAGCCACGGAAAGAATGGCCATACTTGCCCAAATTCCTGAACCAAAATCAGCTCCTTCTGCGAGGGTGGTTGTCCAAAAAGAAACCAGAGGAGATATGCCTTGGGCCTATTTCGATGGTGCGTCAAGTAATGAGGACAAATGTGGGGCTGGAATAGTGATCCATCTCAACTCAGACAGTCGAAAAGAAGCCTCGATGGGCTTGGGGGTTGGGACAAACAATTTTGTCGAACTCAAATCCCTGCATCTGCTTCTATGTTGGTTGATTCAGTTGGGCATTTGATCTGTCCAAATTTTTGGGGATTCTTTGAACATGTCAAGTGGTTCAATAAAGATTTCATGTGCCAAAGTTATCTATTAATTCCTATCCTAGAAGAAATTTGGACTCTAAAAAATTATTTTACTTACATCTTTGTCTATCACATTTACAGGGAGCGGAACGTTACAACAGACCTCCTTTCTAAAGAGGGCCTATAACAAGTTCTGGGCAGTTGGAAAATAAAAGAAACAAATGTAGAGGGTCTGGTTGAGACGGACCGAACCCCTTATCTATGATTCGCTTTTGATTCCAGGAGAGTCTGTAGCTTTACACTGTCTATACAAACCATTGTATTTATCATCCTGTTGTTGTTTTCACTTTCTTTACAAAACATAACTCTATAACAGACTTATTATATGGATTTTGGTCGGCCGCGGGCTCTGTTTGAGCTCGTTTCCTCATAAGAGGGAGCTCGAGTCCTGCTGAAAGGCGATTATGTGTCTTGGTTCACACGGTGGGGTGTTTTCGTCCTTTGAGGAGCCCTGGTATGGTTTCTAGTGTGGCTAAGCATAGACTGATTTCTCTCGTGAGCAAGCTTCAGGCAGAAATCTAGTATTTCTGCGTACTTTTTTTAGTTTTGGCTGTGATAGAAACAATTGTATGGATCTGTTTTCAGTGCTCCTTTGTGAGGCACAAACAGATAGAATGCATTAGCATGTACTCTGTAAACTTTTTATGTTTAATGAAATTTTTTTATTTTTTCCCTGGAAAAAAAAATATTGATTCATACATCATAAATGATTCAATGCAATAGAAGTAGTAAAATATTGTATACATTGATTTAAATTCATCATTCATTATTCTAGAATCTGATTAGAACTAAGAAAAATAGTAGATACTAATGTTTGAAGATTGGAATAATAAATTGAAATCACTCGTACTCAAAAATAGTAAAAGTGTCAAGTCAGACTCAGTCTGAGGTCATTAACATCTAGAGTCAAGACTCAAAAGTTAAAATTGAAAATGAACAATGGATAATCAACCAATGATATCAGAACTAGACCAGTCATCAAATCAGTCAACCCCAAAACCAGGAACTGGAAAAAAAAAAAAGAACAAAAAAAACAATCAACCAAAAAATACATAAATATTCAATTTTTGAAAAAAATATGTAAATATTCATGTGCATACATGTGAATCCAAACCATAATCACAAATATGCAAAGTTTCTCAAAAAATAACAAGGCTGTATATAACCAAAATAGCATCGAGTGCAATCCATCTTTGATCCAAAAATACATCAACAAAATGGCCTTTATAGTCCAAAAAAATCATGCTACAACAAATACCTACATATCATCAAAATCATTGCCTATATTGGGATCTCAATCATCAATATCAACCTCGAAGCATTAAAATAAGATAGAACAAGCTTAACATGTCAAATCGAGATTTTCTTAGAGTGATGGGAAGATTCCTTTTACTAGGTTATGAATCATGATAGAAGTTCAACAATCAATGCCACCAACATCAAGGTGCATAGAAGGCTTGGTGCTCTTGATTAAATGCTAGTTCCATCCCCTCACGCGTGATACAATCCGATGGAAACATTGCAATCACCCCAATCCTGAAAACTGTAAGTCTGTTGGATTTTGAGTGGGATTTAAAATTCCACCTTCTCCATATGAAATCCAACGAGGTTGGAACCACTCTCAAACATCCTGAAACAATTAATGCTAATACTAAGAAGATGAAAATGAAAGATAATGGCGAATGTCACTTTTATTAACAATTTAACATTACCATTAATTGCATAGCATTAATATGGCCCTAAGGTTGAATATTAGGCTTCCCTACTCTGAAATTATTGTTTTAGGGCAAAACTCGGGGGGGACACCCACAAGCACCTCTTTTGGGGAAACGCATCCCCCACATTGGGAAAATGTTTCCCCCTACATTTCCACAAAAAGAGGACATGGGGAAACGTTTCCCCAAGCGTTCTGTCGTCCCAGTAGCATGAAAAACATGGGGACGCGCCCCCTACCCTACAGGACAAATCTTGTGGAACACTGGATATAATCCCAAAATAAAATTAGAAGCTGACAAATTTGAATGTAAGATCTAAGACTTTTGTGATCCATAAAGTAGATAAAAGAACTTTCGGATTAATCACATCAATAGGATTAGGTCGACGTTTTGAACCAGCTAATGTGGTTCATCCTCAAGACAAGGTGGAGAGACTAATCGATCTCAATGAATAAATAGGGAGATGCATCATTGCCCATAAATAGCCATTGAGAACTAGCCTTTAAGACTAGTTGTTAAGAACTAGCCGTTAGAAAGTTAGTTAGTAAGTTAAAAATAAATTAATTATTTAAATAAAATCTTGTTGCATCATTGTCCCTAGTTCCTTCCTAGGTATCTTTATTTATTTATTATTTTATTTTTATTGAGTTATATATTATTTAATTAATTTATTGATTTATTTTTATCTAATTAATTTATTTATTTATTTTATTTTATTTATTAAATTAAAAGAATTTACCCCCCTATTACCTATTATATTTTTAATAAAATTTTATTTAGTCAATTTATTTATTTTAATTTACTTTATTTTATTTATTTATTTAAGAAAAATTTCACCCCTCCTTAGTTTCTTCTTAGGTTTCTCTGTTTATTTATTATTTTATATTTTCTAGTTATATATTAGTTAATTGATTTATTGATTTATTTTATATTTATCTGAATAATTTATTTATTTATTTATTTATTTTATTTTTAAAATAAAAAATTTACCCCTCCCTATTACCTATTACATAATAATTTATAAACCCATTTTTTATATTTTATTTAATTAAACAAGATTTTATTTAAATAATTAATTTATTTTTAACTTACTAACTAACTTTCTAATGGCTAGTTCTTAACAGCTAGTTCTCAAATGCTATTTCCGGGCAATGATGCATCTCCCTATTTATTCATTGAGATCGATTAGTCTCTCCACCTTGTCCTGAGGATGAACCACATTAGCTGGTTCGAAACGTCGACCTAATGCTATTCATGTGATTAATCCAAAAGTTCTTTTATCTAGATTTGAATGTACTTCAATGTTTAAAAAAGATGGAATTTACAAAACATCAGACAATCACCGCAATCATATAGCAGTGATTAGTGTTTAAACCCCACTTTTGACTAAAATTATAAACCAACAAAAAAGTAAACCCAAACCACTATTGTCTGCAAACTTATTTGTAAACAATGTAATTCATGATTAATTAAAAATTGTTTGAGAGGGAATTTGTACTACAGCTGGTTGTATTTCAGTTTCTGTTCACCTGAAGACAAGATTATGTTATTTCAAATTTTCAATTTTCAAATACTCCCTAATTTCAGTTATCCTAATGAGTCAACAGCTCAATAGGTAGGGCCTGCCTTCTCAGGAGGGGGAGGCAATGATAATCCAATGATTAGCCCCCCTCTTGAGTTGCAATTGGCTTCCTTAAAAGTGGGTTATTTGGGACATGCATCATGTCACTGGGCCATAATATGCAATACTCGTAAACAGTTGAAAAGAAACTCCCAAGCCATGGTGCACCATCTGTACCTAATGAGCACAGGGTAGCCATCCTTCATTGCAACAATAGCTATAGCATTCAATTTCAAAGTGATCGTGAAACCATGGCACCAAATGTCCAAATAAAACTTACTCAAAAAGTTTGAAAGGAAGAGCATGTCTTTTCTTTGATGTAATTGATGATTGAATTCTGCATCCAATTGCTCAGCAGCTTGTATAATTCACAGGATACTTCCCAAGTCATCAGCTACCAATGTCTTTCGACAAATATTACTGTGCAAAGAGCTCCATGGCTGGAAGATCATCTCCATCAAATGTTTCTTATCCATATTTGATAATAAAATAGATATAATAATTTTATTAATGACTACAAAAGTAGATCAATGGGACTAAAAGATACAACCAGTGTGAATACATGTGGAAGTACAAAAGCAGTTCCTGGGCAATACTAAAAGAAAGTGGAAAAGAAATACAGCCTAGATAAGTGTCTAGCTCAGCTAATCACTAGGTCTAACTAAAACCAAACCCAAAAGAGATATAATAGTATCATAGGTCTAGTTATACAAAGAATCTGAAACTCAACATCTCGGTGCTGATCAAGGAAAAGACAGAAATTAAGATGATGTCAAAATCTCCTGATCTTGAGGTGACCAAGGTTTTGGCTCAATGTCTGAGTGGTCAAGCACGATAGTAGAATCCGGTTGTGTGATCCTAAGGACATAGGGAGCGAGTGATCCTTGCTCTCCTACCATTCTGAAATTTTTTCCCATAATTGAAATATCCCAAAAATTTCAATCCATTTGAGACACGCTAATAAACAATGAATCAACATTTTAAATACTAAATAGTGTGTACTCGCAAACTTATTTTGGACATTCATAAGAGTGCTCATTTGAATTCCCAAAACTTTTCCCTATTTACGAGGAGTTTAAGCATGCACATGTTACACATAATGCACTTTCATGTAAAATAGAGAACATCTAATCTTTAAACCCAACAAACGAGTTCCTAACTTCCTATTATAGTTCATGTGTTCAAAGAGCTCAAACTTAAATGGAGTGCTAATTTTCTGATACCAGATCTGATTTAATATCCCCAGCAATTTATTTTATACACAGAAAATTATATTCACCCCAGTAAATTAATACACTAGTATTTAACTAAAATAATTGCGGCAGAACTTTAAATAAAAATCAGCCACAAAAACACAGCAAAATTCACACTCCAAATTCTTTGTCACTTTTCTGTTACTCGGGAAAATTAGGAATCTCTTAACAGGGAAAATGGCCCTCAAAGAATACAAAGAAAATACAGCACAATAGAACCTGGATTTTCGGTCCCATGGAAATTTCAGCATCCTGAAGAAATTGACCCACTGGAAAAACTAAGCCCTGAAAAAACTTAGCTTCTCCACCTGCAAATCGGCCTCTTCTCCTTTTCCCTATGCCCCTTGTGCACTAGAGGAAATTTGCCTCCTACAATTGGGCAAACCTAGCTGGAAAATCTCATCCCCTCACAAATTTCGACCTGCTCCAAATCTTGGCCTCCTCTCTCCACAAACTCAGCTTCCTCTGAATCCTTCTCCAGATATTTCCTTGTTGCACAACTTTCTCTTCTCTTCAGTCTTGAGTCTTTCACTCGCTTGAGAAAATCGCTCTCCCAAGAACTCAATGTGTTATTCACCTCTTCCTTAGGCTTCTTTTATAATTTCTCATTGAGATAGATCTCAAACCCTAGATCTCCTAAGTGATGAAGGGCTAGGACTAGATCCTAAGCTTCACTTGAGATCAATGGTAGAGATTAGAGCTAACTTACTGAAGTAAATCAATTTACTTTTCATTAGAGAACCTTAGCCAATAACCAACATTAATTAATCAATTAATCAATGTGCTTTTCCTGAGTTAGACTTATGAAAGAGATCATAAAAGTCACTCACTCAACATAAGCAAGCACCTAAAGAGGCATTTGGACATCTTCTGCATGCTTGACACCTTGACAACTAGCCTATGCAGAAGCACTTGTTCGATCTATCATCATCAACATTCTCTCCCAGAGAGGAAGGTATTCTGCACCACTCCCAACTTATCTCTAAGAGAGAAGCTCTGATACCATATTAATTTTCCAATACTAGATCTGATTTATTATCCCTAGCAATTTATTTTATACCCAGAAAATTATATTCACTCCGTTAAATTAATTTTTCTGAAAAATGTTGAATAAAAAATACAATGATATTTAACTTAAATCTTCGCAACGGAAATTTAAATGAAAATCAGTCACAAAAGTTCACAACAAATTTCACCCTCCAAATTCTCCTTCACTTTTCTATTACTCAGGAAAATTAGGGCTCCCTTAAACAGGGAAAATAACCCTCAGAGAATACACAAAATATACCGCACAATAGAACTTGGATTTTTGGCCCATTAGAAATTTTGGCCTCCCGAAGAATTTGGCCCGCTGGAAAAACTCAACTTCTCCACCTGCAAATTGGCCTCTTCTTCCTTGCCATGTGTGGCCCCTTGCGCACTATAGGAGATTCGCCTTCTACCCTTGCACAAACCTGACTGGAAAATCTCAACTCCTTACAAATTTCAGCCTCCTCTCTCCACGGTCTTGGCTTCCTCTGGAGTCTGAATCCTTCTCCATAAATCTCCTTGATGCATAACTTTCTCCTCTCCCCATTCTTGAGTCTCTAACTCCCTTGAGAAAATTACTCTCAGAAGAACTTGATGTGTCTTCAACTCTCCCTTCGACTTCTCTCATTGTGCTAGATCTCAAACCCTAGATCTCCTAAGTGATAAATGGCTAGGATTAAATCCTAAGCCTCACTTGAAATCAACGGTAGAGATTAGATCCAACTCACTAAAGTAAATTAATTTACTTTTCATTAGAAAACCTTATCCCAATAGCCAAGATTAATTTAATAAATTAACCAATGTGCTTTCCTGAAGTTAAACTTAGAAAAGAGATCATAAAAGTCACATACTCAACATGAGCAAGTACCTAAAGAGGCATTTGTACATCTTCTGCATGCTTGACACCTAGCCTATACAGAAGCACCTAATTGATTTATTATACTTTATTGTATTGTCTACTTTGGCTAAAGTCGTCCTAGTCTCCTTGGGGCCCATGCTTAAACCCTAATACCATCACCCTAATCATTCTAAATCATTCATTCAAGTTGTTTAATTAATAGAGCCTAATGGAAAGTTACTTATGGCACTAATCTTCACTCTTAATTGCTTGTGTTTGGATAGTAATCTTCACTCTTTTGTGTCATTTATATTTCAAGCACATGATACGGATTTATCTATATCATGACAAATGTTAAAGTGCTATTATATTTTAAATCTACAATCTCTTTATGATCCCAACATGGTATCACAACTGGTGTGAACTCTTCCTCCTATATTCAGCATTGTTTTTAGGACTATTTCAGGTCTGAAACTATAGTTTCCCAACTCTTTTCTACAACAGCATCAAGATTTTAATGTTTTCTACCCTATTTTCATTGACACTCAATTTCCTCCTTGTTGGTTGGCTTCCTCGTTGTTCATTGGCTTTTTTCAACAGATTTAAGAGGTTATCCTACATATCCATCCCCTATTATGAGGTAGTGCACTCCATTTTTCTTCAGTCAACCAATTGATTGCAGGTTTTCGAAGGAAGCACTAGTATCATCAATGGTAAATGGTTGTTTCCCCACCTTAATGTGGCCCACTATTGTTGGCACAAAAGTCACACTAAGAGGGACGCGTGAATCACTGTAAAGTCGATTTTACAATTTCTCAATCTCGATTAATCATACATTAATTTCACAATGATCATAAACATTACATCATAATTTATCACAATGCATCATCACATAAGCAACATAACTAGAAACAACACAAGAAGGCATCACATCACAAGGAGACAAATTTTTAGGTGGAAACCTAAATGGGAGAAAACCACTAACTCTTCTCCTGTGTCTTCAATTCCCTACATCAATTTGCAAGCTTCAACCTGCTAGAGGCAACAACCCCCAAAATGCAAGCTGCCACTTGTGGTGGGCTACAACCTGATTGAGGCACCAACCTTGGAAGATGCAAGTAGTTGCTCACTGTAGACTACAACCTGATTGAGGCTCCAACCTCATGAAAGAGAAGGCTCCAACCTTCTCAAGGCTCCGACCTGGTTGACGCTCCAACCTCCTCCTTCAATTTCCTTGTAGAACTCTATTTCATCTCATTTTCAAGTTGGATCCAGTATTATCATATATCGTTGAATTTTGCATACAAAGAGTGTTAGAAAATCATAAAGGCAGAAAAATTTTCTTATCTTGATAATTACTTGTGATTTATTTGCAATCTTATTAATTTTTTTTATGTCTTCTTTTATCTTCTTATCATCAAACAACTACCAAAACATAAATGCATGAAGATCAAAACAACAAGGAGATAGGATGTAGGCTCTCAACCAAGGCAAAACCCCTCTTCTAATGGAAAACCCAAAAATTCTCCTCTTCCTTTAGAACCAAATCAAATGAGACAACAAATACCCTTTGACTAAGACAAAGACCTCCTCCAATCCACCAAGTCAGCCTCCCAAGATAGTCCTTCCAAGATGACAAAAATCAACTTCTAGTCAACAAGAGTCAACCTTCTTTAATACTACATCAATCACAAATTTCGGCCTCCGCTGCAGACCAACAATTTCAGTCCCTTCCTGCAACCCAAAATCTCGCACATGTGAGCCAAAAATAAGAGAAAATGAGCTCCTTTCCTTCGTTATGTTTCCTCCTATCTTCGCTAGGGTTTCTCCTTCTTCAAGTCTTTTTTGCTCCTTTAGGCCTTTACACTTCCTTTTGATTGCAGATCAAACTTCACTTGGATGGATGCTCAAATAGGTTGAATGCACTACTAATATATAGTCTTTCTATGTGATCGAATTCCCTTTATGAGGCCGACTTGGTGGAGGAGCCATAATTGACCAAATTGCATAAAATAATTTTTCTTTCTTTGACATAATAAGCCCAAGAATGATCCAGTACATAATGACAAGGACAATGACTCATGACACAAACCATAGAAGCACACAATGGGTGCTTAGACCTAGAAACAAAATAAAATGAGCATGAAACCCATGCTTATAAAAATAATTTTCTTTTGATCTTTACAATATTTTTTCTTTTTCTTTCTTTTGACAAATACATTAGACAACAATTATGAAAATCGATACTAGTTACATTTCTCAACACTCCCTATTTACTAGGGAGGTATTCATAATTGTTCAACCGGTACAAGGTTGACCTCAATTTGAAATGTTCCAAGAAGAGTACAATAGCATACGCAATGCTAGGGATACCAAAACTGCCAAGGTATCCTCCCAACAAGGACTAAAGTGTCATCAAGGCAACTTGCCCCTATAGATACCATTAGGCTACATCCCTGGTATCAATCTAACTGGATATAGATACCATCTAGGCCTCCATGCCAAGACACCAACCCTCACGAGGATCTAGGTATCATCAAGGTCAAACACTAAAACGAAGCTCCATAAGACCAAGATACCCTCCCACACTGGGATCTAGACATCATCAAGGCCAAACTATAACTGAGATCCCAACACCAACCAAGCCAAGATGTCCTCCCAAGTAACATCATATGGGAAGCTTATGGTACTTATCTCTCCCTCTCAACCAAATCAAATATATCCACCAATCCAAGCATACTTCTAAAATATACAAACTTCTCAAGGAGAGATCAACATATCAGCTACTTGTTCATCCATTTGAACATACTATAGCCTCACGACCCCAATCACTTCCAATATATTGGTTCTTATTATCAATATGCTAGCACAATCTTCGGGGTTCTCAACCTTTCTGATGTTGCTTAGGTCATCATAATATCCAAACAAATCTCCACAAAAACTTCCTTCTCCAACTTCACTAGCAGAACCAAACTCAGCTTCAGCACTTCTCAAAACAACCGAATCTTATTCTCAACACATCAATACCAGCAGTGCCTTAGCTATTCTCCGATTTCATTTTCTTGACACATCATGTCCTCCCTCACAATTATGGAGGATATACACTTTCCTTCATCCAAGCTCTTTCTTAACTAGGGGGATAATTTTATCAACAACTTTATTCTTCCAGCTACACAGGGTTTTTCTTTTGAATTATCATATCATCGGAGAACTTCGACCATCCAAAACTTCATTTTTTATCTTCATATAGCAACAAGGTTATCATTCAAACATCAATGTAATCTTCAATGTTATTAGGGTTCTTACAACTTCCTCTTTCCATCATGCTCAACATCATCATAAGCTCATCATCAAGTATGAGGTAGGCACACGTCTTTACAACTTCTTGCAAACTATGTACCTGCAAATCTTATCAACAAGTACGACCAAGTACAAATATACAAGAGTAACTTTATCAATGAGAGCATCTAGGGTTATCAAAAACTTCAAACAACAAAATAAACCTTAGATATTCAAAACCTAAACCTTGTTAGGGTTTGAATTGTATGGAAGCATTTACACCTAGGGTTACACTTTTATGCCCTAGACTCTTACAACAACCTTTGCTAGGGTTTTGTCAAAACTTAGATACCAATAACTAAATCATGTTAGGGTTTCAACCATAATAAACGCATCTAGGGTTTCTCTTTCAAGTCCTGGAATCTTATTTCAACTTTTACTAAGGTTTTTATCATAAACCTTAGATAATATCATCAAACCCTAAAAATATAGGGTTTTTATCGTATGCCCTAAAAAACCCTAAAAATCAAAAGGCTAAGGTTTAATCTAAACACCTTAACAAAAGAATCTTTTACAATTCTATAGCAAAACCCTAGACATGAGAGTTATTAATATAAAGCAAATTTTAAAGACAAAATAATCGTACCTTCTTTTATGATAAGAACTTGCTACAAATCTTATGATTTTAAACATACCTTGAGTTGCTCTCTTTCCAAACCTTGAAGGGCTTTCTATGTAACAAAGCTTCTCAAGTCTTCCTTTTGGAGGCTCCCTCTGGATCTAATCACTATCCTTTCTTCTTTAGAATATGATTATAATCGGGCATCCTTTTTCCAAAGGAAACACAAGGAAAGGATAATAATCAGGAATCAAAAATAAAGCTAAATATGTATAGAAGGAATCAACAAAATAATAAAAGAAATAAGGAATAATTATCTTTTGTGAAAAGGTGGAAGCTCCCTCTTGATCTTGCATCAATCTAGTTTTGTGAAGGATTTCTCCAACTTATCAAAACAATTCTAGAATTTTCTAACATGACATATTAGATCTATAAACCCTAGAAATCAAAAAGAAAGATTGATCCTAAAGTCAAACATAAGAGACACTACAAGACCTAAAAATAATAACCTATACTATAAGCAAAGGACATACAGGGCATAATTTCCCTAAAGACTTAATAAAATAAGTCTTTGACTTCAAAGTCCTCAATTTTGGTCTTCTTTGGAGGAGCTTCATCAACTGTAACTGTAGCTTGGTCTCTTTCTCTCTCCTTGTTCTTCGGATTATCAGGACATTGGTTCTTATAGTGTCCCATCTTGTGACAATGATAGCACTCCATTTTAGAAAGGTCAATTTCCCATATAATGCTTTCTTCAACCTGCAAACATATGCCTCTCTATCTTTGACTTCAAATCTCAAGGGTTCCTCTATATAGACTTCCTTATCAATTGTGCCATTCAGGAATGCAATCTTGACATCCATTTGATGTATATTCCATCTCATCGATGCTGCCAAAGAGACCAGTGAGCGTATAGTTGTATACCTTGTTGTTGGAGCAAATGTCTCTTCATAATCAATGCCTTCTTGTTCAGAGAAGCCCCTAGCCACAAATCTTGCCTTATACTTGTCAATACTTCCATCTGTCGCATGTTTAATCTTGTAAAACCACATGGAAGTTACCACAGACTTGTCTTCAAGCCTAGGTACGATCTCCCATACCCCATTCTTCATTATCGATTGATATTCTTCAATCATGGCATCTTTCCATTCTTGATGATAGACAGCTTCTTCAAAAGTGGATGGCTCTGCTTCTATTAACTTTGTCATATATGATGCATATCCTAAATATCTTTTGGGCTTCTTGCTTTCTCTAAATGTGCCCTTTAGTTGCTCCATGTCCCTCTGCATCTAATAGAGTGGATTTCAACCAATTAGGTTTCTTTCTAGTCTCGGGGACTACCACAGGTTGTATAGGTTCATTGGGACCTTCGTCTTCATGATTTGATTCTTCTTCCTCCCTAGTAACTTCCTCTTCAAATACCAGAAGTTCTTCACCATCAGAGTCCATAGGAAGATCCTTTGATTTCTTGAATGCAATACTTTCGTCAAATATCACATCTCGACTGACTTCTATTCGATGTCCTCCTTTTATGTAGATCTTATAGGCCTTAGAAGAATTATTGTAGCCAACAAATGTTCCCTTCATGCCTGATGGATCCAACTTCTTTCTCCTGTCCTTCGGTATATGAATATAGACAGGACAACCAAAAATTCGAAGATGATCCACGCTTGGTTTCTTCCTAGTGAATGCTTCTTCAGGAGTCCTGTTATCTAGTGACTTGTGGGGACTTCGATTTTGTATGTATACAGTTGTCTTCTTAGCTTCACCCCATAGAAATTTCGGGAACTCTTGATCATGTAGCATAGCTTTTACACTTTCTTCAATGGATCAATTCTTTTGTTTTGCAACTCCATTTTGTTCAAGATTGTATGGGACAATCAACTCCCTCTTAATCCCAGACTCCTTACAAAAGGGTATAATTTCCTTGGATGTGTATTCTCCTCCATATTCTCAGACCTTAATATCTTGATTCTCCTTTCTGTAAGGTTCTCTACTTCAGCTTTGAATTCTTGAAATTTGATAAATACTTCATCCTTGGATTTCATTAAGTAAACCCAAGTTTTCCTTGAATGGTAATCTATGAAGGTGACAACATATAGATGACCTCCAAGTGACTTTGGATTCATTGGACCACAGACATCAGAATGAATGAGATCCAAAATTTCTTTTAACCTTGAAGCGCTGCTTCCAAATGGTCTCTTGGTGTTTTTACCTAATGCACATCCATTGCATACTCCTTCATGATCTTCTTTTAGTTCGAGGATGCCATTTACTATTGAATTTAGGATTGGTAAGATTTTGCAATGAAGATGACAAAAATTTCTATGCCAAAGTTCACAAGGGCTAACTTTGATGTGAACCAAAGCTTGAGCAATGGGAGTTAATAATCTGTAAAGTCTTCCTTCACGGATCCCAATCATTCTTGCATCTTCTATGCTTGAGTTTTTACCCCATACTACAACCTTTCCATTAATGAAAGCAATTATATCACCCTTATCTTCTAGACGTGAAATGGAAAGTAAATTCTTATGCAAACCTGGAACAAATAAGATACTATTGAGATGAATATTTCCTCCATTCTCTAGCTCCAATGAAGGTGATCCAATTCCTCTCACAAGGTAGCTTTTATTGTCATCAAGCTCTACAGAGTAAGAGGACTTTCCTCTTGATAATGTCTTTAGTTGCTTTTGTTGACCAGTCGTATGCCTTGATGCTCCACTATCGATTACCCAAATATTTTCATCTTGAAATGTGCAGTGAGTGCTGAGAATAGTCCTTCATCCTTTGTAGATGTCTTGGTCACTTTCTTATTAGGAGAAAATAAGAGATCACGTGTTTCTTTGATGCCCCTCTTGAGATGACTTGCCATCTTCGTACACTTCTTTAAGAACTTCTTCAATGTAGTAGATATGTTCATTATGCCCTTAGCCAGCCTTAGCTTGGATACCATGTTGAGAAACCTAGAGGGTAGTAGTTAGGATGATTTCTCTTGCTATGATAACTACTTGTTATGTCTTTTTACTTTTTTTTTCTTATTAGCTTCTTCTCTCATTATTATGTTCATTTATCATCAAACAGATATCAAAATAAGAAGAACAATAGTACACAAGAACACAAGATATAGGTTGCCATCTAGGGCCAAAACCTCTTTGCTTCAGAGGAAAACCTGCGAATCTCTTCTCTTCTTATAGATTCTTCAATTAACGAATTCCAAGACCTTTAGACCAAGACCAAGTCCGACCTCTCCTAATGATGTGCTTCCTTTGTCCAAGTCAAACCCAGACAAATCTCTTCCAGCAGCACAACTTCGACCCCCAGCTTCAGAATTTCGGACTCTACTGCAAGTCTGAAATTTTTGTCCCCCTGCAACTGCTATTGCATCCACACATGTGAGCGCAATTTAACCTTCCGAGGCCTCCCAGCAACTTTGCTTGCTTTGTTTCCATGTCTATGGTTGAAGGTGACCTAGTAGGCCCTTCTTCCAGCACCTTTAATCCTCTTCTAGCAAATAGAGAATTTCAACCTTGAAGCAGCAAACCCTAGCCTTCCTTCTTTGCACATGTGAGATAGAATTAGCCCAGAAACTTCTTCCTTCGTTCTCTTCCTTCTTCGCTAGCTTTTTTCTGCTCCTTCGCTTGAATATGATTAGAAGTGAATGTGTCTCAAGGAGGTCGAGTTCCCTCCTTTATATAGGCTTCTTAAGGTGGACGTGGCTCCTCAAAATAGCCCGACTTCTCAACTGCCAGGCCAACTTGATCTTGAAGGGTAATTTGACACTTTTAATTACAAAAAAAAAAATCTTTACAAGTTACAACATGCCCAATGAGGTCTTAAACTTATGACAATGACTCTTATGACTTCTTGACCTAGGACTAACCCAAGAAGCACTCAATGGGTGCTTGCCTCTAAAATAAAAGACCTTGAGCATGAAACCCATGCTCCAAAAATAACAACAATAATTTTTCTTTCATTTTACAAAATACAAGAATCAAAAGTACTTTTGATATTTATGAAGACCAAACCTAGTTACACATTTTTCACAACCCAAACCATGGGGTTTGGCAAAAAGTCTAGAAAAAGAAAGACAAAAAGGGGACATTAAGTGATTATTATCACACTTAGCCCCTGACAAAACTATATATTTCTTTTATAGTTTTTTTCTTTTTTGTGCATCAGCTGAAAGGTTGACATGATCGAATGCCTAATGGCACCTACAGAATGTAATTTTGTTCCTTGTTTACAAGTTGAACAAAATTATGATTTTTCTTTGAATAAAAAATAAAAATTAAAAAAGGCCAAGGAGAGGAGTAACTCAGGTCCCACGATTGCTCCATCTTCAAATTATTCACTCAAGATGTTGGAACTCCAAATGCTGGTAACAAAATTGTTGCATTATTCCATGAAGTTGTCCCATTCCATGGCCACTTTTCACATGCACCTATTTATTAATGGTTTGGCCTAAGAATTGTTCCTCCCCTTAGGGATAGAATCACCTAATAGGGACTTTGGATAAGCCTCCCATATCTAAGTGTGCTAACTTGTTTACAAATCATCAACTAAAAAGATATTTGAAGACAAGGTTTGTGTAAAGCACATATGTGCCTTTTGTATTTAATATGGTCGGCTATGATACTTTTATGGTTATTCTACCTATGACAATGATCTCACTTGATCTGGAGGGCATGTTTCAGATGTTGCTTCCCAGGTACACTTGATGATCCCTTAAGGGATGGTTGAGAACTTGAGACTTCTCCAACACCTTGATGAGAATTCCCATCCTCGCGTAATGGCACTTCTACACCTTGTGGCCACAATGTTGACCACCTTGAGATAAGCATTGACCTTGGGATGGAACCAACACAAATGCTTGCCACCTCCTCTCTCTCCATAAGTTCAAATGTTGCACAAAGAATCCAAGACATTGCCAGGATCAATGATATACACCAGTGAGCCCGAGACACCCCCATGTTGGCCTTACTCCTACTTGAGAAGTGTTGCCTTATTCCTCGACCTTGTTGATGATGAGCATGACTTGTGATCCCTTTGGCCGGATGGTACTCTCCTTCTTGATGATGACGTCACGCTCTAGGGCTAGAGCATCACCCTTACATGGCCTAGAGTGATGATGTGTGGCTTATTGATGATGATGTGTAGTTGAGGTGAGATATGGCTTGAGGATACACTTTTGATGTTGAGGAGATGGCCTGGAGTGAGGAGCACTCTTTGAACATTTCTAGCACCTTGCTTGAGGGACATCTTCACCTTTGGAGAATAACATCATGATTGGAGGACCGTTTTCTCACACGTGTGGGTTAAAACTTAAAAGGAAGCTTTTTGATATATTTTTACATTGAGATAGTTACGTTTTAGCTCAACTATGAGTGAGAAGTCAAATTGTCTTGGATCATTGTCTCACACATTTTTCTCTCTCTAGAAGTGCACACTGGTTCTCTCCCTGGACGCAATGGATCACTAGAGAGTGAATTGTCTTGGGGAAGATAAAATTGCATGGATAGACTTTCTTTGGATTGATGAAGTGATACTTTGGTGAATGGTGCTAGTTTATTGTGAATAATTTTCTTCCATTTTGTTGATGTTGTAGAATTATGGTTTTATGAAGTCTTCATAATATGTTGTATCTTTATTTGCTCTAAAATCTCCATATGCAATATTTGTCACCAAGTATCCATCAAGGGAACTTAGAATAGCATTCCTTTACCTTAAATCTCCTTTTTGTGAAAGTCGCTAGGGTTATATTGGTAAACTAGGGTTAGGGTTTTGCATGATCTGCATTAAATAGCATAAAAAATTTAAATGTCATATACCTAGGGTTAGGATTTGCATCAACTAAGTTGCAAATGAATAAAATCGTTTTTTATACATTTTTCAGCCATAATCTTATAACTGGTGTCTAAGGTTTCTTAGTTGTTTTGTGCATTTCAGCCATTGAAAAATTTGCTTTAACCTTTCTCTTACTTACCTGTTTAAGAGCCTTTGATATTTTGTTGTCTATCATCATTTATAGACTGCTTTTATTATTGTTATCATAAATTTGCATCTGGTAAATTATCTTTATTTCAAAGCCTAATTTATAACAACAATTGTTTAATTAATGATAGCATGTGTTTAGAATCTATTTGAGCATCTTCTGGACTTATCTTGGCCATTTAGAAATAGCCAAAGGTTCCTAGAACTCGCTACCTCATTTTCACTAGGAGCCCTACCTAATTGAATACATTTCTGGGGTGTATAATTAATAGGTTCCGAGGAGGGTATCTAGACTGGGATTCCTTAGGTTACTTAGTCTCTGAGTCCTGTTGGGTAAGCCTCCATCACGAGGATAATATCCAAGTCTCTGAAACATGTTGGGGAAGCCTCCCATGTGGGGATAATAGCCAACCATAAAACAATAGAAGAACAACCACTAAGATGACGACGGTGACTGATCTCATTGTTACCCTATACCTAAAGTGCCTAATGAGGCTTTCCACTAGGCTGCTAGAATTTGTGGTAACACCCCTAAAATGGGCCCTAAAAGTCAATAGCTTTAGTTTTTCCACACAAAAAGTACCAAAATATATGACAAATAATATTGTGGTACAAAAAAAAAGTATATTTTACGCAACCATACAATTGGCTGAGGGGAATGTTATCTAGAAATGCAAGCCAATATCCTACTCAAAGAATAGAGACAATTTTGTAAGGTACCATCGTCTTCAAACAAATAGTTCAATTTATACTTGAGCATTTGCGTAACTTGTAGATTCCAAAAAGAGAGCAAAACTTGAAAGTCAATAGCTAACATAATCAATTACATAGTTGCTTCAACTAATTGGACCACTTGCTCAACTAGATCAAACCTAACTCGACTACATGTCTTCACTCAACAAAGGCATTTTTTTACTTACAATCATCACAAATATGTCAACCTCATGGCTGTTATCATAGATATCAACCTCTGACTAGCCCAACCAATGTCGTTGGGCATTTGATGAGTTCCATCCCATAGTTGTCAGAACCCCTTAGGTGAGGCACACTAGTCTATGTCGATAGATATCCTAGGGATTTCATCCACAAATGTGGTGAAGCATCCCTTGGTTTCTCGCAAAGTTTTCCTGGGAATAAAATGATACCAGCACACCTGCCCCCCACCCAAAATCCTTCATCCTCAAATCAAAGTATAACCAAAATATCTAAAAGATAGAAGTATCAAAATTCTATCAAAACTTACAAAACATTGTAAGTAAAAGAAACAACTAAACCTGTTTGAAGACTCGCCCTAGCATTATAGGAAAATGCATTTGTGCTAAGGGAACATCAACAATCATCAAGAGGACGTCTTCTCAATTATTGGTTGATGTAGCAAATGCACAACCAATGTAATAGACCTGACTAGATGGATCTACTTTTGATGAAATATGCAAAGGACATTGCACGACTTCATTCGATTAGGAAGCCAATATCTCATTTAGCACTAGTCAATCTACTCAAGCTCCTATGTAAGCAGTTGTGTTGAACTCGTCTAAAATAAGTTGGCCTATCAATTTGAATAGAATGTTGTAATTTGTTGGCAACTCCCAGTTGTAGATACACTTACCTATTGAAATATATTGTAGCTTCGGTCTGCATTTTTCATTGAATACACAAAGAAGAAATTAATTATTGGTAACAAGTCGACTCAAACAAGCCCTACAAATCGGCTCCTTGAAAGGTCATCAAGTCGGCCTCAATAGGGCAATTAGCCCTCACATGACACCTATTAATAAGAGGTTGTTGGCATTCATTTGGTTCATCATCAAGCTCAAACAATTCAGTCTACAATAACAACTAATTTGGCCTTCCATGCAGAACTTATCCCCACGTGCGAAGAGGAGTATAAGAATAGCTCGCTCCCTTTTATGTGACATATTCCTGAAATTGGACGAGGGTTTTTGGGCCTATACTTTGGACAGTTCATTGGTAATCACAATGGAAATTCGACCTCCTATCACAGTGACTTCAAACCTGTATTTTTGCCTCCTACAAACCTTACTTGTTGGACATAAGTGGAATCTATGAGCAGACTTTGATTGGGTATTTGTTAAAATTGGCAACTAGGACCAAATTCCACCTTGGGCCAGCTCATTTGATGGAGATGATGATTGCATTAAATTCCTCTTTTCGAGAGGACCAAAATTGATCTAAAGATCATTTCATTTGGACAAGCAAAAGTGTGATTTTGAACTTATGCCCACACATGTGCAAATTGTTCAGGGCAGCCTCAGCTAAATGTAGGCTCAAGAAGCCCAATGGACGTGTCTCTTCACCCACATCAAATTGTATAAATACAAGTGACCCCACACCTCATTTGGCATCATCATCACTCACACATTCTCCTCTCTCTTCATCAGATTGGTTTGTACAGTTATTGGGCAGCCTCTCTCTCTCACACGTGTGACAAGGAGGACAGATTTTCTGAGCAAAAATTGCAGGCCGATTTTCAGACTTCAGGGACAGGTTTGACCAGCGTTGACCAGGGTGTTTTTTACTAAGTTTGACTTCAGTTTTTGGGTCAAAAGTTCGATTTTGGCAGACCGCATTGCTGGGCAAAAAAACCGAGGATTTCTGGGATGGTTGACCTGCATTGACTTCAGAATTCACTGTTGTTTGACCGCAGAAAATTACAGCAGGTTTTCTTTCCTTTGTCTGAATTTGACCGAATTGTTTTGGGCTGAATTTGACCTCCTAATCAGGTCAAGTTTGACCAAGGAAGACCAAGCTGCTTTAAGGAAGAATTGTTGTTGTTTTGACCAGTGTTGACTTTCTGGTTATGGCTGAAGTTTGACTGCAGTTGACTACAGAATTTGACAGGGCTGATTTGACTTTGAATTGGGCAAGTCAATTTAATTTTTGTACTCTCTCTCCCTCTGTTGAATTTTTGATATAATAATAAGAAGAATTGAAAGGGTTTTCCCCACATTGGGGTTTTTCCCTGGCATCCGCCAAATCCGGTGTTGTCTTGTCTTGGCTTGTTTTCTGCATTCTGTTTTATGTTCTATCTGCATTTATTGTCAATGTGATTGCTACTGGAAATAATTGGAAATTGTTATTGGGCTGCTAAAGGAACATTGAAGTAAAGTGTGCTAAGCATAGAACATACCATTGTTAACTAAAATTAACAGTATTGTATTATTAATTATCTTGGATTTGTTGGAACATTTTGTTGTACTTTGATGGACAAAATCGCTCTATCATAAATAAAGTATTTTTGGGTTTTGCCCAGGCTGTGAGCCTAATCTTGGTGTCACTTGTCTCTTGATTATTGTGTATTGTTCATTGTCTACTATGATCTTTATTTACTGCTCTTGTTGAAGAATTTAATGGTTGAATATTTTTCATGTATAGGTACTTGTTGATTAAAGGATAAAGAAGGAATCATTTGTATCAATAGAAGTAGTTATCAAATTGCGAAAAACTATTCTACTCTTTGCATCACTAGAATTTCAACATGGTATCAGAGCTTTGGTGAAGGAAACGAGCAGAGAGATCACCTTAAGAGCACTTGAAGAACACTTGAAAAACATCTTGAAGAGCAGTTGAAAGGTTTTTGGGTTTTGTCCTGTATTTTCATCATGAATTCTTCATTCATGAAGACAGAAAGCAAGCTTGAAGGAGCCACTAACTACAGGGCATGGAAGGCAAGATTTGATATCATTCTTGAAAGGAACAAAGTATTGGGAATTGTCACAGGTAAAGTTATTGAACCATCTGATCAAACAGGAAAGGAGAAATATCATTACGACAATATTTTAGCAAGAAGTATTCTATTGGATTTTGTTAGGGATCATTTGATTCCCTATATTGTTGAACATAAGTCCGTTACGGCTATGTACGATGCTATCCTTGGATTGTACACCATCAATAATGTGAATCAATCCATCAATCTACGAGGTCAACTTCGTAATATCAAGATGACAAAGAATGACACGGTGGCATCATATTTTGTCAAGATATCTCAAATTAGAGATCAACTCAAGGTCATTGATGAAGAAGTGTATGATAAGGAATTGGTAGTTGTTGCTTTGGGTGGTCTCCCTAGATCTTGGGACTCATTTTCTTCAAGTATTAGCACTAGAGATAATGCTCCAACCTTTAACAAGCTATGGGCAACATGCACTCGAGGAGTCAAGACTATTCTAAAGGAGAAATTGAAGATCCAAGTATAGAAACATTTGCAGCTCATGCAAAGGGAAATAACAAGAAGAAACCAAATTTTGGCAAATTTCAAATAAGTGTTGATAAAAGACAAGATCCAAGATCTGCCTCAAGGAAGTATTCTACCTCTCAAAAAATATCTCCTCCTCCCTCTCCAAATAGAAGAGACAACAGAGATAGAAATGATCTAACCAATAGTCAAGCTTATGATCACTATCAAGCTCAATGTCCTCAAAAGAATCAAAGAGATAACTATGAAAGGGATGATGATCGTAAAAGAAGAAGCGGACACCATGCATCTACTGCTGATCCAAATGAGTTGTCACCGAAAGGAAGGCATAGGAAAAATGATTCTGAATCTGAACACTCATTCTAGCTATCTAAATTACTTGAAAAGAAGTTCACTCAAAAGGTCTATTGCAAATATAATGTCAAGGGCATTGAACTTAGTGAGATTTATGACAGAGAAGGGATGCTTATATGCACTACAAAGCTTTGAGAAGATTGAAAGATTTTGTTCAAGGGAGTACCTGAAGTTGACATAGATCATGATGATTATTGCAAGGATGTTGTTCAAGAATGACAAGTGTTTGAATGTAAAACCCTTGCCAATAGCTGATAATCCTACCTCGATATAAAAGGTTGAGAAATAGTTGGGCTTATGAATTGATTGCTAAATGATCTAACATTTTGATGATGAGGCTGATTTGCAGGTTGAATTCTAAAAGGATTCAAGACCAAGAGGGAGTTGTCTTGATCTCAAAATATAAGTATCTTGTGCTTCTCTTGTTGTTTCAAATTAAGACATACATTGGAATGTTTATGATTTGTAAAAACCCTAGGTTGGGTTTGGAGAAGAAAATGAACCTAACCCTAATTCTTTGTTAAAAATATGGACTCATTGATAATAATTTGGTTTTGTTGATGATGTGGACTCATGATATAGAATTCTTAATTATGTAAATATGAACCCTTTGATGTTGATATGGACTTCTTGATGATGTGGATGATGATATGGACTCGATGAAGATGTTGATGTGGACTCCTTAATAACGAATGATATGTACTCCATAATGAATGATGTGTACTCTATGATGTTGACAATATGTACTCCTTGTTGATGATGATTAGCACTCCTTGCTAACAAGGATTGATGATGTGGATGATATGATTGGACTCTTTCATGGTGATCTAAATTGGTGCTCACTCTTTGATGATGACGATGATCTAAATTACAATGATGTGGACTCATTGATGATGTTGATGATGATAATGTGGACTCAATGATAACATGGACTCGATGATGACATGAACTCGTTGATAATGAATTGGACAAGACTACTTGATGATAATATTAATATGGACTCCTTGATAATATAAGATGATATGTACTACTTGTGTGAACTCTTTGATGTTATGGACAAGACTACCTGATCATGATAAATATATGGACTCGATGATAATGTAGACTCCTTAATCATGATGATGATTCGATAATGATGACTCAATGATGATGATGACGATTCGATAATGATGACTCCTTGATGATGATGATGTTTGTTGAAAAATGTAACTAGGTTCAGTCTTCATAAATATATTTGAGTCATTATGTAATGTACTTGTCAAAAGAATGAAATAGAAAAAAATTTATCATTATTGGGTTTCATGCTTGGGTCATCATTTTATTAGTAAAAGTCTCCATTGTGGACTCCTAAGATTAATATTGAGTCATTAGAATCATTGTACATTTTATGAGACCCTTCTTGGGCTTTTGAATCATGTAAAAAGAATTATTTTTGGATCAAAAATGAATAATGTCACTTCCACACCAAGTCGGCCTCAAACTAGGCAATTCGATCTCACCAAAAGGCTATATATTGAAGCACTTCGAATTCATTTGGACACACTCTCACTCACAAGTTCGATATCCAAGAAGATGGGGGGAAAAAGTGCGAAGTAGGAGAAGAAGGCTAAAAGAAGTACGAGGTTGGCAAAGAAGAGAAGAAGAAAATCAAAATTTTGGGCTATCTATCTCTCTCTCATGTGGGCGACTTTAGGAGATCGAAGTCTTTTTGTCAAGTCGAAGTTGTTGCCTATTGCTGCCAAGTCGAAGTGTTGTCGCTGCTACAAGGTCAAAGGTTCGGATTGAAGAAAGGGCAGACTTGGTGTGGAGGAGTTCTGTGTCTAGGCTAAAGAGCCGCAGGAAAAACTATTGAAGGAAGAGATTTTGACTGGGTTTTCCCCCATAGAGGGTTTTTTCCCTGGCAGAGTGCCTACATTTTGTGTCTCGTGTTTTTGTGATCTTCATACACAGATAATTGGTAATTGCTTGATGAAAGATAATATAATAAAGAAGTAAAAGAAGCCAACATAATTCACAAGTAATTATCAAGAAAGAAGAAATCAAACCCTAATCTACTAACATTGATTTCTCAACAATGTTGTAGATTCCTTGATGACGTGGACTCCTTGATGATGTGGACTCCTTAATGATGTCAATTCTTTGATGATGGTATGGACTCCTCGATGATTTGGACTCCTTAATGATGTCAACTCTTTGATGATGGTATGGACTCCTTAATGTGATGAGATCGACTCGATCAGAGAAGGCTAAGATCAAGCAGGAGTTGACACACTCTCAAGAGATAAGTATTATCTTGATTAGTTCTATTAATTATTATGAGTCTCTTGGCTTGCTTGGTTGTTCTTGCTTTTCCACGGCCTCCTCATGATTGCAAGTACATAATGAATACTTCCAAGGTGTGGCATATCGTTGGAAATGACGAAAGAACTATGTGACAAGAAGACCCGCGATAGTCTCTGTACTCATAGGGAGCAGACAAGATCAGCCTGATTGAAGCTTGTTCTCATGAAGGTAGCTAGAAGTTTTGAAGATCGATGTTGATCTAGATATGCTAAAGATGGGTCTGTGGTTTCTGTGTAAGAGGGAGCTGCTTTTGAGGCATGAACCTAGAGATATACTTGACACAATGGACCGCAGGTCCATCAATATCTTCCTATGAATGATTTGAAGAAGCTGCAAGACTTTGATATTTGTTGCATTTGATTATGGTATGTTGGATTCTACTATGGTTGTTGATGCTTGCTTCTGTGAGAAGCCACTTATTATTTGTTGGATTTGATTATGGCTTGTTATTGCTAATGTTTGCTTATGAGAGAAGCCTCCACTGAAGCTGGATGAAAATTTGAATGTTGTTGTTTGCCGAAATATTTGAAATCCACCATGGCTACATTTTTTATGATGAACTGGTTGTTGATGTTTATGTGAAGAAAATGGAATGAATGATAATACCCTTGAAGAGGGAGCACCAATTACATAGCATCGTGGTTAGACCATCTCCTGTACGTTGTGTGTCGTGAGACATTGTTGTCCTAGAGATGTGCAGATGATTCCTCTCGTAGGTTGTGTCGAGAGACATTGTTGTTCGGAAGATGTGTTAATGGATTCCTCATGTAAGTTTTGTGCTGAGAGACATTGTTGTCCGGGAGATGTATTGATGGATTCCTCCTGTAGGCTGTGTACCAAAAGACATTGTTGTCTGGGAGATGTATTGACGGATTCCTCCTATAGGTTGTGCCAAGAGACATTGTTGTCCAAGAGATGTATTGATGAATTCCCCCTGTAGTATGTGTGTTGAGAGACATTATTGTCTGGGAGATGTATTGGATTCCTCCCATAGGCTGTGTGTCAAGAGACATTGTTGTCCAGGAGATGTATTGATGGGTTCCTCCCTTAGGTTGTGTGCCATGAGACCTCGTGGTCGGGTAGATGCTTTGAGATGGATGCCATGTATCTTTCCTTATGATGTGTTCGAGAGAGAGAAACTTGGATTGTGTTCTCTTCCTTAGGTTGTGGGCCGTGAGACCTATGGATTGGTCGGGAAGATTGATTTTGCGAGAGAATGTAAAATTACCTCCCTAGCTAAGAGGGAGTGTTGAAATATATTGTAGCTTTTGTCAACATTTTTCATTGAATACACAAAGAAGAAATTCATTATTGGTCACCTCAAGTCGACTCAAACAAGCCCTACAAGTCGGCTACCCATTAGGGCTAATTAGCCCTCAAATGTTGAATATTAATAAGAGGTCGTTGGCATTCATTTGGTTCATCATCAAGCTCAAGCAATTCGGTCTGCAATCACAGCTAATTTTGCCTTCAATTTCAAAACATATCCACACTTGCAAAGAGGAGTATAAGAATAGCTCGCTCCCTTTATGTGACATATTCCTGAAGTTGGACGAGGGATTTTGGGCCTATACATTGGACAGTTCATTGGTAATCACAGTGGAAACTTTGGCCTCCTATCACAGTGACTTCAGACCTACATTTCGGCCTCCTTGTGCAAACCTTACTTGTTGGATAGAAGTGGAATTTATGAGCAAACTTTGATTGGGTATTGCATTATTGATTATCTTGGATTTGTTGGAACATTTTGATGTACTTTGATGGACAGAATCTCTCTTTCATAAGGAATGAATTTTTGGGCTTTCCCCATGTGGGTTTTGCCCTGGTTGTGAGCCTAATCTTGGTATCACTTGTCTCTTGCTTATTGTTTATTGTTCATTGTCAATTGTGATCTCTATTTATTGCTCTTGTTGAAGAATTTAATGGTTGAAGTTTTTCATGTATAGCTACTTGTTGAGTAAAGGATAAAGAAGGAATTGTTTGTATCAATAGAAGTTGTTATGAACTTGTGAAAAACTATTCTAGTATTTGCATCACGAGAATTTCAACATTACCTATCCACCTTCATCGGTATTTTAATGCCAAGATGAACTTGGCAATTTCAAAAATTTAACTTCAATCATGGACAATCAAAAGACTATTCAATTGGTATTTCGTCTAGGCAAATTTTATGTTCAAATATATACCCTTGTCAACTCTTTTTTGGCACTCATCCAATGCGTTCAAGATATTCTAAGCTTATCATAATTCCTTTTGTCTTTGTGCACCTTTGGTTTGATTTAAAACTTCAATCTTAACAAGTCAAATCTTCTTAAGCTAAAATCCATTATTTCTCTTGAATCAATTTGACCATTAACTACAAGTGACACTACCGCTTGACTACATATGGAGACTATTTTACAATATTGCATTCAAACTCTTCAATTTATGTTTTCCATTGCTCTAGAAATTTTTCCAATCCTTGATAAGACACCAAATTGGGCTCCAACCTTTCTTCATAATTGCTAACCTTTTCATTAGTGGATTCGTGATGTGGTGGATGAATGACCTGGTCAATGGCTTTTGCAAGCATTATGTCAAACAACAACAATATTGGGCTCATGGTTTTGAAGTACCAAATGCCTTTGAAAGGCACCTAAAATAATGGTACACCTATCACCCATTGTGTACACCCAGCCTGGGTTCTCTAAATGATAAACTCAGTGGAGGAGGAAACAAGGCTCCAATATCTTAGTAGGGTGTTGACACAACAATGCATCACTTTGGTCAATGTTGGGCATGCTTTATGATGTTCTTGGTTTATTAGATATCCTTTTTATTATTGAGACACATGTGATCCCTATCTAACTACTACCAAACCTAGCACGTTATCAGTGGTTTTAAGATTGTAGTTAGAAGATCGCATCTTTAGGTGGTGTCAAAGATTCATGGTGGGGTAGCCTGTCTAGCTAGGGACTACCCTCGAGGCAAGGTTTTTCTAGTGACCTCAAACAAGTATACTAGGTTCGTTTGGATTTAGCTCAACAATTTGGCCCCTCTCCCCAAGGATATCTACATTCCAATTTGCTACTTCCCCCAATCTTCATCTTAGTTTTCTATTCACAATGATTCAATGCAAGACCCATACTGTGATATGTGTGTTGGAATCACTCAGTACTTAACAATTGGGAAAGTCATCCTTTTGGGTGACTTATGACAACACTAAAGCTCTCCAAATTCCTCTCCACGACCACTCAAAGAACATGTTCTACATTCATGAGATAGATCCAAATTTAATGGGACTTCCTTAGATGTTTAACAATGCTTTGGGGGCTATTACAATATATGGCATTCACCCCATGAGGCTTAGACAATCTCATGACATTTTGATCCTAAACAACTTACCCTACTTCCTGAAATCTCGCTTCTTCAGTGGCCTACCTCATGCTAGAGGTGTAAGTGTTGTGTTTTATGTCCTATCCAACTAAGACATACTTCCCTTTATTTCTCTTGATTTATTTAGTTGTGAAAGGTCTTCTAGCCTTGCTTCCTAACTAGAAGGGCCTTGTTTAGCCTCTTTAGGAGCTTGCACGCGATATGCAAGGCATGCACATGAGTTACATGTGACACGCGGAGTTTGCATGTTGATTCTATGCGACACGTGGGTTGCATGCTAGATGAAGAGTTGCATGCATGTGGATGATTACATGTGGCATGCATGAGATATGCATGTAAAGAAAGCTAAATTTATGACGGGTACTTTAGTTAAAGTAAATAAAGCAAAAGATAAGAAAGATAAGTAATTTATCTTCAATTAATTTGACTAGTTAATTTTGGTTGTCGATCTTAGCTTAGAAAAGTTATAAATTGAGCCTAAGCTTTGAGCCGAAGACACAATTGATGGGTACGAGTTGGAGATTCAGTGAGAGCAAGTATTTGGGCAGAGAAAGCGAATTGCGAGGTCAAGCTAGCTATAGCGAGACCAAGAGAGAATTGATTAGCAATGGGGTTGAGTTTCCTTGTGAGAGAGGTTGAGTTTCTCAAGGGGCAAAGAGAGGGCCAAGTTTGCTTGAGCAACAGGTCAGTTAACTAGACACTGAAAGGACGAGTTCCTTGAGCAGCAAGGAATGTTTTCTCTCAAAGGCCAAGAGGCTAAGTTTTCTCTTCTATGCTGAAGTAAATTAGTTGGGTCGCACGTGTGGGCCAAGAGGGCCAAGCGTGTGTTGTACGAGAGGGTTGAGTGAGGGTTTTGAGGCCAAAATTATTTTTGTGTAATTGTTGTAGAAAATTCGTGTAACTGCTATAAGAAATCTTGCTCCTAAAGATGAATAAAAGAGCCCAACACTTGCAGGTTTTCCCCATGTTGGGGTTTCCTGGGTATATCTATGTTATTTTGTTATTGTGATTGGTTTCATGTGGATTTGCTTATGTTGTTTATTGTTGTTAATTAACCCAGAGTATTGGTTGTTACAAATCAAATAGACAAATTTTATTTTGGTTATCTTCTATGAAAAATTGTTGTGTAGATAATCTGTAACTAGATTATAAAAATTTAACATAGGCCATCATCAAAGAGGCACGACATCACTCTTCGAAAGTCCATTGTTGCTTTGTAGACTTTCAAAAATTCTTTAACTCCAATCCCTGAGAGGCATTGTCATAGAGGCTCAAAGACATTGACATCTCTAACACCCTAATAACTGCCACCATGCACATGTATGAGTTGATCCTTGGTCTTCTCTACATAGCCAACAGGGTATCAAATTTTATAAAAAAATCCATTAGGATCAAACAAGGATACCCCCTGTCGCCCACATTGTCAATTTGTTTGGGATCTGAATCAGTGAGCTAGAGTCCTCCCTGCACGAACACATCCAGGATGACGATGGGTGCCTTCTCCACTAAGGTTTGAAATCTTCCTACTTTTCACTCATAATGTGGTCCTCCCGCCCTCATATTTAGAGGGGAAGCATAGATAGCCAAATTCCAAGTCCCTTTTCAATAACTTTCGTTAATTGACAGTCAACGAAAGTAAAACCAAGGTTATGATCTTCAATGGGTCAAAGAAGGTAATCTCAAATCATCATTTCTTCTTCAAAAGAGAGGAGATTGAGATCACCAACATCTATACCTAATTGAGAGTGCAGTTCACAAGACCTCACTTCAATCTACAACATGCCCATAAACCCTAGGTCAACAAGGGCGACAAATCCTTAACCCTTCTCAAGAGACATTGTTTCTAAAACAATCTTCAGGAAATATCATCTAATATGTTTCTCATGGACACCTATTTTCAGCCTATAATTCTCTATGATTCAAAAGTTTGGTGAGCTTGTTTGCTAGAGCCTAACTAGGCCTCCATAGAGAGAGTGTGGATTCTCCCCCTTCGACACATGAAACAAGCAATCCCTCAACCCATCATCCTCTCATAGTTTGGTGCTCACGCTATTTAGGCTTGATATTGTGTTCAGTGTTGCCTCATTCCTGCATCAAGTTCAAAGTTTCATTAACTCAATGAAGGGGCAAGACCAATATGTATACCTACTATTTATAGAATTCCACTGCCTTAGCTAACCCTCCAAACCTAACTCATTGCTAGTATGTAGAGATCTCGAACCTTTAGGAGTCTGTAGATATTGCGCTGGATCAACTTCCTCTATTTAGAAACTCCCTGGATGTGCCTAGCCACCCCTTACCTACCAAGCAAGAGTTGAACAAGAACATCTGAGTTGATATTTATAGGTAGTTTGTACAGGGCCCTTGGAAAAACCATTAGTGTGGGTTATGTTCGAAGATGGATTTCTATGTTAGGCACTTCATGGAGCCAAGGGACAATATCATTGTCTAGCCCCATTACACAATATACCATTGGATGCACACCTTTTGTATTCCAATGGGTTAGTTCAAAGCGGGTTCACATAAACTTCAAGTAGAGATAGATCACCAAATTGACTAATCAAACAAGATCTGAGAATTCTACCATCTCGAGGAGGTTGAGACTTAGGAGCACTCCATATTGAATTGTTCTACCTTCTACAAGATTCAAGGGCGATTTTGTTTTCTATTCAAAGAGCTCTCAACTCTCTCTAATTTCTTCAAGTAACCCAACCAAAGATGTCTAATGTTATACATGTAGGAGGTCCTCAAACTCCACTCCCATTTCCTCCTTTATTTTCATCTTTTACACATTATATATATTTATCTTATTTATTTTTGTCTTGAAGCACTAAGTACCTAGAGGAAGTTCAGGGAAAAATCTAGCGTTACGGTTTTGCCCTAGATAGACAAAGAAGCTAAGATTTGTGATAAAGCTTAGAGGGACAAAGATAGTATTGCGTCTTGTAGCTCTTATGAGGTAAGATAAGATAAGATAATTTTATTAATGCCAAACAAATGACCACAAAAGTAGGTCAATGAGACTAAAGGATACATCCAGTAGGAGTACAACGTGGGAGTGCAAATGCAACTCCTAGAAAATGCCAAAGCTAAGTCTAGGACAAAATGAAGTGAGGAAGGATACAACAATAAGATAGCCTCATAAACATGTATATAAATGCATCAAAGGCCCTAGTGATGTAGAAGACTAAGTGAATAAATCTAGGGTCGGAGGACGATGATGTCAAGAATACCTGAGTCTAATAGTCGATGACGAGGGTGGAAACGGTGGTGCTATCTCACTATTGGATTCCTTTGGATCCAACGAGGTGTTTGGCTACACAATCCTGGGGAGATGTAGAAGCGAGGGATACTCCAAGCATCCAACATCGAAGGAAAGAAGCTCTAGATAAGTCTTTGGTTGCTCTGTTGGGGCTAGGGACGAGTCCGTTGGGGGGGGGGGGGGGTTCTCAAGAACCATCTAGAACTAATCCCTCTGACACTCTGGGTGTGAATGGACTAATGTGTTGTTTGACACCTCTGCAACAGTCTCAAGGATACCAGTTGGCCTCCCAAAGGGGGGGGGTTAAGGGGAGACCCAACGTCTCACGGTTCTTCTATCTTAAATAATCTGAAATTCAACTCGTCGCTTGGTGCTCCAATCACCCGAATCAACCTACAAGTGTGATGTGATCGTCTAAAACATCCATGAGTTAGGTGAGATATGTAGGATCTAAGATCTGTGTCTGAATATCTCCTTGATGAAGAGGGTTAGGCATCTTTGGTCAGGGTATTGGAAGAAGGTAGAGAGGTATCCTCCTGAATATCTACAAAGGCAATGGTAACGCCCTCTAATCTTGTAGTATAGGGGGCACCTAAAAATGAGGTGTTGCTCTATCTCTGGCTCCCAAAGGTGACACGCCTAGTAGATCCTATTAGATCTTGGTATATCGTGGTCAATCTTCGCTTGGAGTCACTGAGAACAAACCCGAAGTTGGCCCAAAGGGATCTTGAGTGAGTGCATCCAAAGTCTATGCGTGCATGGTGAGCGGATGATGATGCCATCTTGTAACTCTAGGAAACTCCCACGATAGAAGGACATCCTTAGGCCCAGGCCCGTTGGGGGAAATCCTGGTGATCTAAATGTACAATCTGTAGATATCTTCTCTGATGCACTAATTCAATACTTGTTTGGGCGGCACAAGATGTTTCGGTTCAGCAAGGAAGAATCTGAAGGGGGGAAGACGCTCTAGGGAGAGAAGAAGATCATGGTTTTGTAGCATTTGGAAACCCTAGTGCACTAGTTATGCTCGATAAAGAGAATAAGAGAAGGAGATGTCATCCATGTGCCAAGGATGACTTGTCGGTGTTGATGCTAGCCTATTATTAACACTTGGCAGATTGACCAGCTTCGGTTAGAAGTAATTCCTAGCTACAAGGAGTTGGTGTCTAGGGTCTTCCATGATTTCCTTGGCTAAAGTTCAAACAGCTACACTTGTACCAGCTTTGTAAGAAAGTTGTGGTATGTATTTGTACTATGTTTCTTATATATATATATCAAATTTCCACCTGTCCAAATACTGTGTACTTGAAAATTTGGATTTCAGCATAATGTTGTCTTCTTGATAGTATCACTTCCAGCTCTTCTTGTTCACAATGATTTGACATATTATATTGTTGAAATTGTTAAGTTTTTTAACACTGAATGTGAAGATAAAAGAGCATATTTTCTGCTGTAAAAAATTCTTGTAATAAAATTATTTCAAATATGTTATATGATTGGAAAAGTGTGCCCTAAGAGATGTACCTTATTGGCATTGTAATACAATTATATAGTATTTACTCTCTCAGGCTGCATGGTGATTTGGTTTAAAGTGAAGTATTTGTCACCATAATTAAATACTTCAAGTCAGCCTTGCAACTGAAAATTCATGGGTATTGGATCCAGGAAACCTCAGGTAAATGAGGTGAAATTTCATATTTGCATTAATTACCCCAATTCAAAAAAATTTAATAATAACCAAACGCCTTCTTGTCCCAATAAACCCACAAGACTACAAGGACTTGATCATTGCAATTATCTGGATCCACATTACACAAAATAGTCAATTCAGTAGCCAAGATTTTGTTGAGAGCTTAAATTTATCCATTAGCTCAAGTATGGTAAGGTAAGCTTGTGTCATGTTGGAACATAATTCTAGTAATAACATTTTAATGCTCTCTTCACACAATGTTTGATCTTTGATTACTTTTGATGATCAATGGACTGTTAATTTTATTGGAACTCTGCCACTACTTAGATGAATTACTGAAAGCAAGGCAACTGAAAACTGAAACGAAATTTACTTTCACCAAGATACAGAGTTTCTTAACAATTTATAAGGAGCGGAAAATAATCGAGAGACAAAAACACATGCACACAAATTGACACACTTGTTTATCCAAGAAACCCAAAAGGGAAAACCAGCTTTCTTTGTCGTGATAATGTATTGATTGTTCATGAGCAATTGGATCTATTACAAATCAATGTCTCTAAGAACACACTTGTTCTCCTATTGAGTAGCCTTGACTTGCCCTGAAGAATCCCTGATTACTGCTCTGATTTACTTGTGCACCATAGCCCCTATTTCCTTGTGCACTTGGGCCTATTTCCTAGCACGCTAGGCCTCCTTTTTCCTAGTGCACTCAGCCCCTATTTCTTGCACAAAGCTGCTCCTATTTCCTAGAACAAATCTGTGCGCACTTGATCCTCAAGAATGCGAACCTCACACACAAAGAATGATCTCACAAAACTTGTGAATTATGTTCCTTTGTCCTTCTCTTTATAGATAAAATCCAAGCATGCAAGTAGGCCCAATTCAATTTAGAAGTTTGAGTTGTGATTGCGAGTTAACTGAGAGTTCTACTCGTTCTCTCTCCAATCAACACCGGAGTCCTAATTCATTCTCCCTTCAATCAAAGAATGAAGACTTAACTCATTCTAACTAAACTTGTAATCGCCACCTCATCCTGTCATCAAACTGAAGAAGACTCCATGTAATTGAAGCTCCAACACTACGCATGCAATCTTGATGATCATTCCAGTAAATTGGAAATAAACTCATCGTAATTGAAGTCTATCTTATGAGCTCACACTCATGCTAGAGAGAGACAAAGTTGAGGTCTTCACTAGCTAAGGCACAACACAGAAAACCTTCACTTGCTACATTTTCAACACTCCCTCTTAGCAAGGAAGGGATTTTGTACAACTCCCAACTTATCTCTGAAATAGACGAAATTGCATCTTTCCAATGCCTTGGTCAAGATATTTGTTGTCTCCTCCTATGTTGGAATGTACATTAGCTTCATTATCCCTTTCTGCACGCAATCCCTAAGATGATGATACCTGATCTCGATATGCTTGGAGCAATCATGGAACACTGGATTCTCAAAGAGCTTAATGCAACTTTGATTGACACAGTGTATCACTGTTGGCTCCATCCCCTGCCTAAAAAGTCCCACAAGCAACTTCCTCATCCAGATAACCTCATACATTGCCAAAATGGCAGCCATGTGCTTCGCCTTTGTTGAATTGAGTGCAATTGATCTCTACTTCCTGCTAAACCAAGAAACAGCTGTTGACCCAATGTTGAAGACGCAACTTGAATTACTCTTCTGATCTGTGGAGCTCCCTACCCAATCTGCATCTATGAAGCGCTCAAGCCTCACTCCATCAACATGTATGTACCATAATCCATAATTTGTTGTGCCTCTAAGATATCTCAAAACATGCTTCGTAGTTATCCAGTGAACTTTGGTAGGATCCATCATGAACTGGCTCAACTAGTTCACTGTAAAACATATTTCAGGTCATGTGTTGACTAAGTACATCAACGGCCCGATATGTTGCCTATACAATGTAGCATATATTCGCTTTTCTCTGCTAGCATCCACCTTCCTTTAGTTTGTGACTAGAGGTGTTGTCATGGGCCTGCAATCTTACATATGAAACCTCCTAGAATATTTGTAGTGTACTTCGCCTGCCCCAAGAAGATTCCCCCATCATCCTACCATACCTCTAACCCGAGGAAATAATGCATGAGCCCTATATCCTTCATCTCAAACTCTCTTGCAAGATCTGCCTTGCAATCCCGGGACCGCCATTCGCTCCAAATAATATAAGATCGTGACCTTCAACGATCGAGATTAAATCATCCATCAACGACCGAGATTAAAAGACCGGCCAACATCCATGTGACTTAAAACAATTTTAGCACATGTTAATTAATTCACTTTAATTATTTTATTTTCCTAAGTTAGACTTAGGAAATCCATTAAAAATAATTAATTATTTGAATAACTTGAACACCTACCGAAATTTATCAAATCTCAAATCCATTTCGGGTCTCAGATCAAGCGTACTTCCAGTCCCTCCACAAAATTTGGGAGTTAGAACATAATTGGGGACTTAACAGTAGTTCCAAATGATGAAGGGTGAAGAGATAGATCTATTCCTCTTCAGACTTCAAGCTATCTGAGACCAGCTGATTGGCATGGGTGCTAATCCAGATGAAGGGCTCCTAGTGAGGACAGCCCTCAATGTTGTCTCTAAAGAATGGGAAATGTTTGTCCAGAGCATCCTGGGAAGGGCAGCGTTACCATCATGGGCAGATATATGGGCTATTCTCCGCCAAGAGGAGATCAGGAGGATCACCAAGAAGCAGTCTATCAGTAGAGAAAGCAAATCAGCCAGAGTGAAGAAAGAAGAAGAGGAGGATGCAGCCCTTGCACCAAGGGAAGAAGAAGAAGGACCTCTCCAAGGTTCGGTGCTTTAACTATGTTGATCTTGGTCATTTCGCCAACAGTTGTCCTAAGAAGAAGGACAAAGGAGCTTCTGATTCCAAGGCTGCAGTAGCAAATGACGATGGCTCTGATGATGATACAGCCATGAGTGCTCATGCACCTCGAGAGAAGAGGTGGGGTGACATGGATATATAGACTCTAGAGTATCCATAGACAGATTGGTGGGATCCTTGAGTCAGCCCTACTCTTGGATCACATACGAGCTACGGGAGCCTTAAGACGGTAGCTGGATGAGTCGAGAGATAATTGCAAATAACCACATTGAAGAGCAAGAGGGAGTTGAAGAGCTTAAGAGTGAGCAACGTGATGCAGAGGCAGTAGCAGCGTGGAGACAACAACGCAGAGAGGCTGATGGGACTTCAACAGCGCAGAGAAGCTGGGCTCACGCAGTGCAGTATTGCAGCATGACAGTGTCTCCAAGAGCACAGCGTAAATCAGCATCCAGGGAGCTTTAGTGGTGGAAGGCAACTTGACTTATCTGTCAAACAGTTGGGCAGAGTCCATCAATTGCTTACTTCTCAGCAACTGAGTTGCAGTGCAGCAATTAGCAGTGGCAATGCTATGGGCAACATGATGCAGCAATTTGAGAGGGAGCTGCAGTACAAATGTGGCAGTGTCAGTGACAGTGGCATGGACAGCAGTACAGAGAGCAGCAGTGCAATAGATGGAGGGCAGCAGGCCAAGCATCAACAGCACAGATCCAGTACTCAAGATCTTGTAATGCATGCTGTGATGTATTGCTAGAAAACACTCCTGTAGCTAAGTGGGAGTGTTGAGATTTTGTGTATTTGGGGTAGCATCAATTATGTTCTAACTCCCAAATTTTGTGGAGGGACTAGAGTACGCTTGATCTACAAGACCCAGAAATGGATTTGAGAAATTTCAGTAGGTGTTCAAGTTATTCAAATAATTAATTATTTTTAATGGATTTCCTAAGTCTAACTTAGGAAAATAAAATAATTAAAGTGAATTAATTAACATGTGCTAAAATTGTCTTAAGTCACATGGATCAAGCAGTCTTTTAATATCAGTCGTTGATGGATGATTTAATCTCGATCGTTGAAGGGTTCAACGAAAAAGTATAAGAGAAAGGCTTGAGGGTCAATTGGGAACACAATTTTGGTAGAACTGAGGAATAGATCTAGAATTCTAGGGCGGGTTTGCTAAGAATTTCCGAAGGAAATTCCTGCAGTGAGGGGTAGTATTGGCCAAGGGAATGTTCTAATTCCAAGGCCAAGAGACAGCAAGAGGGAAGAGGAGCAGCTCAAGGACAGCGCAGAGAGGCTTCAAAGCCACGCAGTCCAACAGGGACAGCGCAAAGGCAGATATGGCCACACAGGGTTGACGTTGGCCTAGCAGAGGCAGCGCAAGGGCACCATAGACCCTCCAGGGGTGATGCAGGCACTCCTAGGGCCACGCAGAGGCTGACGCGGGCCTTCTAGGGCAAAGCTGGGGCTTCAAAAGCTGCACTAAGGGTTTCTAGGGTCAAATCCGGGCTGAGTCCTATAAATCTCGTTTGAGGGTGTGGATCAATCAGATATTTGGCACTAGATTTTCAGGTTAGCTGCAGAGTTGATATCTTTTATTCCCTGTCGGGTTTTCCGAGTTTGGAACCCATATTTGTTGTACTCAGAACTACTTAATAATAAACCCTCATATCTGCTGAATAAGTTTTCTCGCTTTGGGTTTTTCCGGTTCTTATGTCCAAAAATCCATGTGTCAATTTGTTGCATGAGTGTATTATTTAGTAAATGATCTGCATGTGTAGGTTGTAGTTGTGTTTATTTTCGGTATTTTTTGAATCTAATTTCTGAAAATAACTTGCATTAATTAAATCAAGTAGGAGGAAATAAACCAATACACTGTAGTAGAATTTTCACAGTTGCCTGGCCCTTGATCTCTTGTGACACACTTCCACAAGGGATATTTGCTTTCTTGAGCCTGTTGTCTTTCTAAATTTAATTTTCCCTCAACATTTGAAGTTTTTGTTGCAGCCCCACTTCCAATAAAGGGAACACATGCAGACCCTAATAAAATTGGAACAGGAGGGGCATCACCAATGGGGACATTCTTCCCCTTCCTTTGCCCCTTCCCTGCTACCCTTGATTGAGCCATGAAAGTTATTAAAAGATAAAGAAAAAATGCACAAACTTGTAAAAAAAATGGACATGCAAATTGTTGTAGCAAAATTGCAAAAAAATAGAAGCAAAATGCACTTACTTGTTGCTTGAATCACCTCCAAAATGCTCCAAACCCTTTGCTAGTCGCTCCCACACACCCACAGCAAGAAAGGCACTCAAGAATGAGTGAGAAATGGGCCCAATCAGGCTTTAAAGGCGCAGCACACTTTTTAGAGGAACGCTTGTCCCGAAATCGAGACTCACTGGCCCATAGAATCGGACCCGCATGCCAATTGAATCCCACATGCCAAGGCACACTAGACTCATGAATCGGACACATGTCCTAGAGAATCGTGTCTAATTCGTGGGATTCGAGAAACTGGGGGGGAGGACGAATCCGGTTTCTTAGATGTTAATATTTCTCTTTTTCCTAATCATATGAAGAAGGGCACGAAAATCTCCAATCCTTCACAAAACTATGATATTTCCAAATGTATCTTGTCCTTGACAAAAATATAGAAAGGCATACTTCCTAGACCACATCCTCTTCAGCAACCTTGTCCTACTCGTTGCTCATCCTTGTCTTTGAAGTTAAAAGAATTATTCTCGCACACACCATACTTTCCATTTCTTTAGATTCCTTGAACAACTTCAAGTGCCATGATTACATTGTCTTGACAAATTTCACAAGGAACCATCTCAAAATTGGAAAATCATAAGTGCGACCATAAATTCATAAATCCTTAACTAGATTACTAATTTACTAAGAATTCAATTGGCATCAAAATTAGTAAATGCTAATAAAAGCCTGAAGTTTGCACAGGAATGCATGGATCTAGGGTTCCCCATCCAAGCACGCTTAAATGTCACCTGCTTTAGAGTTTGTCCAAAATAGGTCAAGTTTTGAAATTTTGACTGAATGCCAATTCGACTCACCAGCTTAGTCTCAACATACTCAACAAATCTTGTGTTACAAAGGTCTACACATACAACATAGCATACCAAGAGAAGTACCACATCCAAAATATTAAAACAAAAAATACTAGAAAAACTGGTATTTCATCACTCTAATTTCAAGGTTATTTCAATCAGAAAATAATTGTTGCATTTGTACAAAACCTTAAATCTCACATGTACTAGTGCCTTCTAGCTTAATTGAAAAAGAAATATGTATTCCACATGACTGTCAACATGAGACAGTTTAGGAAACTCAAGCACACAAAGCAAGAGACCACAAACTCCATTTTTATTCTCACAATCAAGGAACATAAAAGAGCTAGAGATACTTCACAAGAAAAGGACTTTAACGATGTAATGTCACTCCTAACTAAACTAGAACCATCACAAAATAATAAGAAAGTCAATGAGGGGCACAACCTAAGTTTCTAGATCTGCCTATCTAGCATAATGGAAATGCAGGTCCAAATCCAAATCTGGCAGGATCTGCAATGGATCCAGCAAGAAATGCCAATGCATTTTGGATCCATCCAAGATCAGTGATGGCGGGCTTACCCCGCTAACCCACAATCTTCACTCTCTTGTGCATATAAAACTGCATCTCAAGTTTAGCCCCAAATAATTTTAAATCTGGCAAACTCAACACTGCGCGGAAGCTAATTTTATTTCACATCTGATGGTTATAAAAAGGACATACAACCCAGATTCCTATTCTCTTATGCGGAAGCACCAACCAACCCAAAAATTCTCATCTACTTGCGGAAGCTTCACTTTCAGTCAATGGTAAAACCATATAATAAGAACCATTCATGATATCGAATAAATATTCAATTTGCAATTAACTCCCAAAATTCTTCGGACTTTTATGAAATCTAAATGCACAATATATTGTTCAAGACTCAAATTATAATATATATAACTCTATGGCTAATTGTTGGAACACCTAATCCTACATGGGGAGGTGTGGAATGCGAAAAGTCACAATGGAGTCCAAGTGACCTTGGAATATGAAACCAAGAGTCACACCATTGTACTATAAATGTACATCTTTGTATAATGGAAAATAAGAAAGATACATGCTTATCCTTCATAGTGTGTTGAGTCTCTTGTGTGTGTGTTTATTTTCTCTCATACACCATGTGTGTGCTTAACATGGTGTTTAACATGGTATCAGAGCGGGCGATTGCTGGCCCTGCTCCAAATTGAGTGAGCCATTTGTGTTTATGGCCTGTGCATATCTGCAAAAATTCTTGACATTTTTGTAGCACTCAGAGTTTCTGCAGCAGACATTTTGCCGCATTCAGAAAGTGGTTTTGGAGAAGGAGCAGCATTCAAAAATTGGCAGCAGTCCAGCACTGGTTTTGGAGAAGAGCAGCATTGTGCATCTGAAGGTTTTCTCACTGCTCATTTTTTCTGCAATTTCTGCATTTTAAATTCTGCACCATTTTGGAGAGCTGCTGGAAAATAGTTTAAAGACAGTTTTTGAAGATATTTCTGGGTTTTTTACTGGAAATATTTCTGAGTTTTCATTGGAAAATTTCTGAGATTTCTGAGTTTTCTGCAAATCTCTAACTCTGCAAATTCTCCAATTTTCTGCTGCTATATGGCCCTCTGCAATTTTTTGAAGAAAAGTTATGGGTTTTTGAAGTAAAAATTTCCGAGTTTTCTCTGCAATTTCTGAAGTTCTGCTGCTGTTTTAAAGTTAATTTCTCTACACTCTGTTGTTTTAAAACAAAAAATAATAAATAAAAATAAAAAATACTGTGAACAGGGCTCGGCCCTCTCCTCTACCCATCATCCCAAGACTGCAGCGCTCCCTCTAACCTCACCAGCGCTCTTTCACCTCTGCACTATCACATACGCTCCTCCCCACAATCTCAAGCTCTGCCACAACCCGACCCCTCTACTGTTCTCTCCGCCCTGCAAACCGCGGCCCCCTCCTTATCACTCCCTCTCCACAGCTCTACCTACGTCGCCCCCCTTACGCAGCCTCCCCTACTCCCATTTCCATTGACCCCCTCCCACGCGGGTTCCTCAACCAACTGCATCGACCCTCGACACCCAACAATCTTCCCTACGCCATTCTCTCCAACGCCTACCCTACAGCACTCAACTTACACCATATTCCGTCCTTACCGCCCTCTCAAACGCTCCAACACACCCTCCACTCACAGCTCCCCACCCCTCTCAACCCCTTACGCTCTCCTCACTACACTCTCCACCGCCTCCCTTTCGGCCCCTCGGCTTTGCAATACTCATCCCCCTCGCTTTGCAAACCCTTACGTCCACTCCCCTCCCACCATTCGATTCCCTATTTTAAAAACTTTCGTTTTTTATATATATTTCTTAATTTTTGTTACATTAAATCCACTCCTTTTTAAATTCGCTCACCTCACTATTTAATTCGCTCTCCCATATACCACCCTCCCCATATAAATTTCCCTCCCTTTTAAATTCTCCCATTATTAATTAATTTTCATTTTTAATTAATTAAATAAATAAATAAATAACAAAAAAAAAAAAAAAAAAAACAGCAGAGAGAGAGGAAAGAAGAGGAATTGAACAGCAGAAAAAGAGGAAATGACATGGGAGCAGATGGACTGAATATATAGAGAAAATTGCAGATTTGATATTTTATGATTTGTGGCATATATAAGAGGGTGATTTTCTGAATAATTTTACATGAGAAGACAAGTTTGCCATCATTGCAAAACAGCTCTTTGAAGGAAAATTTAGTTGTCTTAAAGGCTTCTTGCACAAGTTGTTTTTGCTGCACATTCAAATATTTTGCAGAGATTTTGTATTGAACTCACATTGTGAATAAATATTGCTTCTTCATTCATAGTTGCAATCAAGATTTGAAGTGTAAATTTGGGTTGTTGATGTAACTCATTGTGGATTGCCCTCCATCATTTGAGGCGCAGATTTTGTACTTTGAGATTTCCATAGTTGGAAGTTTTCTTGAGTCATTTGTATTTCTTGTTGCATCACATTGTAAACAGGTGCATTTTCGATTGAAGCCGACACCCTTTTCTTTTTTGAGCCTAAGTTGTTAAAAATGGCCAAAATCAATGAGGCATTAGTGTTGTTGAATAATCTCATTCACTCCAATGTTGATGATATGATAAAAATGAGCAAGGATGCTCTTTGTAACATTCAAAATTGTTTGCAAGATGCACAAGAAAAGATTGAGTTTTTGCAGTTGGAATCTCAGCTCCAACAAGATGAACTTCAACAAAAGAGTCACCATTCTGAACCTGTTTCTGTTCAAAAGATTGAGAAGGACTCCCATCAGAAGAAAGAAGATAAAGTTGCAGTTGATTCCCATTCAGTTCCTTGCACTAGAGCAAGTTCCTTGCACTAGAGCGGATGTACATGCAGTCACGGCGGCTACGCTTTGCACTTCTCCGTACATCATCGGACAGGAAGAGCTTGTCCACAACAAGCAGGCAGTGTGGATGTAATGGGGTGTGTCTTTGTATTGGAACTATCTGGCTCCCATCACTGTTGATGTGAATTCTGTGAAGAGTAGTTCACCTACGGTTGTTCAGATCTGCTTCACAACAACAATCACCAGTTGTGAAATGCTGTTTCTTGTGATCAAGTTGGCCATATGAAAGATCAACTTGTTTTGATCTTCATCCATGCAAGAAACCTTTGTGGGTCGGCACACCCATTCTTCAGACATATGCTTCAGACACAAGCCTCCTGCAAGAACCAAGATTCATCTTGGATGGATCGCTTCTTGGCAATGGGCATCAACAGCCAAGAAGATGTTTGCGACACATGTTAGAACTTGTTCACGGATATTGAGCAAACTTGCAGTTGAGTTTTCGCCATCATCTCACCTTGTCCCTGACAGGGGGGAAAATGGTGGTCATGTACAAGCTTCGACGACAGATCAAGCGAGCCTAAGCCACAATCTCTCATTCCATGTTTAGAGTTGTAGCCAGCAGTTCAAGCGAGCCTGAGCCACAATTCGTCATTCCAGATTCAGAGATGTAGCCAGAGACACGGATGCCCATGAGCATGCCTTCGGTTGGTGGACAACCTTAAACCATAATCTTTGGTTGGTGGATAACCTAAAACCATCACAGGTAGTAGACCTCCCTTCTTTTAGGTCGAAGGTCTCCCTTTCATATATGAGGAACACTTCCTCTAGCAGAAGCCTTCAGCTTAGCAGCCTTCAGCTTCTTGCCAGCTTTGGTTGAGTTCCAAGAAATGCTTCAAAGCATTCCAGAGTTGTTGGTAATCCTAAAACCATCACAGGTAGTAGACCTCCCTTCTTTTAGGTTGAAGGTCTCCCTTTTTATATGAGGGACAATTCCTCTAGCAGAAGCTTTTAGCTTCTTGCCAGTTTTGGAAGAGTTCCGGGAACTGCAACAAGTTTTGCGTTCCAGTGTTGGTGGTCATCCTTAAACCACCTCTTTTTTCCAACATTTCAAAGAGTTGATTCAGCCAAGTGCTGCCATGCATACTTTGCAGATTTTTATTACAACTCTCTTCTTGGACTCACACATACCCCTTCGGATTAAGGGGGGATGTTGGAACACCTAATCCTACATGGGTAGGTGTGGAATGCGAAAAGTCACAATGGAGTCCAAGTGACCTTAGAATATGAAACCAAGAGTCACACCATTGTACTATAAATGTACATCTTTGTATAATGGAAAATAAGAAAGCCTCACGCTTATCCTTCATTGTGTTGAGTCTCTTGTGTGTGTGTGTTTATCTTTCTCATACACCATGTGTGTGCTTAACATGGTGTTTAACACTAATCAACGCACATTAAACATAATATATTTAAAATACATTACGTCCTCCACGGTGATGGTCTCAAATGCTATAACCATTACAATGACCCCTTGACTTTATATAAGACCCTAGCAACCATATGAATTCGGTTGGGTCCCATAGCCAATGTTAATAAATAATTATCAATGAAAGGGACGCTCACCATGCCTGCGTTAACGAACCAGCTACTTCCCATGCGAACACCCTTTGGTCTTTTGCCTCAATGCATCCAATGAATATCGCGTTCATTTGGCTCTCGAAGTTTAACACAAAATATTTACGCGAAACTCCTCCAGCTTACGTGTCGATCAAGGACCCATATCGTGTTCAATTTTACAAAACTGCTTACCATTTTAAAATTATGCAATACCACCGGTGTTGGATCTCGAAACCACTTCACGGTTCTACTGTTCAATTGCTCAAGGTTCCGTCATTCTACTGCTCCCACATACCTGGTTCTGCCTCTGTTATCTTGACAATTCGTTGCTCACGGTACTGCCACAATTGAGTCATCGCTTCACTTGAAAGCACCCTTAACTTTGACCGCGTTCAACGCGGATTCACCAGACTTCAAATTCAAATTGAACTCTACTTGAAATTCGATCTTCTGCCTCAATGATATGACTACACTTCGATCTTGGTTAAGAATAGGTCTCCGTGCGTTTCTGGGTAACGCGGAGGTTAACTTCTCCACAGTATCACCGTATGAAGACATTGATCCTCCCCGTGCGTTTCTGGGTAACGCAGAGGTTAATTTCTCGCTATGGGAAGTTTCAGGCTTTATCGCTCCAATCAACAGAATACAGATTTTAATATATTCAATATCAAAGGTTAACACCTTTGCGCCCTCAATAAAAAGGTCAGGCCCCCATCGAATTCTCTATATTACTGCTAATATCTAACAGAACTCTTGAAGTTCCATCGAACCAAAGAAAACGAACCCTTTTCACTTGCATTCTTCATTTAAAGACCAGATCTCATCGAATTCTCCAGTGAACTCTCCACACCAGTTAAAATGCATTCAATAACCAATAGTCAATAATTTCTGTATGGTGGATCCATATAAAATCAATATCGATTTGCCCAATCGATACTCCTCTCGATTCCACTCAGCAATACTTAATACAGATTATATCAATAGCAAATGAATTCCGAAGAGACTAGAATCCTCTAAATACAGAGTTTTATCGAAACGTATAAGTCAAATAAAGCTTCAGGGAACGAATTGTCTCTTCACACAGAGATTAACATTTCAAATTCTTCCACAATGTAATAACTCAGGAATTAAAAGAATCGAACCCTCTCTCAACCATACAATGATTTCATAATCTCAATTCATTTCAGAATGCATCCAACTTGTCATATATAAATTGAGACATGCAATTAAATGCTCTACAGGAATCGATCCTTTCAGTGATCGATTCACCCAATTTGCAAGTCGAATTAAAACGCACACAGCCTCATACACGAATCAAATTGACCTTGAATTCCTCTGCATAAATAAAGCTCAATTAATTACAAAAACTTACTTCCTCTGTGGCCAGATCTTCAATTCGATGGCCCTTCTACCCTCACTACTCTGCCTCTGAACAGCTATCTCCCCTATCTGCCCATAGGCTTACATTTATATCAAATACTAAGGAATCGATTCAGTTTCCCTAACAACTCACCCAAGACTCTTGGAATTCTCAAAATCCTAAATTTAGACTCAATCCCTAAAATAACTGAAACTGATCCTAAATTCGACTGTCCCTTTACATTCCTAACTAATCACCTTCCTCTCATGTTCTCTAATGGTTCGAGAACATTTACAATTCCTCACTATTTTATTCAAAATACTAACAATTACATGAGAATTTAGAAACATAAGACCCCCCTATGTCTTATAAAAGTACAAAGTATTTATTGAGCCTAATGCCCCTGCATCAATCAGCCATTGAAAACATATCAGACGTTGCTGGAAAGATCCAGCACATGATCCTCCATGAAAAACCCTAAATAGGAAGGACCCTAATTGGTGACAAATTGCTTCAAAAATGCAGTGGTGGTAGTATCTTAGTTTAATAAAGTGGAATAGCATTATGGGGGTTATAGACCCTCATCAAATGATCACAACTGTTCATCCCCATTTCCTAGCCATATCCAGACCTTGGCGTTTCAAAAATCTAGTGGATCTGGATCAATACCCAAATCCTGTTAACTTGGGACACAACTGACAAACAACAGAAGACAATAAAGAGACAATGAGAAGTGAATTTATAGAAGCATTGTCACCCATACTCAAATTAGCAGTAATGCTTAATGGAATATGGTGAGAAGTATCATGCATGAGATTGCATTTTGACTCCTAAAACAATGCAATAGTAAGGAGCTGTCCATCCACAGTGGAGTGGTGTTAAGACAGGTTCAAACACCAGCAGGCATAGAACCTGGATCATGTTCATTATGAGTTGGTTGAAACTTGAGTTGAACAGCCCTTGCTTTACTGCAATAATGTAGAGTTGGGGTTCATAGCTAACCATGGATTTTTTTTAAAAGCACTTAACCTTACCCAATAAAAGGCAATAGTCAGAAGCATATAGTCCAATCATACACTTTCCAGAATCCAATCACATCAAAAGAGTACTAATGTTATGCAGAGAATTTTAATAGCTAACTTGAGGAATCCTTATAATTTAAAGAACTTACAAAAAAACAAATGACACAAGGTGAAATGATGTAAAAATATCATTTCATCAATGAGAAAGGCGAAGCTTTGAATGCAAGAAAGAGTCAAACACATTAACAGAACTTGTAATATCCTTGCTTACCCTTAACCCAGATGGGAGGAGCACCAGTTGTGTTTGCAACAAGGAAAGACATTGCAACATCTTCACAGTTCCTATTATAAATAAACAGGATAAGTTAAAAAATAGCATGATCAATATTGAAATTTCTCTGTAGCACAAACATGATAAGGGGAAAACAATGGAGTTCACATCTGACATAACAGAACACTAATAAAGAGCATGTTTAAGATACTAATGCTAGATATGGAACAAACCTTTCTTTGATTACATACTCCCGGATTGATGCTGGCATCTGATTAGTGTACATATCTAGATATTTTTTATGTAAAAATGCAGCCTTGGAAAGAACCATGCTATATGTGCCCATCCACCAGACAGACCACCAACCCCCATAAGTATAGCGTCTTACATCATGGTTCTGCAGACATAAAAAGTGTACGAGGACAAAAGGTGAAGGGAATTTTCACTCTAAAAATGAGCAGTAAAACTATATGCTTCAAAGAAACAGAATTAGAATCTTACTACCAGAAATCATACGACATTTAATTATTTAGAATTTTACACAGACTATGGGTTTATCTGTATCATTTCAACAGTTCAAAGAATAGTACAAACTTGTGGCAACTTGAAAGCAATTGGCTAAGAAAAAGCCTCTCCAGATTGACAAATCTCAGGAGTCCAGTATAAAAAATATATTGCCAGATATCTTACAATAATAAGTATATGGAATTTTACAAGGACTGTAGCAGTTCAAAGAATAGTGCACACTGCAAACCTGTCGAAACTTCAAAGTAATTACCAGAAAATTGGCCTTTTCAAATTGACAAAACTTAAAGAGTGGCAGTACAATCAAGCACAAGTTGCTTTGCTCTTCCAAGATCTCAGATATTAACGACTTTCACTGGCCTTCAATTTCTCAAAGCCTCAAGTCAATATGAGTTTCCAAGATCTTGGTGATTAACAACTCCCAATATTGAGGATCCTAATGTATGTATTCAAAATTCAAATGACAGGATCCACAAAGACACTCTTATATTTCTAAAAAAGTTAACACTAAAGACAGTCATGAATCATCTCTTTTAATCTACCTCCACTGAAGGCATTTGCTTACTAGAAAATCATGCTGTAAGAGATCAATAAATGGTATAACTCTTGCAGAATTATAAAACTTGTAAAAACACCTTCCTCTGTGTCTTGAGTTATAACTCGTCGCAAACAAAGAAGGAAGGAAAAAAAAGACAGAATGACAAAAATGCCACCACAAGTAAGATGACCTTTAGTTTGTTTACAAAGAGCAATGATTACACATGAAAACAAAATATAACAAACAACATATCCCAGCCTTCATTAATACTCACAAATACAATGCAAAAGATCGCAATACCTATATGTGAAATGCCAACAATTGAGGGCCAGCTAAAATTCAGCTACTCAAAATTGTAATACTCCTCAGCAACAATCAGTGCAGAAGTGGGCAGAGCATACCTTTGAATCAACCCAATGCATGCGAGGTACAAAACCAACCATGCTATCTGGAGCACTTTGCCATACACTGAATGCAAACTCCAAGGTAGAGCAAGGAAATATAACGTCATCATCAACCGAAAAGATTGCATCTGTTCTTAGGCCTTCAATTGGCCTAAATCTATTATTGAGGTTGTCCTCTTCATTGAGGTTGAACCTAAGATCAGGTCTGTTCCTATTTTTAGATTTTAAGTGCACACTTCTTTTGAGATAGGCTTGAAGAGTAGCAGAGGGTGGTTCAATTTCACTCCAGACAACATGTATTGCGTCAACACTGCTGCAACCTGCATAGTGAGCGACGGATTGCTTCAGAAGATCATTCCGCCTCCATGTATTAATCAATACTGTATACATTTTCCTGCAATAAGACAAAAGTATGGCCAAATGCAATGTTGTTAGTCCACTGTCTAAACATAACCATTTGAAAAATGTAATCCAGCATGCATGCAACTAAAAACCAACTAACCAACTTCTGTAAACAAAGCTTGCAAATTGCAATTGAATTTTTTATATTACATTTTAGATTTTGCATTCAAGATTCCTACAACCTGGCCAAACACCTTCACTCTTAGCCAGGCACTTAGCATATGAAAATACTTGTGTGGGAAATAAGCATGAGAATTTCCATATACACGAAGTCACGATGGAACTAGCACTGAAATGTAAATACATGATGCTTTGGTATATATATATTCGTCTTGTTTGATCAGAACATCTCTTACCATCTGAAGATCCCTGTATGGATGAACTTGGGCTTATAATTAGCATGAGTCGAACTACTTTGATAGATCAACCAGTGTCTTACTTTCAATTTCGCTTGGCTTATTCCAAAGTCAATGGATCTTGATCCCAGAATTCACCAAGAGCGTATCTTTTAGTATTTTTGTCAAGTTGCCAATTGGCTTTGCATTGGAATTTCTGGTTTCCTAGATATCATCTGTATTTTACAAACTTTAGTAAGAGGTTATTTTAACAATTAATTGGGCATAAGATTCTCAAGATGCTTTGCGAAGGATATCTTGCAGCACATCCCAGAGCACTCAAAAACATTATGAAACTCTGACAGGCTCCTGTGTCATAAGTTATAACAACTAACAGATTTTTTTAACTAAATATATCATCACATCAGTTTTTATCCTCTATCTTGATTATAATCATTCTCATTGACCAAGACAACGAATTTAAAGTTGATAGGTATATATGTATCCCTAAGTGAGTTCCATTATTCAATTTGCTTCCTCCTGTAATATGTTTTGTGTAGTAGAGTACATGATTAGAGGTTATTTTAACATTTAAGTGGGCATAACATTCTCAAGATGCTTTGCGAAGGATATCTAGCAGCACATCCCAGGGCACTCAAAAACATTATGAAACTCTGACAGGCTCCTGTGCCATGACAACTATCAGATTTTTTTAACTAAATCAATCATCACATCAGTTTTTATCCTCTATCTTGATAATAATCATTCTCATTGACCAAGACAACGAATTTAAAGTTGATAGGTATATATGTATCCCTAAGTGAGTTCCATTATTCAATTTGCTTCCTCCTGTAATATGTTTTGTGTAGTAGAGTACATTATTATATTTATTCCCTGTCTCAATTTCTCTTCAACTCCCAATTCCCATTTCGTTGTTTGCTGTTTCTCTTGTAATGTTTTGTTTAGTAAATTTTAATATTCATTTCATACTTTGCACTTAATTTGCTATATGAATGCACATGTTCAAAACAGAAAGAAATTTTTTTTTTTTAAATAAGTACAGAAGTGATAAAAGTAAAAATGCAGGGGATACAAGAAAATGGAAATCAATCGGAGTACAAAAATTATCAAAGAAGTAAGTCCACATAAATAAAAATAGGTAAACCAAAAAACATTATAAATACAGAAGAAATCAAAAAATTATGACATAGATGATTTCTGCAAAGTATATAAAATCCATATGAATCCAGACAAAAAGCATAAGAAAAATAACTAAATCCATAAAATTTATTAATTAACAAGAGAACAGTCAAGTATACATAAATATTAGAGATGACTGAAAAAACAAACAAATATGAATTATTGAAAAGCTTTGGGAAAAAAATAACATAAGCACAAATTTTTTATCTAAGAAAATGAAACCCAGATGACTTCAAAAAATTCTAAAACAGTCCCACATTATAAGAAGAAATTGAAAATAGCAATTCTCAAATAGAAAGAAATCTTGTCATTTGGGTCTAGCTTGTGTGGTTGTGGGCTGGAGTGTTATCCTCCGCACCCAGGTTCTACTCCTCTGAGTGGCATGCTGAGTTCATAATTCTACTCCTCTGAGTGGCATGCTGAGTTCATAATAAATATATCGTTGTAATGGCTTTGGGCTTTGTTGTTGATCTGGCCTTGTGCCCTGAAGAATCTAGCATCTAGCCTAGGTACCATCCTCCAAATAAAGAAAAGTGCCCCAGGGTTTCCCCCTACCTGGAAAAAAGAGGAGCAATCCCTAAAATCTAGAAGGTACACAACGAATCAAAATCGCTAAAATCTAGAAGGTACGCATAGAATCAAAAGTATTTGCAGCTTTACAATGAAACTCCTGAAATATTTGGAAACCTAAAAAGATATGTGTGTGTGTGTGTTAGTATACTTTATGTACCTGTGTATCTATGTCTGTGTGAACGTAAGTATGCACCTGTGTATCTGTGTATGCATGTATACACAGGCATATAGTGAAAACAAAATTAACAATTAAGCCAGTAAAGAGGTCTAAAAACTACCAATTTATCTAAAATGAGAAAAAAGAAAAATCTCTAATGAAATGGAAACTTAAGTCAGCTTGTGACTGCGTCTGATGGGTTTCACACAGTGACAAATATTTAATTCCCAAAGGCTCCTCCCAGAAACTTATGGTAGCCGTGGCCCATGGAGGTAGCAATCAATCTATGGGCAGTGGGAGATGAGAACCTGCATGCACACATTACAGGTCCAAGCACACCTCCGTGTTCTCCTTAAAACTTTGGAGTTAGGTGGCACCTGGAGGTAGGAGTTAAACTTATGACACTGGGAGGTGATGACCCAATGGCCATATTGTGGATCCACATGACCATGTTATGAATCCAAGCCCACCTCCATGGCTTGTTAAGGCATTTAATTTATTACCCAATAGGCTCCGGACCAAGGTTCCACTCCAACGGACTTAAGGTGAGGCATGGGGAGCCCTGCAGGTAGGGGTCGAGTTTATAGCATTTGGGAATGTAGTCAAGTGCGTATATTATGGACCTAAGCCCGCACCATGTTCTCCCTAAAGCCCACCATGGAGCTATTGGCCAAAGTTCTATTTGCACAGGCTTTATCCATGGAAGGCATCTGGAGCTAGGTGTCGAACGTATGGCGTTGGGAGATAAGTCATTGGTGTTCATATTGACGATCCAAGCCAATCGCCATCTTCTCTTTAAGGTCTACCAAACATTACAGTCAAGCGGGTTGCGACAGAGAGGCAAATCGGCGATTCAATCCCCCAATCCAAGGAATGCTGCTGTATTAATGCCCCCGATCATACGATACCTTGTAATCTTGCATTCCTAAATGAGCCTCTACTGTCTGTCCTAGGCAGTATATCTGAACAGACGAGGCCAGGTAGAAGCCCTGGGTGATGTCGAGGGAATATATACACCTAGGTCGAGCCAAAGGTCAAGCCCACTTCCTCCACAACGACTCATTAGGCATAAAACGAGAAATAAATAGGCTAAAAATTAGCAAACCAAATAGAAAAACTAACTAGCTTCAGGCAGAAAATTAGCAAACCAATTTGGAAAACTGACCAACTTCAAATTCGGTTGTAAATCTTTGCAGAGGACATCCTTCAATTAAGAAAATTGAAATGGGTACTCGGAAAAATTAGAATAGTGTAGCTTTCAGCTACGGAGGTCGAAATTGGTATTTCACTACCATACAAAAGATCGGTTATCAAGTACAGAAAATGAAAAGGGTATTTGATTGAATACCTGGATCTCGGCTGAGGAGACTGGTGATGCCATCCCATGAACGAAGCAGCTCGGCCAGCAATAACAATAAGCGTAAAAATAAGGCAAAAGGGCACCAATATCTTGATCTTAACTGACCCAATATTAATTAGCAATTGTCTTAGCCTCTGAACCAGCAATCTGTTGTGGGAACCTCTCATTCCAGCTTTTTCCTTAGCAGGGGAATAAGCCCCAATGTTCATAGGGGCGCTGCCCACGCCCAATCCCATGCTACTCGACATGGCAATCCCATAATACTCTCACGGCAGCGAATTCATGCTGGCAAACGAGATCTTCAAGAGGATAAATCATAAACCGAAAAGGAAGAAGCTTCAGGGCGAGGCTGTTGAGAATCGAACGCGCCAGCTCTTTGCTTACCCGATGTGTGCGTGATTTTTATTTCATTTCCAATTTGCGGGGAGCGCACTGTTGTCTATTCGCCGGTTGCCTGCATCTCATGGTCATGGTGGTGATTCTCTGATTAATATCCTTTGCCCCCGTTTCCTTTCTTTTGAATTTCTTTTGTGGGCTATTTTTAAACAGTTTTTTTATTGATTTGATTTACCAATCTAAAGGGTTGGCTGCCTCCTTCGTTTGGTTAGCTACTAACTGACAGTTTCATGTTTCTTAAGAGCAGGGGATTGATTGCTTGCCCTGTGTCACGCAAACAACCAACCTAATTATTTTGGTTTGTTATTACCAATTTTTTCAAACACTGTCTCATTTTGTTAACTTGGAGATTCATGCTCCCCATTGTAATTGTTCGATTTTGGTGGGACTTTGAAGTTTTGTGTTCTTTCCAATTGTGAATAGAAATTGCAAGTTAATATTATAATAACAACAACTTATGTATGACAGATGAACGTCCTTGTGTGTACGGCATTTCCTTTTATATATTTTTTAATAAAACGTATCATATAAAAAACTGATTTACTTTTATTATTTAATAATGGAAATAATTTATTACAGTATATTTTTATTTTTATTGACTAGAAATACAAATTCCAACATCATATAATACCTATTAGAACATGGATAATAGGTTTAACTTTACATGTTGCTGGTAAAAAGTAAAACTTAAATTTAGAATAATCCTTTACCGTTTTCTTCGAAATAGAAGACTACAATTGCAAAGGTTTTAGATAGAATTTTAATTCACTTGTAACTTTCATTGTTATTTTTAAAGGTTAGGAAAAAAATAATGTTAATTATTTAAAAAATGGGTTTTAATTTTTAATTGTAAGATAAGAAAAATTGCATAATATTTTTATTTTGTAAAAGTTTAAAATTAATTAAATTTATTTGGTTGGTTGGGAGAAGTGACTATTATTTTTTTTTAGCTAGATTTAATTTTTAATAAGTATTAATATTTATTAATATCGTTTTTTTTCTCAGTTTTATATTTAAATGTAGAAAAAATGAAAATGTCAAAGTCATTGTAATTTTAATAAATTAAAATACAAATGCATTCATTTACATGTAAATGTCATAAAAAGAAATACATGTAACAAAAAAGGTGTAGCTTAAACAATTTACAATTAGTTATATTATATTATTTCTCCAAGTGAGGTAGCTTCACCAGCGACTTTGGTCCCCAGATGTTCGAGGTACAAGTCTCCATGGGTAAAAGAACAATTTTAAGGCACAAAATTGTAAATATTAATTATTGACATTGCTAAATTATCTTGTAAGAGTGTTGAATGTGTTTTTACATTAAAAATATGGAAAGCAATAATTTAAATATAAATTAAATAAATAAATAAATATAAATCATCATGAAAAGAAATGAGTAGTAAAACATTTATATATCTTAGAAATAATAAACCCCAAATTGGGTGTACAAGGACATGATGGTGTCGCCACTTAGCACAATAATTGCACATGATGTGCTCCCTTGAGCCTGAATTAAAACGTGAAGTGGGATCCTGGTGTCGCCACTTAGCACAATAATTGCACATGATGTGCTCCCTTGAGCCTAAATTAAAACGTGAAGTGGGTCACTCTGAGATTCATTACCGAAAGGTGGTGGAAGATAAGTCTTAGGCAAGACTATGGTTAATTGCACGCATACTCTAGTTTGTGCATGATGTAGTGGTCGTCGTGCTCTCTCCATCATTTCTAAGGCTCTTCCACTCCCTTGTCATCATTTCCATTCAACTTCTTTGCTTGTATGGGTTATTTCTATTTAGGAACATGTTGTCCTTGTGGTTTCCCTTATTCACTCAATTTCTTCCTCTCTTAGTGTCTCTAGTTTCTATTCAAGACTGGTGCATGTCTTCGCCTTGTCTTACAATGAGTAAAGGGGGGCTCTCTCCTCCTCTCTAGCTGCTTCTCCTTTTTCCCTTCCTACATTGGAATTCTACTTCCTTTTGGTCTTCGGCATTCTAGGGTGGCATGCCTATAGACATGGTTCATCAATAAGCATGGGTATGCATGGGAGGCAACAACAATAGGAGGTTGAAAACTCACATGCTCGTCTTCATGTACAGGCTTCAATGTGAGTGTATGATGAACAAATTCATAACTTTGTTCACAAGGAATTACAAGAGCTCAAAATTAAACTAGTAATTGACAAGCCTTGCACCTTAGATTCAGAGGTCATAGTGGATATCTTAGACTAGATTCCCCACACACGACATACTCGAGGAAGACAAAACTAGTATCTCCTCACTATATACCTCTACTCGAATATTAAAATGTTGATGGGGAAAGTTATTATGGATGGACATGAAGCAAAAAAATATATCCTACATATGTTAGACAAGGTGATCCTAAATCAAAAGGAGATGAGGGTTCGTTTAAAGCACATAAAAAAGCAACTGCCTCCAAGTTTTGGTTTGAGTGATGGTAGCAAGGAACATCTGAGTTGCATGGAGGTAGATGCCTTAGGTTCTCCTTAGTTTTAGATTTTCGATTATATTGGTCATTTATTTAGCTAAATATAGTGATTCTAGATTCATAAGCTTGTTTATCAATCTCATTCCTAGAGTTAACTAGACTCAATTTATTTAATGTTTTATATTGTAAAACGCTAGAAATTTATGATTCTCAAGTTATCACCTAAACTCTTTTTTGTTATTAATTATTTATTATTGTATTAATAATTTATTTTTTTAACTAAACAACAAATAAGACTTATACTCTTCCTATCTTTTTAATATAATAAAATTCCAACTCAAAAATATCTTAAAATTAATACAATTTACTAAATTTTAAATTATATCTTTATATAAAAATAATAATAATAAAAATAAATAAATTAAAAAACAATTTTATGCACCATCCAATTTGGGTTAACCAAACAAAGTTCAAAGATTGACTTTATAACATACTTGGTTTTCATGAGAGTGATCTTGAGGGGTCATTCGAACATGAGCATCTTTGCTGAGAAGAATAGTTTTTTTTTAAATCACATATTTGAAATCCAAACCAACAAGATAATTAAAAATCCCCATAAACTTGTGATAACATTTTATAAATTTGTATCAACATGTAATTTTTATATATAATTTATCTTTATATATCTTTTAAACATTGTACTTTACTTGTACTTTCTTTCCTTAGACTTTGACTTAAAATTACATGAATAATTGAACCTCCATGGTCAATAGTCAATGGTATATAAGAAGACGAGATGTGTTTGGATTGAGTTCAACAAAGACATTTAAGGTGATTGAAGTGATAAAGGGGCTACAAATCAAACCATATCTACTCTCAAATCAAAGCATATCCACTCCTTCATAAGGAAAATGACGAATTTGACCACGAAAGCTTCATATATGTGTACCACAAATATGAAATTAGTTAAACAACCCCTTGTGGCCTTCCTTATAGGACTTTAAGGTTATACCTTGCTAGTTAAAATATTTATTTTATCTATTAAAAGCGGGATAAGCTTTAGAGACTCTTTCAATGTTGTAGTGGCGGAGGATTTGGATCCCTTTTTATAATGGTGACTTTTGTTACTTTCAATGTAATGGGTACTTCTCTTTTTTTTCTTCTAGTGAAAGGTGTTTTTTAATAAATAAAATGTTTTTGTTTTTTTTTTTTTTTTAATAAATATTTATTAGGTGAGTGAATGGTTTTTATATTTTAATGACGATGATTAATGTTTGTTAAGATCAAAATAGTTTATTGATTTTTTAAAAGTATATATTTAAGAGATTGTTTAGAATTTTTTTGTATTTTATTTTTATCCTCTAAAAGCATTAAGAGAAATGTTCCAAGATCACCATAGTTTTTTTTAATTCAAAAGGTCAAGAAAGTTAGTAATGTGATAAATATTATGAAATTTAGATCTAATGTAAGTATAAGCAATACAATCTAAGAACAAGTGATTTTCATTGGCAACCCTCTTACTTACTCTTACACACGCGGAAGACTCTTTCATCCCATGGTGTGGCAGACTCTTTCATTCCATGGTGTATTAGGAATTGGCCAATTCTTAATTTAACTATGAAGCTCATAAGAATTTGTTCTTATTTTAACAGTGTTTATTTTATTCTTTACACTAATCAAGACAGAAAGATATTTTTATTTTTGAGTTTTTGATTGATCACCCTCTTTATAATATCTTAGTTTTGTTTTTTTCTCTGACTTTTGATCACCCCATAATTTCTCCATAATTTTGATGTAATAATATTTTTAATATTATCCTTATTTTGCAAAATGATCTCCTCCTCTATCCCCCAATGGTCAAACCAAGACTAGGCATCCTTATGCCATCCTTGCTTCAGTGGAAGGTTGTGGTTTTGGCCAGAGTTAGAAGCAAACTTAGGAAACCTCTTGTCGTCCATGTTGTTCAACTACTGCTTATACATAAGATACCTAATCATAATCATGTTTTCAATGGGAGAAAGAGTTGCTTCCATCACGAGGATAGGATACTATGTATTTCCTTTAATCTTGAGATTGTAGGTTATAAACTACTTTTGGATCCATTCTATCTTCCTCCATGACTCCTTAGAGATAATGCAATCTCAAACCTCATATCCATAAAAAATAATAGGAGTGATGAGAGTCTCAAAAGTAAGTTTACTTTTATCCCATATCCAAGGATCTATTAACTTAAAATTGTTTTCAATTCCATAATAAACTTTCCATCCTCGATTTATCCCACATTTATCCTTTTATCAATGCTATAATTCCAATTTAACTTGTGGTGGATATCGATTCCAATATATTTGTATGAAGGAACTTCCTCCAATTTGTTGTTGCCATATATGAAAGTATTGTATGTGATCTTCCTGAATTTAATTACCGTGACTTTTGTTTTGTTGATATTAATAGTTATACCCATCTTGGAACATAAACCTTGGAAGATTCTTAGTTTTTTTTCCAAGACTGTAATGACTCATTGCCAAAAGGACAATATTGTTAATGTAAAGGAGAAGTGTTATGACTATGTCAGTGAGTGAGAATATTCCATGTCAACCTACATCTTTTAAACATTCTTCTAACTTATCAATGTATGTGCCAAAAAGGGTAGGGCACAATGGACACCCTTGCTTGACTCCAATATTGTAGCTAATTTCTTCCAACCAAACCTCAATGGTCCTAAACTTGGAAATAACATTCTCATACAACCTCGTCATAATAACCCTCAACTTGAGAGGAACCATTATATCTTCCAGTCTCCTCCACAGGTTTGTCTTGGCAATGGTGTCAAAAGCTTTCACAAAGTCAAGGAAACAACATAAAAGATTAATTTTATTATTGTGACACTCCTTGGCAATGATCCTCATAGTAACAATGTGGTCCATAGTTGAATGGTGTCCCCTAAGCACAACTTGGCCTTTAGCTCCTTTATCATAGCTTTCTAACCATAGGCTAATCTTATTTTCCAAGATAGTTTTGTACAACTTAGCTAAAATGTGGTTAATCATAATGGTCCTATAATTAGGGGGAATGCTTTTATTCCAACTTTTAAAGATAGGTCCAATGAGGTTATGTGTCCAAGGTTTAGGGAAACTTTGCTTCACTATTAAATTTAAGAGCTTGTGTATGTGAGGGGTGAGGATATGCCCTCCTATTTTAAAATTTTCAACTTGATAGTCCTTAATGTCCTTAGTTGTCCTAGTTGTGAACCACTTAACTCCAAACTCAATCTCCTCCAATCAAGATTGCATCCTCTATATGGGGCATTCAAAATGGTGTTCATGGAATTAGGGGATTCATAAGGACTTTTAAGGTAGGAATTATAGTTCTTCAATGGAATTAGATTATTTTCATTAGATTTATGAATTGTATTTTTCCTCCAAAACTTCCTAGGATCCGATTTAGATAATTGCAATGGTTGCTCTTGCTTTCTATTTATATAGTACATTTTATTCCTTTTAAATTGAGATTTGTATATATTTATCTTATCAAGCTTTGAAGATTCACTAGGAGTGTGTTTAATGGCTTTTTCTAGCAGTTTTACAATCCTTATCATACCAAGGGTTGTTTGTTCTATTGTTCTTCTTAGAAAACACCTCGATAGAGAACATGTTAATGAAAAATGAGAGCGTTGTAGTAAAATGATGTTAGAGGTTTTTGATACTATCCTTATAAGTTAAGAGGTGTAAATCCCTATTTAAAAATTTTAAGAAGAGATCAATTTTACTTTGATCTGAATCTGAATGTTAGTTTTGTTGTGCTAATTTCATCTTTAGAATAAAAAAAAATTTGTTGATCCTTTGCTTCATGTGCATAGGTTTCCTTGATGTTTGTGAGTGTTTAAACAGGTAAATTAATCAATTTTCTTATGTTAAATTCAAGAGCATTAAACATGAAAAATAAATGTTGGACAACATAAATAACATGTACAACAAACCGTCACAATGATCCATTAACACAATGTTTTGATGAAGGAGTTCACCCCTCCTGGGCTACATCTTCTTAGTCCAACTTCCATGGCTTGGGCCTCTGTATTAGCTCAAATGTGAAAAAGTGTTGTTTACATTCACCTACTGCTCCTGAAACCTGCTTCAATGTGTTAAGAATGTCCAAATCATTCAGAAATGACTCATCTTGCTCCTAATTTGGTCGAATTTTGCCAAAGTATGGCCAAAACAGTTTGGCCTAGGAAATCTCCACTAAATCTAGAGATAACTCCAGTTAATGCAGCTAAACCTGGGGTGGGCACCGAATTTGGAGGGTCGCTGAACTAAACTCAAATTAATTAAGGATTAAACTGGATTAACTGTGTTATAAGCACGTTTTATCAAACTATGCATTAGCAATTGATTAGCGCTATTAATATGGATTAGGGGTATTAAACCCACACTTAAATGTTAATCCCGCACATTACATAAACTTCGTCGTCTTATGGTGTTATGGTTCTGTGGGGAGGGGGTTGGCCCCCTCCATACCCCCGTCGCTCATATGAATTGATATCAAATATACGTCGGGGACATATATTGTTAAGTCTCAAGGTAGTGGTATAACGGTAAAGCGGCACATTGTATGTGATGAGGTTGTGGGGTCGAGCCCCAACCTCCTCCCGAACTCTATACAAATTTTTTCCATACCGAAATATATATATATATAACCTTTGAACTTTGATTTAAGTTTGGACTTTGGATGGTATAAATTCGGACTTTACCATATAATATTGACCATATGATAAAAATCGACTTTGTAGTTATAATTGCAATTCAGACTTTGGAGTTGCAATTCAACCATATAGCATAAAATGAAATTCATCCAACCTTGTTCCACTAGAGGGGGCACGTGGCGGCTCCTGGCTGCACCACGTGTCAGCCTCTGGTTGGAGTGTCCCCACCACAATAAAAAAAAATCAAATTTGACCTTAGGAGCACATATAAAAAATTCACCTTCAAAACTCTCCGACGAATCCTACAGTGACACTTGGTACAATGTCATTGGGCGAAAATGACAGGATATTCCCAGATTATTCTTGTTCTGCTGTTTGGGCTGCCATGTCACCATTATGTGATGTTCTACAAAAAATTTAGCTGTTTAGGAAAACGAACAACAGGCTCTATCTTCTTCATCCAGACTCTGTTTTCGATGAAACGAATTGCGCCAGATTCATGGCAACGAGCTATTCGTTGTCGTTCAATTTCCATTCAATTTCAAGCACTTTCATTTTTGAGCTTTTACACTAAGCACCTGATCATACTTTTATCAAAAAGTAAGTGCATTTCAATCTCGCGATTTGCTTGCATGGGATTTTTGTGCATGGAAAAGTTTAGAGTCAATGTTAAAGGTCTATGATCAAAGTTAAGTTCACGGTCATTTAAGAGGTCAAACTTTATTGTTTGAATGGAAATAGGGATGTCGAATATCACATAATTCATGACACTACTACCTAGCCCATAAATAAAATTCATCTAATTAAAGCTTATCCACCTAATTACACCATTCAAATTATTAGGTTTTGAGAACTACAAAGCTTGACCAACTCAGTACTAGATAAATTTTCAATCAGGTCTTCGAATTTTCTTTTTGCATCTACTAGCTAAAACAAGGTCCTCTTATAACAATAGAGTATTAGGGTTGGAATCTTTGCTTAGAAGAATAAATTGGTTAGTTGTAGTTATAGCATTAAAGTCTCCTAACAAGAGGATATCACCTTCATTCCTTAAACCATGAATATTTTGTTCCAGGTATTATAAGGGAAATTTTTATTTAGATTCTTTTTTTTCTCATAGATGGAAGAATTGATGGGTGCAAAATAACAATTTGCAATACAAATTCTCTTAGAATTTAATGTAAGATATTTCTATCTAAATGTACTAATTGAGAGGGTCTATCTTAAGAAGTCGAATGTGAGGAAAGACATTCTCTTTTATATAACAATTCATTCCTCCAACCCCTTTGTAGGATGATTTATTGTTCCATGTTGGCCGCAAGATGAATCCATCTATGTGGGGGAATTTAGACTCATCATGCTATCATGTCTCAATTAGAATAATAATATCAATATTACTCGGGATCCAACTTAACACAGGACTTTTGCACCATGGAAATCCGTGACAATTACAAGAAAAGGAATTGAAGTTTTCCAAATTCCTGTTTATTACTCTTGTTTTAGTCTTTATCATTAATAATAACTTTCTTATTTCTAATGATTACCCATTTTATTTCCTTTCTAGCTTCCTTTACCTTTCAAACAACCTTCCTTAACTTAGATTGGTCTGTTGGAATGAGATATTCATTTATAAAGATTCACGTCCCTTTTAAGATTGGAGATTTATTATGTATGCCAAGCTTGTGGTCAATATAGCTTACCCTAACCTAGGTCAATTTATCTTTATGCTCAATTATTTTTTCCAACCTTTTTTGTTCTACAGATAAGTTGTTTCAATTTGTGACTTGTTTTTTAGTCCTTCTTTTACTATTGCTAGCATTTCCTCATTTTTTTACTCTTTTACACCAACAATTACAAGATTCAAGGCTTTTTATTCTGGTCATTTTTTAGCTCAACAAGCTTATTCATTTCCTATTTCATGTGTTTTATGTCTAATTTATTTTCCATACAAATAAAGGCCAAATTGTTATTTCGTTTTTATTTTAACACTTTAATCTCGTCTCCCAAGGTGCACTCTTCTTCAACTATTGATCATGATCTAACTTCCATTTCTACAATTGAGTTTCAACCCTAATATTTTCCTCTAGCTTCTCTACTAACAATTTGAATTCGTTATCCAACGTTGCCTCTATCTCTATTTTATGTTATGCTTCTCTTTCTTCTCTCCTATTTTCTAATGAATCTATATGATCTTAAAGACTCTTTAGGGTGACTTTGTTGGGCCTCCCCTTACTAGGTTGGGGTTTTGGCATATGTGGTGAGTGCTCATAATTAAAAATAAACATGAGGAACTTATACACCTCGATTTTGAACGCCCAAATACAACCCCTTATTCTCAGAGGACGATAACAAATTTTAATGTACTGCCTTATATAGAGACAACATATTGCAGATTTTAAGAGTTTAATATATCACGAAATAGATATCGCATACCGCATAATTCAATGCTATAAATAATGTTCAGAGGGCAATCCCATAATTCAATGTATAGCCAGAGATATTTACGACAAATTTTAAATGCAACCAAGAGAGTATATCCACTTTAGAACACCACAACGCCAAGAGAGTAATTCCACCACATATAGTGTATAGCGCTGAGGGACATAGTAGAAAACCGCAACACCATATTTTATATCAATTATATATATATAGAAGTAATTAAAAGTAGAAAAAGTGTGTGTGTGGGGGGGTGTGTGTGTCAACTTCAACCATGGCTAAAATACTTCAAGATTAACTATATATAATGTAGAAGAAAGGACCTCTCCTATGTGGGTGAGAGATGCCATGATGAACAACACTCTCTAATCCTTGTGATCTTGTGCAAATTGTACTACGTCAGTATAGAAGGTTTTTGTAACAATCCCAAGTTGAAATTCCATGTAACAAAAGGAAATTATAAAGGCAAAAAATAAAACCAAGGTCATGGGACACGTATTCCAATATGAATGAAGGGGAAAACATTACAATGGGCATCATTTGTGGTTAATTATTGGCTATGGAAATTGACATTGGCACTGGCAAAAGGCAAAGGGAAATAAATGGCAATTAATTCAAGAAATAAAGGAAAATAACATAAAAGGAAAATGAAGAGACAATGATATATGTGCATGGGGAAATTAAGAAAAAAGGAAGGAAAAAGAAAAGAAAAGAGAAGAGAGAAGATTCCAACACACTCTTGGACATTCTAGCATTCACTTGGAGATGAGAGAGAGAGAGAGAGAAAGAGAGAGAAGATATATATATATAGAGAGAGAGAAAGAGAGAAGATATATATATAGAGAGAGAGAGAGCACTTGGACACAAGGAAGACACAAGCAAGCAAACAAGGAAAAGCAAGGGAGCACAAGAGGAATCAAGCAACAGAAAGAAAGGGCATAAATCAAGCAAAGAAAGAGCATCCAATAGGAGGATTTTGCACGCAACATGTTACATTTGTGATTATCTTGTTGGGATTTGAATGCATGGTTCATGCATTTGGTTTGTTGGTTAGTTTATTGTCATTGACATGGGATTTTCCCGAATTGACAGTGGTGTACAACCTTTCCTATGCCATTTTCTGGATAGCCATGATGTAGTGGGTTCTCTATTTGGTTGAGCTTTGGATTGCCATTAGATTTTTTATCCTAGGAAAATCCTAAGGGTTGTGGTGGAGATGGTTTTCTCAAGGAAGCCCTTAACAAGTGGGTGAAGAAGGGAAAATTTATCTGGGTACGGTGAAGAAATTATTAGGCATCCAAGATTGTGTTAATTTTGGTGATCTCTGGACCGGTTTAGGTGAGATCGTTGTGGCTTGAGGGTGGAGGTGATTTAACCTATGGATTCCATATTTGGTTATGTTTTGGTTTATCCCTTGTAATACCACATTCATGTTTGGAATATGGCACGAGGGTGGTTGTATGAAAGAGAGATTTGGTTCAGCCCAATCTATGGTTGGGTGGTACATGGAAGTCCCTGACTTGGTTGGTACTATGCATATATTAATATGTGTTATTCTTTATTGACGATTAATGAGCATAAGTGTATATTATTGTTGTTTATATGACTGGTTTGGCATGGCTTCATTCTAGTTAAATGTTGATTACATGCATGGTATATATCTTATTATATTATGCGTTCTTTATCTATATCTAATTCATGGTTTGATGGTCCATGGTTGATTTATATGAATTCATGTGCTAATATGTATTTTATTGCAGCTAGTGCGAGAGGGAAACAAGCCTTTTTAATGAATATCTGATGAACTATTGAAAATAGTGAACAAATTATGCATTCATGACCTACAGGTACCATAGTCATAATTCCTCATTTCAAAGATCTCCATGACAAGGCCAAAAAGAGAATATATGAAACATACTATGGAAAATTTTCAGTCTCTTTATTTTCCCTTAAAATATCGTTAAGGTCGTCAAAACATCCTCAAAAGTTTAGGACCCGAAACACTGTCAAAAATAGGAAGGTATGTTAAATTTAAAGAAAGTAAACTGAAAGTAAATAATGTTGTGTCAAGTTAGGTTTATAACAATGTGATCACGTGTCATTGGGTGTTTGTAGTTAGTTCTGGACATGTGGACCCCATTTTCCATAAGTGAATCTTGGAAATCGGTTCATGCATAGTAACTCTCATCTCATGTTTACCCTGGTGAGCAAGTTAAAGTGGGTAAATGTGGGATGGGGTGTTACAATTTTTATGGTTGGAATTGATATTATGAATGTTGATTGTGTGAATGATGAAAATGAAGTAATAGTTGGGATTTGTCACGCCACCTCTCATATTTACCCACTTTCACTGGCTTGACCGGGGTAAACATGAGCTAAGGGTTACTATGACATGACTCAACCTCCTAGATAACATTAAGGAAGTGGAGTCGACAAAACAAGACCTTACTAACCTCCCTCAGGTGCTACAAGATCCCAAAGATCTAATCCACCACTCCAGGTGCCCAACCCCTGAGTTAACCTAGCCTCTTAATGAATTTAACCCACAGTCGCTCTCATGAAAAGGAATGCCTGTGACTGGAACCCTATAGTCGCTCCCAAAATGCCTGTAAGGGAGATACTGCAGTCTTTTTCAGTCAGTTATGTGCCAGATACTACAAGATTTAAGCCACTTTTTTAGGGCTAGTCTCCAAAATAATGCCCGAAACTTGATGAGACTTTCCAACACAATAAATTACACCAAGGAAAAGCCTCTAACACAAAACTTGATCAATTTATTGACCTAACCAAGCCTAATCATGACAAACATGAAGAACATGGAATCTATAGGTCATGAATGCATATCTTAACATAGATATTTGAAAACTTATCTGAGGTTTACCAAGAAGGACCAATGCCTTCTCACCATAGCTGTCATAACACCAATTAGGTCATGCATTCATTAACCAAACATTCATTCAATAAAATGTGATAAGAGCCATACTTTAATTTGTCATATAACCATGCTTATAACCAACATATAACCCAACAAAATAACAATGATAGAACAACCATTAAAGCCACATAATAACAAGTACTCACCAAAAGCAAGAGAAAATTAACTCTTATTAAACATAGGAAAAATCTAACCAAGTTCGGGACTTCAATGTACCACCCAACCATATATTGGCTGAACCAGTTCTTTCTTTCAGCCAATCACCCTCGTGCCATATCCCAAGCATGAATGTGGTATCTCATGGGACAAACCAATCCAAAAACAACTAAGGGAATCCAAAGGTTAAACCACCTACACCCTCTCCATATCGTGATAACACCTTAACCGGTGTCAAGATCACAAAACCAAACCGAGCTTTGATGCCTCAAAATTTCTTCACCAATACCTTGAGGAATTTTTGCGTCTCCACCCTCAAGATTTACCATGTATCCCGCTATTACCGATCAAGGGATTCCTAGGCCTTTGGGAATTTTCTTGAGACCACCTCAACCATATCCAAAATCTTCTGGCAATCTAAATCTCAAACCGAGAACAATCCCATCAAATCATGGCTACCCAGAAATTGCAATGCTAGGCTAAAATACACTTTCGAAACTCAACAAAATCCATGCCAATGATAGAAAAAGAACAAAATATCAACATGCACATACCATGCATATCAAAAAAATATAGGAAATCATACATGCAACCTATTGTCTGCAAGTATTCTCACTAAAGCTACTTGATCATTACCTTCCTATGCTTTTCCTTTCCTTTCCTTTCCTTGTTTGCTTTTCTTCTCCTCTTGGTGCTCTTCTCATCTATGAGGCAAATTCCAATACTAAACTGAAAAAACATTGTGAACTGATCCTCATAATCCTTTTTATCATTTATGCCTCTATTTTATTCAATTTTCCATTATTTTCCTTCATTTTCCTCCTCACATGCAACTTGTGACCTTTCAGCTCCCTTTTATCCTATTTTCCTTTATTTTCATAAATAATGGACCAAAAATACTTTTTTCCCTTTTCAAAGCCTTAGCCATTGCCCTTACCAATTTCCCTTAGCCATAAAAAACATTGTGAACTGATCCTCGTAATCCTTTTTATCATTCATGCCTCTATTTTATTCAATTTTCCATTATTTTCCTTCATTTTCCTCCTCACATGCAACTTGTGACCTTTCATCTCCCTTTTCTCCTATTTTCCTTTATTTTCATGAATAATGTACCAAAAATACTTTTTTTCCTTTTCAAAGCCTTAGCCATTGCCCTTGCCAATTTCCCTTAAGCCATAAACACATCTAGTGATGCCCACTAGGATATTTTTCCCAACATTTAGCTTGGAATAAGTGTCCCTTTCTCGTGGTCTTATTTTACCTTTATTAACTTTTATTACATGAACTTTTAACCTGGGACTGTTACAGACCCCTCCCCCTTAGGGGAACACTGTCCTTGGTGTTCAATGACACCTAAAAACCAACAAAACTACTGAAAACCAAAAATATACTACCTATGGAGCTTTAAAACCCAGGTCATTACAGCATTTACAATAACATCCTATTGAAAACATGACAATCATACCGTTTAATGGAGCTTTATAACACAACTCACTACGATATTTACAATAAAAACTACATATACTTATGCACATTTTCTTCAAATATCAAATAACCATACTGTCTATGGAGCTTTATAAATCCAGCTCGATACAGTATTTATAATAGAATACACATATGCACATTTTCTCAACCAACAAATAAAATGATACAATGTTTGCATCTGCAACAAGGGAGTCCAGAGGCTCACACATCCACCCTCAAAATAATACAAGGATTCACCTCCTTCCTAGGAAGTTCAAAATCCACTGCCAAAGTCAAACCTGCATCTAATGTCCAGCGTTACGAACCTTGCACTACCTGTTCCCTCAGTGAACAGTCAACGGCTCATTGTTCCAGGGCACACTCCTAATGTGCATCTTATTCCATCTAGAATTGCTAATGACCAAAACAAATCCATCCTTGGCCTTCCCTTCTCTGCTACACAGTCCCTCGGCCAATACAGTCACCCCCTTCCATGCAATCACTCACCTTCCAAGTTCCCCAACATACCCTTTCCTGGGTGGTCCATCCCTTGGCAACACTTCCTCACATCGAAAGATCAAACATCCAAGAAATATACCTACCTCAAAACCATCATATCAGTCATATCATGCTCATGGAAATCAATAGACGCTATAGGGTACCCGTTTCCCACAATGGCCTTGTTCCCGAATGCTTTACCAGCATGCTTCTGTCTATTCCAATTCCTTTTGCCACTGTTGTTAATCCTTGCAGTTAGTTTCAACCACCCAACTTGGGCATTTCCATTCCTTCCAGTACCAAGCACATGATTTCCATTAGACTAAAAAGGAATTGAAATAAATTCAAATCATACCTCATTGGTGGCCCGTCAATAACACTTGCAATTCTATTTACTTCTTGTCATGACAAGTCAAACCATAACTTTGACCAAATCATCATCTATAAACATATCTCATCCCATTATCTCGAAACACAACCATCACAAGTCAAAATCATAGATAATGTGCATTATTAAAAACTGAAATAAAATATTGATACTTATATTTCAAATGGTTCTTTGCTTCTGCCTTTGGTCTTTATCCTTTATGTGCACACACTGAATCGGTTGCCAAACAAACAAGCACCCAATGCCTTCTCTTTAATCAATAAGGGAATTGGGAGATTAAATCACCTCCTCCCTCACTATCGAGAACAAGGGTATCCTAAGACTAAACTACCTTAATCGTTAATATCAACAACAAGGGCATCCATAGACTAAACCTCCTCAACCCTCTATAGAAACAAGGGTGTCTTGAGACTAAACCACCTCAACCCTTAATATCAACAATAAGGTCCCAGACAATCCCATGCTTGTTCGTCCCATCACACTATACAATACACACACATACACAGTGTACAACACAACACATACACCTACACCTAGTGTACCACACCACACATACACCTACACCCGGTGTACAACACAACACATACACCTGCACCTGGTGTACAACACAACATATACACCTACACTCGGTGTATAATGTAATACATATACGTACACACCATACAATACCACGAATACACATGTCATGATACAACGACTGCACAATACTTGTAACACCATACCAAATATACATAACACAACATGTACAATGTGTACACAATACCACATGTACACAACGTCACCTGCACAATGTATACACAACACCCACTGTACATAGCACCACCCGCACAACATGTACACAACACCACCTGAACAACGTGTACACAAAACCACATGCAGATAGTGCCACATGTACAACATGTACACAACACCACATGTACAACATGTACACAACACCATGTATACATAGCACCGCATATCCACATTCCCATGACACCATATGTACACAGAACCACATATCCAACATGCCCAAAACACCATATGTACACGACATTACATATACGTCAAGTACACAACACCATATGTACATAACATTTCATATACAACACTTACACAACACCATATGTACATAGCATTGGATATACAACAGATACACAACACCATATGTACATAGCACCAGATATACAACACATACACAACACCACATGTACATAAGACAACATATACAACACGTACACAACATCATATGTACACAGTACCATATATGTAACATGCACACAACAATATATGTACACAATACCACATATGCAACATGCACATAACACTATATATGCAACATGCATGCAACACCATAGGTACATCATGTACAACAGTAGTACTACACATCCAGAGACCACACTATCTCTACCAGGCAACCTTACTTCTAGTGTCTTGTCCATGCTTGTCTAGCATGCCACATATCATAGTGCTTTCATTCCGTTGATGTATCCTTCAACGTTACTTGTCCATAACATAAACATAGGCATAGTGCAAACACATAATACAAAATCATATCCATATGATACTGACCTCATAAATCTGTCAGGGCTACTCTTCCCACTTGATTCCTCATAAACCAGGAACATATTCACGCCATTCCCTGCACAAGTGATCATTCTTCCACAAGAATGATCCTTGACACCCCTGTCAAATAATGGCATACATACATACACGTATACATATATAGACATCAACATAATCATAATCACAACATAATTTCCAGATACCATAAGGTCAAGGTTAAGAGAACTTCTTTTATATGTGCACACCATGCACAACATTGAGAGAAATATTTCCCAACATAGCCAAGGCATCTAACACCTCAGGTCCAATTACTTTACCTTTCCTGTTAACTATCTCATGATTGTCCTGCCACCGTCCATTTACCCCAATGGACCCTTCCAATCTAACTATTTGTGACATTATTGCCTTCAGTTGCCCTTATACATGCATTGGCCTTCATTTGAGTCTTACATTACCTATTGGGTTTCATTCAACTTTCCCTGAGCTCCAATAACTTTCCTCCTTCCCCAACCAATTCCCAAGACTCTCGAAATATAAAAGGTAAGAACCAAAAGCAATCAAGAAGAAAACCATGAAAAACCAATAACAATACGACAGCACAAACAAAGTGGCATGGCCATGCACTAGGCATAAACAAACTGCAAATCAAGCGCAATAATTCAAAAAAGACCAAAAGCACAAAACTAGCAATAAACACCATGACTCAACCCCATGGATTCCCAATGCTTTAAAGGTAAAGCTCAACCCGAGCCTTCTTCAAGATTTTATGGTAGTCTCTTTTGTGATGTAATCCCTACATCATACTGCCTTAAACACAGAACTGTCAGTGCATAAATAAATATAACAATATACTGGTTACTGTTGGACACCTAATGCTCAATGGGTAGGTGTGGAAGGCGAATGGACAAAAGGAGTCCAAGAGACCACTTGGAATGTGAAACCAAGGGTCACCTAATATATTATATATATGCATATTTCTGAATTATAATTCAACTCATGCATATATTTCCCTATTTATTCCTATTTGTGTGTGCTCGCCATAGCTAAGTTCAACATGGTATCAGAGCGGGAAAATTCTAGCCCTGCTCAATTTTGAGCCACTGGTTTATGGCCTCTCTATGCATGTTATTTCAACCATAAGTTATGTATTTCATGAATGTCCTATCATCTATATTCTAGTTGTGATTTCTGCCCAAATTATGTAGCAGTTTTGAGAAACATTCCCTTAACTGTTACATAGTCTTGCATAAACACACTTTTCCATCTTATTATATCTTTTGTTGCACATACTTGAAGAAAATGCCTCTACCATACTGATCTAGTCATAGCTAAGTTTAGAAACCTCCCAATTTTAGTTTTCTTCTGACATATTCTCTGCCTCCTGAGAGCTTGTTCTCCGTTGTTTTCTGCATTGATGACCGTTCATTGTCCTCATTTATCCTACCACTCTATTTATCCTGCCACTCTTTGTCAGCTCTAAATCTGCCACCCCTCTACCACTCAAACCTGTCCAGTTTTTCCATCCATTCATTCTGCCAGAAGAGGAGGTAAATCTTGAATGGGTATGGGTTTGATATTTGCAACATTATAGGTGAATGGGTTGGCTTGTTGTTGACATGCTGAAATGGAGCATTAATTCTCTATTGAAATTTTTGTTTTATATCATATACAACATTAAAGTGATTCAAACTACTACTTCAGACGATTAGGTTCTGATTGTCGACATAGTCATTTTCCTCTAGGGCTATTTTCCACAGGACAACAAGTGCATGCAGTTTGCATTTCCAACTCTTTGAAGATCTCTAGAAATTTTAGCGTTGAGGGTGGAATCGCGTTCTTGTCTTCCATAAACTTTAATAAGACCACATTGTCTCCCAATAGTGGCCTCGATACGGAGGCACCCACATTAACTGAAAAGTAAGCGCAGAGAAAAAAAGGCCATCCGAAGCATTTCTTTGGTGTGACCATCGGGCATAGAGAACTGTATTTTTTCTCCTCCAGCTCGAACGAATTGGCATCATAACAGCTCACCTTTTGCACTCTGACTCTCCCTTTCGGCCTCTGTGATTCATATGTAGTGGCATCGAACCCGGTCACTAGAATTTCGCTAACAGTTGGCCCTCCACATTCCCCTCTCCTAGTAACACCATCGTATCTCATCCTTGAAAAGCGATATCTTATTTGGGTGACTTGTGAAATTATTAGAGTATGTTATCATAGTAACAATGTGTTTTAATGCAAATATCTGCTCAGAAAAGTGGCTATATTAGCTTCAATAGTGTTAAATGTTTTGAGGCAAGCAGTGATTTACAGGAAGACATTGGGAGAGATACCTGCAATGGTGGGGTGAGATTTTCTGCAACATCAAGTCTACCGACATTGTAAAATCTAGACATTTGTGCATTTAACTTGTGAATGGAACTTTATTGTAGGATATTTATCTACATGATAATCGAGCATTGAAAATCCAAAAAATGCCTCTATATTAGTGATTCTTTGTTGTTGAATTTTTATTTCAAATATTTCTATAGAATGAGAGTACATTTAATATTTATTACTGGTGCCACTATAAAGGTCACCGCCAATGTTTGCATAAGTATAGGTGTGAGTGGACAACAACTTCCTTGCAAGTCACTTATCAAGTACATGACAGGGCATATGTGTAGGGTTCTACATTGTCTAGATATTTTTCTTCTTATTGTATTATCAAGATCTCTAGTTGGCATTTGTTTTGTGAACTTCACTCTTTTCCATTTGTAAACTTGGAATAAATTATTCGAAGGTAAAGTTACAAGAAACTTTGAGATTTTTAAATGAGACCAATTGAGACAGTATTAGAGTTATTGAATACTCTTATACTTTGTGGTACTAATGACACAGTCCAAATCTACAAGGGAACTCTCTCAAAAATTAAAATATGTCTGCAAAATGCACAAGACGAGATAGAGTTTTTGCAGCTTGAATCTCAGCTACAACAAGAGGAGTTACAAAAATGTAGTCATCATTCTGAACTTGTCTTTGATCATATCATTGAGCCCGTTTCAGGAGCATTTTTACATAAATATGCAGAAGTTCAGTCTACACTTCCTGAGCCTGTCATCAAACCTTGGGAAGAGCTTGCCTACAACAAGCACAAAACTGGTCTTGGATATGACAAGGAGTTTTCCTTTGATATTCTAGACTACTATAAGCCCATCAAATTTCAGAGTGTCATATTTCTTCACGATAGCTCACCTACAACTATTCTAGATTATGCTCCTCTTCCACAATAGCAACAACAGATTGTAAAATTCCAACACTGTGATCGAGTTGGCCATATGAAAGATCATTGTTTCGATCTTCACCCATGCAAGCACTGTGGTTGGCACACCCATTCTTCACAAAGATGCTTCAGAAACAATCCTCCTACAAGAACAAATATTCATCTTCGATGGATCGCTTCTTGGCAATGGGCATCAACAACCAAGAAGATGTTTAAGTCATATGTCAGAACTTGTTCTAGAATATTGAACAATCTTTCAGTTGATTTTTCGCCATAATCTCACCTTGTACCTGACAGGGGGGAAATGGTGGTCATCTACAAGCTTCGAAGCCACATCAAGCGAGCTTGAGCCATAACTTGTCATTCCAGATTCAGAGTTGTATCCAGAGACACAACAGTTCAAGCGAGCCTGAGCCACAATCTCTCATTCCAGATTCAGAGTTGTAGCCAGAGACATAGCAGTTCAAGCGAGCTTGAGCCACAATTTTTCATTCCAGATTCAGAGTTGTAGCCAAAGACACATATGTCCATGAGGATGCATTTTGTTAGTGATCAACCTTGAACCATCTATGCAAGGTTAATATTCTTCCTCTTCAAAGAATTCATGACACTTCCGCTAGCAGAAGACTTCAGCTTCTTACCAGTTTTTGAAGAGTTCTAGGAAATGTGTCAAGCATTCCAGATTTGATGGTCATACTTAAACCATTGCAGGTTGTAGACCTCCCTTCTTCTAGGTTGAAGGTATCCCTCTTCAAAATACGAGGACTTCCTCTAGTAGAAGACCTCATCTTCTTGCCATATTTGGAATAGTTTCGGGAACTGCACTAAGCGTTCCAGTGTTGGTGGTCATCCTTAAACCACCTCTTTATGCCAACATTTCAGAGAGCTCATTCAGCCTAAGTGCTGCCATGCATACTTTTCCATTTTTGTATTACAACTCTCTTCCTGGACTCACATATACCCCGTCGGATTAAGGGGGGGAAATGTTGGACACCTAATCCTCAATGGGTAGGTGTGGAAGGCGAATGGACAAAAGGAGTCCAAGAAACCACTTGGAATGTGAAACCAAGTGTCACCTATTGTATTATATACATGCATCTTTATGAATTATAACACAACACATGCATATCTTTCCCTATTTCTTCCTATTTGTGTGTGCTCACCATAGCTGAGTTTAACAATTACCTTACCTTGTTGTGCCAGGCACATTGCCTTGTAGCTAAACACATTTGTGCCATCTCCCAAGGGACTACAATCCCCTTGATAGATCTAAGTATAACCAAACATCAAATGTTATACATGTCAAATACATGCTCATGAATATAACATATATCCACATAATGTCAAACAAGATTAGGGTTAAGAAGACTCCTTCTACTCATGCAAGCGCTCATTCATTTGGAATTGTGGTTTCCAAACATAGCCAAAGTAATTCTCACCCACTTCCTTTCTTCTAACTTTTTCCCTGCTGCAATTGAGTCTTACCATATGCTATCACATCACCTAACTGTTATTTATATAAACAAATCAACTATTACCTTGTCACGCTAATGCCAAGCATATTGCCTTGTATTTGTTCACACATGTCAGCCACATGTTACATTGTGTCCATCAATTTGAAACTGGTCTTTACCAAGACTAAAATCCATGTCATAATCAATTCACAATCACTACACATGATGATACAACTATCACCTGCTTGCACTCAAGCACATATCAGTTGTCTCATACCATAATGTGTTAGTACAAGCGTCTTAAGGAAAGATAATTCCTTCAAGCAATATCATATACACATACTCGTTCCATGCAATTAATCAAACATTCAAGCAATAGATAAACAACATAATAGACACCAAACACTCAAACACCCAATAAACGACATAACCAAACTCATACCTCAATGTATCTGAGGGAAGTTTATCTTGTCTACACAATCAATCTAGATGAACATAATTTAACTTCACAACATATCAACTCAAATATAAATAAGGTCATGATATCCATAATAGTAACTAGCTAACATGTTCACATCATAAAATCATAAACAATTGTCATTCATGCATAATAATCACACATTCACAGTTAATCTAGATTAGTACAACACAATATCATAATAGGTCGAGTCATGCCTGAATGTGATAACCCTAACCATTATCATAATACATATAACATCAACATCTTAACACAATGACCATAATCATAATTCATATGGTTGCAATTCATATAAGAACAAGTTATTACCAGTAACGACTAACTGACACATGTACATATTGTTAGCACTCCACCGGATCTCCAAAGGCTGAGAAGGAGACCGACAAAGGTAGCCACATACCACTTTGACCTAGTAGCTAGCCCTACTAGGCTGAGAGGGATATCACAATGATATCACAACCAAATTTACTAGATAATGGAGATTTTAGGCTAGGTATATCAGGCTCTAGGGTTGGATTGATTTGGATTTGGTGCTAGATGGTGAATTTGGTCTAGGAAAAACTAGATCAAGGCTCTGAAAATCAGACTTGCAGAAATGTAATGGGGCAAGGTAGGCATACACTTAAGAACTTTCAAGGTATCCTGGTGAATATGTTAGATTGATAGGGTTTCAAAACGAGCACGAGAGTCATGAATTCATTTATATTAGAAGAAAGTGAACATAACTGTGATAAATTCTCCAAAACAGAGCATTGAAATCAATGAATTCTGCTTATCAAACTTAGAAATCAATCACATAAGACATGGACATGAGTATGGAAGGTACAATAATTTCAAACATATGAAAACAGAAGAAAAAACACTGCTAAAACACATACCACATGAATCCCACCACAATAGCTACAAACTTTGTCTATTGGTTCCTGCCAAAATCACTGGATACACCAGTGTTCCAAGATAAATTCCACATCATCCAACCTTTGGAAATGATTACAAACTATCTAGTATAGGCAAATACATCATAGGAAAACTCATCAGGTCGAAAATCCTATTCAAGGCTCATCATAAATGACTTTTATGAGTCCCCACCTAAACACTAGGAAAGTTGAAACAATTTTCAAGATTTTAGACAAAGTTTAGGAGAACTTATCTCCTCATTAATTACAAATTTCCTCATATAGTGAGGCAAAAACCAAATAAGAAGCCTAAGATAAACTTATTTTATTACAAGACATCGAATTTGATATCGTTCATGGCATGAAAATGTCTCCAAACCAGATGGGTTGCACCAGAAGGCAGAAAGGTCGCACCAGAATTGACCAAAACAACAATTTAGCAGAAAGGTCGTAGAAGTTGAGGGCTAATTTTGGCTGACTTGTAGGAGTCCAAACCTTATTCTGAAAGTTGGGTTGAGTAGCTACATATGTCTTATTTTCAATGAGCCATCAAACTCCAAACAATACCCACAGGAAGGCCTCCAAAACTTTCTTTTTCCAACCTCACTCAGAAAGGTCGCACCAGTCTAGAATTTGTGGTAGAACCATGAAAAAGGTGAGGTTTTTTGCGTTTTTCATCAAATATGGAAGCTGACATGGAAAAAACCCTTCAGATTTAGCATGTACATATGAATATCTACCCATCCATGTAGAGAAAAATTGATTTAGGTGTCCTGAGAAAAAGGGTTGCACCTTGGTGCGACCTTTCTGTGTATCATTTTTAGCAAAATTTAAAAAAAATTCAAATTTCTCCAAAACTTTCAGAATTTTTTCTTAATAGCTCTATATGTTAGGCTAAACATCCAAGGATTTTTTAGCCATCGATCTCAATCCTTTACCTCTTTTTCTTGTCTCCTTTTTCTTGTCTTGGACATCTTGTAGTTTTCTCCTCAATTGCTCAATTTTCACTTATGCGATCTGATTTCTAGTTTGATATCGAGAAACCATGCGTTGTGAATCTTATTGTCCCTTTTTACAGTCTCCAAGAGCTTTTCCAAGTGAGTGTTTAATTTTTCAAGCCAAAACTCCTTGTATTCATTGATTTATTGAGCTACCCTCTCCTCAAAAGTTAGCTACTCATCTGTAGGGTTTTGTTCTTTGTTTTTCTACAGAGCCATCTTGAGACCCATAGTTCTTGGTATCTTGCTCTTTCCTTGGTGTTTAGGTTCATCAGATTCAGCTACTATTTTTCCCATTTCCTTTCTATTTGCCTCAAACAACCTCTTCTCCAAAATCAATTGATTTGTCTTCAATTGACCGTTTTCTTGCTCAAGAAATGAGATGAGAAATTGAGCCCTTGCTAGGTTACCTTGGAGCTCTTTGATCTGAGCCTCCTTGTCTTTGATTTTTCTCTGCAAATTTTCATGGTCATCATGGTCCTCTAGGTCGACAAAATCAAAATCATGTTCCTCATCATCATGCATGGAAGTCTCATGCAGAGCTGATGGTGATCCCCGTAGTGAAATAGGCTTGGCCCCTTCCTCTTTCCAAGGAGAAAACACAAGCTTCCTGCCTCTCTTCTAGGTGAGAGTAACCTTAGACCTAGGCCTCTTTGAAATATTAGCCTTTTTTCTTGATGAGCCAAGCTCCATGGGCTGTGCATACTTTGACCTTGATGGTGTTGTTTTGCTTGGAGAAATAGTGGGACTAATACCAGGAGCAATGTCTAGTTTATCCATGAATGTTTGCCAAGTGATTTGCTTGGCTAAAAGCTGATGCATGACAAAAATCTTGATCAATCTATGATGGAATAGGTTGGTGATGTGAGGTTGTCCCCTGGTCCTAACATTTTCAGTTATCTTCACCACACTTATAAATAGAAAATTGGACAATTTAAGTGCTTGTGGAGGTGAAGTGCATAAGCAACCTAACATGATACCTATACATTCTGGAAAACCTCCCTTCACAATTAATATATTTCATAATGATTTTCATTAAGGGGGCATAATTGTCATGGAGAAATCTGAAAGGAATAACATGTTGAGGAATATCTTTGAGGTTAGGTTTTAGGAACATTTTGTAACCATCAAGTTGTAAATCCATGCCCTTAAGCCAATTTTCACCCTGATTTGGAATACATGTGGCTGAAGAAATATGTTCCGTGGAAACACTGAACTCAACACTTGTTATGACAACTTTGTCTATGTGAAAATTATGGGCAAAGAGGCTGGTCAGAGGAACATGAGAGCCAACCTCTGTGATCATCTCACAAAATTTCATACATCCAGCATTTTCAAAACATTTTTTAACAAATGGAGAGGCATTAATTTCAATTAAACTAATTGGCTCAATTCTTGAATGGTGTCATCCCTTTTTCACTTCCTGTTTGCTCTCTGTTTCACTCTCCATGAATTCTATTTTTAGGATAGACTTTAGTTGATTTTAGGGTTTTTAGATGATAGGCCACAGTGGTTTTGAAAACAAAGGAAAGGAAGTGATGATATGGAGGTTTCCTCAAAATTTTTGAGACAAAAAGGAGTATGGGATGGAATTCTATGATGAAATGGTGTGGCAAGAAGTTTATAAACTGTGCAATGGAAGATTGGTAGAAGGTTAGAGTTTAATGAGATCAATGGTACATGAGTAATGAGTGATAGGGAGTGTGTAGGATAGGGTTTTTATGGAGTGCAGGTGATAGTATAAGTGAATGAAAGTTTAGATTTCCTTCATTAAAATCGTGGAGAACACAATCTGGTGAAACATTTGTTGAAGAAAACCCTAGGAGGAAACCACTTTTTTCCTTGATGAAATTGCTTGAAAAGATGGTGTAGATGATCACTTACTGATTATTGAAGCTTAATGAACCTTTGAACACTCTTAGGAGGCTAGAAAAACTCTAAATTTCGCTCTGGAAACACGGAGAAACTCCACATTCGAAACCCTGGAAATTCTGCAGAAAGGTCGCACTGGCAGAAAGGTCATGAAAAGGTCACGCCAGACTAGACAGGTCACGAAAAGGTCGTACCTCTCCACAAAGGTCGTAGAAAGCTCGTGCCTCTCTAAAACTTGCAGAAAAACCCTCCTTCTTTCACATTTTTTGCCTTTTTTTGATTTGCACAGTGATGTCAAGGGGAGCAAAGGATATGAAGAGTAAAAATAAATTACTTTAGCTCATCCATATGCCTTTATATTTTCTTTTGATGTCTTAGTAATTAATGAGATAGGATGGCCCACCTCACTAATTTACCTTTTCCTTTTTAAATTTAGGATATTTTTAAAACTTTGGAACTTTAAAACCATTGTTACATATAAAAACATAAATTACATTTGAAATCAAAATTTATTGAAAATATTTACCTGTTACCACTCCTCTAACTATTGGATTTTATGCATGAAATGGCAGTTTGATGACCTTGAAACCCTAATGACCTAATGAAGACTCTTAACTGAATGGAATGATGATGGAGATGATTGAAATGATGATGACAACCTCTGAATGATGATACATTAAGCTTATTTGATGATATGAACTAGAAATTTTAATTTTGGAAAGAGTGGAAATAATCCTAGACCTAATGCCAATTGTCCAATTTTTTGCCAATTATATGTGGTTTAGCAATAAAGACCAACCTTCTCACCATAGTTTTCATAACACCAAATATGTCATGCATTCATTAACTAGACATTCATTCAATAAAATGTGATAAGAACCATACTTGAATATGTCATATAACTATGCTCATAACCAACATATAACCAACAGAATAACAATTATAGAACAACCATTAAAGCCACATAATAACAATTTCCTTTACTCACCAAAATCAAGAGAAACTTAGCTCTTATTAAACATACGAAAAATCCAACCAGGTTCAATACTTCCACGTACCACCCGACCATATATTGGTTGAATCAATTCTTTCTTTAATCTAATCACCCCTGTGCCATATTCCAGGCATGAATGTGGGATCTCATGGGATAAACCAATCCAAAAACAACCAAGGGAATCCATATGTTAAACCACCTCCACCCTCTACCGTCATCGAACCAAGCTTGGATTTCTTAGAATTTCTTCACCAATACCTTGAGGAATTTTCGCGTCTCCACCCTTAAGCTTTACAGTGTATCCCGCCATTACCATTCAAGGGATTCCTAGGCCTTTGGGAATTTTCCTGAGACCATCTCACCCAAATCCAAAATCTTCCATCAATCTAGAGCACAAACCGAGAAAAATCCCCTCACACCATGGCTATCTATAAATGGAAAGACTAGGCTAAAATATGCCATTGAAACTCGGAAAAATCCATGCCAATGACAACAAAAGAACCAAATACCAACATGCACATACCATGCATGTCAAAACCAACTAGGAAATCATACATACAACATGTTACCTGCAAGCACTCCCATTGAAGCTGCTTGATCCTTGCCTTCGTTTGATTTTCATTTCCTTTCCTTCCTTCTCCTCTTGGTGCTCTTCTCCTATATGAGACAAATTCCAATACTAAACTGACAAAAAACCAACTGGACAAAAGCTTGTGAACTGATTGTCATAATCCTTTTTTATCATTGATCCCTCTATTATCTTCAATTTTCCATTATTTTCCTTTATTTTCCTCCTCACATGCAACATGTGACCTTTCACCTCCCTTTTCTCCTATTTTCCTTTATTTTCATAAATAATGTGCGAAAAATATTTTTTTTGCCTTTTCAAAGCCATAGCCATTGCCTTTGCCAATTTCCCTTAACCATTGCCTTTACCAATTTCCCTTAGCCATAAACACATCAAGTGACGCCCACTAGGATATTTTGCCTAACATTCAACTTGGAATAAGTGTCCCTTTCCTGTGGTCTTATTTTACCTTTATTAACTTTTATTACATGAACTTTTAACCCGAGGCTGTTACACAATCTCAATCATGAAATTGATTGACAATGGAGCTTGTAAATATTGTATTAGTCTTAGACAATAAAACTTGGTAGCAAAGGTTATAGCCCCAACCTATACCAAATTCCGGGGAATTGGGTTCAATTCAACAAACTAGAGGCAAGTATTGCATCTCTTGGTCAACATTTAAAAAATATTAATAACAAAAAAATAATTAATGTAAATCACAATTATAATACACACGCACACACATATCAATATCAACCATATCTAAAGTATTTGAATATTAACTCTGTGTGTGTGTGTGTGTGTGTGTGAGAGAGAGAGAGATAGAGAGAGAGAGAGAGAGAGAGAGTAAATGGTTTCTTCCCTTTATAGGGTGGAAAATGTATAAGAAAGGACTTTTCCCACCTAGTCGAGAGAGGCCATGATGGACAACGCCCTCTAATCCTCTTGACGTTGTGCAAGTTGTATTGCTCTGGTATATAATACTTTATGGTTGGAGTGGATAATATGGATGGTGGTTGCGTGAATCATGAAAGTGAAGTAATGGTTGGGATTTCAATCGTAGAATGAATTAACAAAGGGGTGTTTATAGCCTTTGCTACTATTTGACAAGAAAACTAGGTAATATAGGCTATAACCATAACATGCTCCAAAATATTGGGAATTGGGTTCAATTCATGCAGCTAGAGGCAAGTCTTGCATTTCTTGATCAATAATTTTCTTCATGTTTTTATGGTTTAGGTTTTGGTTTTACTATCTTGGTGGAGTTAAGATTGGTTCAATTATTTTTAAAGTTTTTTAGGTGATGATGGTGGTTTTTGGGGAAAAAACCCTCCTACATTCTTTTCTGAATGTTCACACACTTTCCTCATGTCACAAAGCCCCTTCTCTCATGTTGGTTCTATTCTCAACTCCAAGCATCATCACGTCCTTCAATAACATAAGTATTGTGCCTCTCCTACGTCAAGGGTGTTCTTTTTTTGGAATTATCAAATTTTCATCCTTGTTGTGGTAGGCAAGGTTACTTTAAGAGTCATGCAAGAGTTGGTCAAGAATCTCCCTGCTCTCAAAAGCCTAGTATCCATTAGGATTTTGGACACTCCCCTAGTCATGGCTCTTCCCTAGCCTATAATTTTGGTGTGGCTTATCACAATGTTTCTATAGTGGATGGTGCTCCTTTGTTACATCATTATTTTTGGTAATGCCTCATTAGTCTTTGGCCTTACTTTATCTTCAACCTTAAACATGTTGGCTAGGTTGTTAGCCTTTTATATAGTAGGAAGAATACATACAAAGGCATGCCCTTAGCCTATAAACCCTCCTCTCTCCTCAAGAATCCCCAACACCTAACCAGAGCTCAACTAGATGCACTGGGGGATAACTTAGACCTCCAACTTTAGTTTTTTGAGGATGCTAAGATGGAGATCAACGACATGGAGAAGAATGCTAAATAAAAATTATAATAATTCACCAAGGAGCAATTGGAGGCAATTTCAAAGACTCGAGCCTTGATTCTAGTTACTCTCATACCATGGACACCAAAATATTTAAACTCATCAAATTATACTGATTAATAAAGTGTTTATTCCATAATTTATTGATGAGAAGGGAAACTAACAAAAAGGCATACTGGACAAGATACATGTTATGGATCATATATTTTATGCTCTTTTACAAGAAATCTTCAATATTGGAATTTCTATCAACACTCTTGTAGATGTTCCAAGCACTCCCATGGATAAAATTGATCCATTCCTAGAATATAAAGGTACTCCCTCCAATCCTTTCATGGTATCCAAGGAGTCAACGAAGTAGAACTACAAAAGTGGATGCCTAAATGAGGAGGATTGACCTTTAGTATAATCTATCATGCTTATCTTGGTTTCCATGCAAGGGGAGCATTAACTACCCTCTCCATCACTATTTCTATGGTCATTTTTATGTTGATAGTATGATAAAAGGACAAATGTATTAGTTTAAATTTAGGATTAATGAGATTATTGATTTTGTATGATGGAAACAATGATATATTGTCACTCCTATGGTCCTATTTTCTTAGGTGATAGGCCACAAGAAGTGTTTTTTGCATCTTTTCTTTATCTCAAACTAATACCAAAGCTAGCTAGCTTGCAAAAAAAATATCATGGTTAAAACATTTCAATGGTGTGTTACTTAGTGTAAAGGAGATGTGTAATTGATTTATTGTTTGACATGACACACACACAAACATGCATACATATATGTTTATGTGTGTTGTAAAGTGAAATTTGTTATTCCTTAAAATCAGAGATATGGATGCATGCCATCTAAAGTCTGCCATTAGGGAAATCAAACAAGATATATAACTTCAATTGTTTCAATAATCAAGAGGAAAGTTTTCTTACTAAAGTCGAAAAAATAAAAATACTCGACCGATCTACAGGGCCTCTAGGGCCATTCTTAACCAAAAAGCGAGGATACTAAAAATAGAAGTAGAAAAATAAAGCATTTGCAAGGCAATCATCCAGACTTATCATAATCGATAGCATCGGCTAGAATGGTCTCATTGTTGTTGTTTGGGTAGCAACATGGATAAGGAGGGATGCCCAATTGCTTCTCTAAATATTTGAGGTTGCAATACATAGAGACCATGTGTTATTGCATCTCGTCTAGGGTCAGGAGGATGGCCTCCCTGGCTTCATTTCTATCAATCAAGAATTTTCTAAGAGCAAATTTTAACTATCAGTAAATATTAGCAATATACATATATTAGTTGTAGTGACCCTTAGTGTGCCCCATATCTAAGACCTGATTCACAATATTAGTGAAGACCTTTGAATTTGTAAGTTTGCATCTCTTATCAACTAGCTCTCGTCCTATCTGGGCTACTTCTTCTTGGAATGATTGGGGGGTGAGCTCTTGGTACTTAAATGGCAAGATTAATCATTCATTTAAGCTTGTGAACAACCTTCCTCTTGGAAGTATGTCATGCGACATTGATCCCTAGCCCTTTTATGTGGCATAATGACTTGCAAATCAATATAATGGATGAGGATATCTGCCAAAGACCACCCAAGTTGTTGACACTAGGCTAATACCGTCCATGGGGGTCGATGAAATTGTGAGGAGTCGAATCCAAAAAGTAGTGAAGCCACTGAAGAGATGGAGAAGAGGGGGAGTTATGAGCACCGAAGAGATCCAAGGAATATAAGAAGACTCAAAAGGTGGAGTAACAATGGAACCTACAATGGAGACGTAGAGGAAACATATTGGATGAATTGGCTCGAACTGTGCAACCCCTAGAAGGATTCCACAAGCTTTGTGGGCGAGCTCACAGAAAATCGGGCGGAGAGAAAAGACACTAAATTGTTCACCATCCAAAGAGTAATAAGAAGCTCATGTCATGCCCTAGGATAAAAGGATTCTCCGAGTCCCAAGTTAATATAATAGAGTTGAGCACTTATGGAGTTGCATAGTAATTCATTAACATAGGGTGTTAACTTTGAATGGAGTGTCAACCACCCACTTCCAATTAAACCATAAAATAGTGAGACAATTCAAATTTACAAGTTCATTCCACGACCTAGTAATATTCATCATATTTCTCAAATATTTGCTTATGGTGCATGCGAGGCTTGATATTAACTAGACCTTGTAGGAATTAACTATGGATTCGAAGGGGTGGTAAATTCACATGTTGGGCTATGCCAAAAACATGAAAGTGGTTTAATAACTCAAGGGGGCACGCTTCCACATCCCTATATTGTGTTAGCTAGTGGAATAATGGTAGTGTGCCTCCCATCCCACATGTCCTTCACAGACACCCCATCCTCGGAACATGTGGTGTGCGCGCACACACATATTTGGTGCAAAATCATCTTAATTCTACATATATGATGTGTATAGAGGAATCAAATCTTAAAAGATTTAATCACTCCTAACACATTAATTTCAAAGTTAAAACAAACTTTTACCAATTGTAATTGTTGATTTTAATATTGGTTTTTAAAATTACAATATTAATAAAATAACTAAGAATTATTTTTATAATAACAATAAAACAAAGTAAAAATCTAGGTTGAATTCTAATGAAGTTAAAATTTATTTATATCTCAGCGTTGTTAAATCAAAATGATAAATATTAGTGGATGTTGTATTCAATAAACGTATGTGCCATGAGTTTGTAGAAGACGAGAATGTAGATATGAGCATATTGAATGGTTAGAAGTTTTTTCCAAATTTTGTAGGAAAGATCAATTTGGAAGTGGCAATATTATATATTAAAAAAATCTTTAAAAAATTATTAGTATTATTTTAAATAAATTGAAGATGAATTAAGAGTGTCATGTTTCTATTAGTATTTATATTATAGTATACTATACTTTACTATGTTGATATATTAAATTTTATCATCAACATTAATAAGTATCTATTTCAAATTATAAAATTATATTAAAATTTATAGTTAGAATTTTATATTTCTCGAACAACTATAATATTGACATTATTAATTTAATCTGTGTTAATAATTATATGAACATGTCTTTGTGGGTAGTTTGATTAACGATTGTTATAATATGAAGTTTTTGTAAAGTATGTGGTTTGAGGTTCAAATCCCTCATAATTAACCCTGTGGGTCACGCATGGGAGCAAGTATGTATACACCTAGAAGTTATGGTGGTAGTGGTGTGAATTGACTGTGTATCACTCAAGCATGAGCCTAGCCCAATTGTAGATTCCCGTAAATACAAAAATAAAATAAAATTATATGAACATATTTAACAAAATACTAAACTTGTAATATCAATAAATATTTATGCAAAAAAAGCGAGGAAGAAGAAAAAGAAGAAGCAAAGTACATACCATTTTTCTTTAATGTTTTTGTAAAGTAAACTTTTCGCACATAATTTTTGAACATTTTTTAAATTTGCAACATTATTCACATTAGAAAAAAAAAACTAAATGGTACTACTACGTTAATATGAAAATACAATAAAAATCAATGATATGATTGATGGATAACAACGACTTTCATGTTCGATATTAGTTCAAAGACAAACATATATATATATAAAATTATTAATGAGTATCATTAAGTTTTTTTTATTTAAATAATTTTTCAAATAAGATTTACTTGTAGTTTAATATTTGTTTTATAGTGATATTTTATATAAATATAATAAAAATATCTATGATAAAGCAGGCGTGTTTGTAATAATTGAATAAATATTACAAAATATTTACATTTTAATTTAATAACACGATTGTTTTTAGTTAGACTTTATTTGCATTACTAAGCAAAAACATGCATTACGTGCCCATTTTTTTTAGTTTTCCATTAGGGAAACTAGAAAAGAAGTATAAAACTAAGTCTCCAATCATAAAATTCACATCAAAAGAATTGAAAATGTTTGACTAAGTACTTGATTCTATACCCATCTAGATATTTATAATAACCACTAGAACCACACCTAATTACTAGGTTGTCCAACCTAAAATTTCTTCTAAGAATCAAGAAACAAACTAGATCTATCATAATTATTTGTGAAGGGATTCCACTTGGGCAGGGGATGGTGTTGCATCATCTTCATCATTGTTAGGGAAATTCTAGGTTGGCTAGGTTCTTGGCCATCATCGCAATTTTATTTTATATCTGGTAAACTTATTGCTATAAAACATCAATGCAGAGGTGGATTTCTTCATGACCTTTATTTCTCTCTGATGCAGGAGCATCCAGCTCAGGGTAAACAGAAAAACAGGTGTTTGTCTTATAGGTTACAGTTGATTGGTTGACAGGTCATTGCACCTGGGTCTTTATTTTATTTTCTTTAGAAATTCTATCATTAAGGCCTAATAGTCATTTAAGTTCTGTAGGTTCACTTTAAAGTTTTCTTTTAGTTTATATTTAAACTCATTTCCTAGATTAAAAGAACAAGATTAAGAATGTAACCATATTTCAACTGTTGGCAGTTTCAAAATGAAAATTGTTTCACACAGTAGTACAAAAGAGAGAAAAATGCATTCTGTAAAGGTTGATTTTCCATCATAGCAAGAGAGATAAAGAAATAAAATGAATCATGAGAACTTTCAAGAAACCATCTGAGAATTATTTTTCTGCAGTCAATACTGTTATGTATTTTCCTGTCCATTGTTTATTTTATTGTGTATGGTAAATTGAACTAATGCATAATTGTAACTAAGGAAAACAGAAGAAAAGTTATACACAAGCATTGGAGCGATTATAACGTTGGGAAAATTGAAGCACACACTTACAGGAGAGATTTACATAGAAAAGACAGTCAAACACATTCACGCAACCAGCGAATGTTACGAGCAGTCCCAGGTATTCCAAACAAATTTCCATATTAACAGAGTTTAAATAAAATTCCACTATTTATAAATCAATTTCATTTCTGTTGACGAGTCCTGAAGGACTATAAACATATACATTACATATAAAAGTTTATGAATCGGGTTTTGAAACCTTGAAAGAACAGCGTTCATTATCTAAAAGGCAAATTTACAAGTAAACCACAGAAACGGAATAACTATCGATCGCAAGACTATTTACAAACCCTGGATTATTTTGCCTAGAAGACGACTTTGGTAATAGACCAAACACAATAGAATCTACAATAAGATAAAAGGCACGAAAGCCTAGATACGTAACCAAGCAACTACAAACTATCAGAGACTCACAAAAGGTTAAGACCCTACCCTATTAGGGTCGATAACAGTGGGGACGAAGAATCAAAGACAGACAAACTGCTACACCTGAAAAAGACAAGAATTTGAGAGTTAATGCCCCGGAAGTGACTTTTAACAGAGAATTGAAGTCTGAGTGAGCAAAAACTAGAGGGTTTGTTTAGTTAAACTTACCGGAAAGTAGAAACGTCGAATAGAGGAGAAGATTTGGTCGCAAATCAACAAGGGTATACTCACAAGGAGCGAAGACCATTAGAACCTCATAAAAACATTGAAGAATTGAAACATGGACGGACAACTTACCTTGGAGAGCTGTTGAAATAGAGTGGACACCAAAAACCCTTGGTGATATCGACCTGTAGGTGCAAGAATTAACCAGTTAAAACTACAAGTAAAATGGAGGCGGAATTCTAAAACAAATGCCGGACCGAAATGTATACTGAGGAAGAAAATAAGTAATAAAAACCAGAAATCACCACCTTGCCGAAGTGTTGTTGAATGCCACCAAAGGATTTGGCAAACCCTTGCCACAGAAAAACGGTGTGAAAAGAGAGCCAAACAAAGTCACCATATCGGCAAAGAAAATCGCAGAGAAAAGCCTCCCGAAACCCTCGAGAAAATGAAAATGAATGTCAACTGATAGTGTTGGGGTTTGTGATAGTGCAGGATAACACAAACAGGGAGCAGGATAGGTGTCCATCACAGGCCAGCCACAAGGACGAGTGAAAATAAATCGACAGTAATTGTGAATTAAAAACAAATCTGCAATCGTATCATACGATATCACCAACATCGAAATATTAAATTCATACTTATCAAATCTGTAATGTGTCACATGACACAGTCAACCATTCAAATATTAATTCGTGACTTGTATTAAAGTTTTATTCAAACAATCGAATCTTAGTTTTGAATGCAGATTTTGTGTTAAGGGCTGGGCCCCATCAATTTTTGGTATCGGAGCAGGCTGTGTGTGAGAAGAAATGGAAGTTGGTCAACGAGGTCGAGGAAGAGCTATCCGGAGAGTAGCAGATGAAGAGATTCGAATATTGAATGCTCGTTTGGCAGCAGTAGAAGCAGGAAGAAGAAGAGATCCTGAGGGAGGAGATGACAGTGATGAAGAAGCTGCAGAGACAACAGATGGATTAGATGGAGAAGGACCTGAACTCATAATGTTGAGGTCAGTTTTGTTATCAAATAGTAATCCAAAGCATGAGATTTCGACTTATGATGGAAATTTATCAGTAGAGGTATTGCTGGATTGGCTCAGTGAGCTGAATAAATATTTTGACTATGAGGAGATCAGCGAAGATAAAAAAATCTAAATTCGCTGCCACCAAGTTGAAAGGACATGCGTCCTTATGGTGGGATAATGTCCAGGCAGAGAGGAAGAGGTTGAACAAGCAACCTATAAAAAAATGGACCCGGATGGAGGCTAAATTGAAGGGTAAATTCTTACCCAAAGATTACCAGATTGCTATGTACAGGCAGGTACAAAATTTGAAATAAAAGGGGTTGACTGTAAAAGAATATACTGAAGAATTCTATAGAGTAAATCTGAGAGCTGGTTATATAGAAGACACCCCTGAAAAGACAGTGAGGTTTTTGAATGGATTAAGGTGGGAAATATTAGATGAAATAAGTATTCTTTCACCTAGAACTATAGATGAGGCATATCCGAGTGCCTTAAAAGCAGAGGAGAAAATAAACAGGAAACAAAATGCCAGAAGAGGAGGAGGATCTGGCAGAGGGAAAGGAAGGGCCTATGGTATAGGTAGAGCTGCTAATCCCAGTGATGAAGGTAGCAGTTCAAAGACTCCAGGAACAACAAAAAAAGACAATAACACTATAGGGGGAAGGCCATACCAGCGTGGAAGAGGTAATGGCAGAGGGAGAGGAGCTGCTATCCAGTGTTATAGGTGCCATAAGTGGGGGCACAAGTATTTTGAATGTCTCGAAGGTGAACAAACAGGAGGAAGAGGAGCATATGTTTCCCAGATGGAGGAAGCAGAGGCACCACCCTAAGAGGTAGATAATGTACCAGAAATAGGAGAGGTCTTAGTATTGAATAAAGTATTGTTGAAACCAGCAAAACAGGAAGCTGAACTGACTTAGAGAAAGGCATTATTCCGGACAGTTTGAAAATCACATGGTAAATGCTGCAAACTAATAATTGACAGTGGGAATACAAATAATTTAGTAGCCACAAAAATGATGGAGAAATTGGGGTCGAAGACGCTGAAACACCCCACTCCTTACAAGGTGTCGTGGTTACAGAAAGGACATCAACTGTTAGTTGATGAGCAACGTGAAGTTGAGTTCCATATTGGCAGATATAAGGATAAAGTTATTTGTGATATTATGCCTATGGACATGTGTCATATACTGCTAGGGAGACCATAGCAGTATGACAGAAAAGTGGTGCACGAAGGGAAAACAAACTGTTACAAGTTTGTTAAGGATGGGATTAAGCATACGCTTGTACCCATCAAGGAAGAAGAGACAGCAGAAACCAGCGGAGTTAAAGCATTATTGGTGGGAGGAAAGGAATTTTTAAAACAGATTGAGGACAATGAAATCAAATATGCTATTGTAAGGAGGCCAAAAGCAGTGTTATTACACACTAAAATTACAGATCTACCTGAAGAAATCCAAGACATGTTGCAAGATTTCAGTGACACTATAGTGGATGATTTACCAGATGAATTGCCTCCTAAGAGAAGTATCAATCATCATATAGATTTTATACCTGGAGCTAGTCTACCAAACAAGGCAGCCTACTGAATGAGTCCTAAGGACAATGAAGAAATCAGGGGGCAGGTACAGGAACTGTTAGATAAAGGGTTGATAAGGGAAAGTTTGAGCCCCTGTGCAGTTCTAACAGTTTTAGCTCCTAAGAAAGGCGAAGAATGGCGAATGTGTACAGATTCAAGAGCTATTAATAAAATTACTATTAGATATAGATTCCCATTGCCACGAATGGATGATATGATGGACTGCTTAAGTGGAACAACATATTTCTCAAAGATCAATCTGAAGAGCGGTTACCAACAGATTTGAATTCGAGAAGGGGATGAATGGAAAACAACTTTCAAGACAAATGAAGGACTGTATGAGTGGCTTGTAATGCCATTCGGTTTGAGTAATGCCCCTAGTACTTTTATGCGCCTGATGAACGAAGTGCTGAAAGAGTTCATTGGGAAGTTTGTGATTGTCTATCTTGACGATATATTAATTTTCAGTAAGACTAAGGTGGAACACTTTCGACATGTTCGAAGTGTGTTGGAGAAATTGCAGCAGAACAAGTTGCTGATAAATTTAAAAAAAATGTACCTTCCCCCTTTTTTTTTCCAGAAGGAATTGGTTTACTTGGGTTTTGTGATTGCAGAGAATGAACTGAAGATGGACCTAGAAAAAGTTGCAGCTAATGTTAGCTGACCATCCCCAAAGAACCTGTTTGAGGTTCGAAGTTTTCATGGGTTGGAAAGTTTTTATCGAAAATTTATCAGAGATTTTAGTGGAATCTGTGCACCTATGTTGGACACCATCAAAAAGACAAATCAACTTTTCTGTTGGACAAAAGCAGCAGAGAGAAGTTTTTAGATTTTGAAAAAGAAGATCACTGAAAGACCGATTTTGAGGTTGCCTGATTTTAACAAACTATTCCAAGTTCGTTGTGATGCTAGTGGTACAACCATTGGGGCAGTACTTAGCCAGGAGGACAAACCGGTCGCTTATTTCAGTGAAACATTGAATGAAAGCAGGTAAAATTACTCATCCTATGATAAAGAATTTTATGTTGTCGTCCAAGCACTGAAGCATTGGAGACACTATTTATTAGGCAACGAATTTGTTTTTTTTTCTGATAATTCTGCATTACAGTATATTATGCAGGCGCAACACAAACTAAACCATAAGCATGCAGAATGGGTTGAGTATTTGCAGATTTTCACGTTTGTGTTGAAACACATTAGTGGACAGGCCAACAAGGTGGCAGATGCGTTGAGCAGAAGAGCTTTGCTCTTACAGGAGAGTACGATACAAGTGCTGGGTTTTGAACATTTGAAAGGCTTGTATCAAACAGATGTAGATTTTAAAGAGGCTTATGAAACCTGTCAAAATCCTTTGTTGAGGAACAATAGTCCATGGTTGGACTATAATTTGCAGGAAGGGTTGTTATTCAGAGGAGGAAAATTATGCATTCCCGATTGTTCGATGAGAGAGAATATTATTCGGGAGAAGCACAGTGGAGGTCTAGCCAGACATTTCGGCATAGAGAAGACTTTAGTACAGCGCGGAAATTTTTATTACTGGCTAAAGATGCGACAAGACGTGCAACGATATGTAACTAGATGTGAAGTGTGCCAATTGGCAAAGGGACACAGCTAAAATACAGGACTTTATACGCCACTGCCTATTCCAAGTAGACCATGGGACTCAGTCAGCTTGGACTTTGTCTTAGGTCTGCCAAGGACGCAGCGAGGTTTCAACTCAGTGATGGTGGTAGTAGACAGGTTTTCTAAAATGGCACATTTCATTCCTTGTCGAAAAACTAGTGATGCCACTCACGTAGCACACTTGTTTTTCACAGAGATCGTCAAATTGCATGGCCTACCAAGGTACATTATTTCTGATAGGGATGTGAAATTCACAGGAAATTTTTGACGTACCCTGTGGAAGAAGTTGGACACAGTTGAATTTCAGCTCCGCATATCACCCACAGAATGATGGGCAAACGAAGGTGGTGAATAGGAGCTTGGGAAACCTACTACGAAGTTTGATTGGTGAAAATTCACGAATGTGGGATCATGTACTTGCACAGGCGGAATTTGCTTATAATGATTCACCAAATCGCAACACGGGATACAGTCCTTTTCAGGTTCTCTATGGCATGCATCCTCGCAGAGTGCATGAACTGCGGGATTTGGGAAAGTTTGAAAGGAGGAGTGCTGACGGGGAAGATTTCGCCCAGGAAATGAGAGACTTACATGAGTAGGTAAAGTCGAAATTACAGGACAACAGTAAAAAGTACAAGCAGTAAGCAGATTTAAAGAGGTGGGAAGTTCAGTTTAATGTAGGGGACGAAGTTCTTTCGCATTTATGCAAAGAACAATTTCCTAAGGGCGAATATAACAAAATGAAATATAAGAAGATTGGTCCCTGACAAATTCTTCGTAAATTATCTACCAATGCCTATGAATTACAGCTGCCACCAGGAATAGGCATATCGCCCATCTTTAATGTGGCAGATCTATTTCCATATACTTCCAGTCCTGAAGACAATAGAGCAGCATGGCTAGAATGGGACACCCAGTTTGAAAGTGGTTCTTGGATGAGGCAAATGCCTATGGCTCAGCCCCTTAAGATCGAGAGCATTCTTGACACCCAGGTAGCCAAGTGCACTTGCAGGAAAGAGTACTTATAGTACCTTTTCAAGTGGAAGAACCATCCCATTGAGGACAGTTCATGGCTTGACGCAGCACAAATACAACGAGTAGGCTATTTTGTTGAGGAGCTCATGGAACGGAGCCATGAATTTTTGTTACCCCGAGAGCCTGATGCAAGAGCATCCAGCTCAGGGTAAACAGAAAAACAGGTGTTTGTCTTACATGTTACAGTTGATTGGTTGACAGGTCATTGCACCTAAGTATTTATTTTATTTTCTTTAGAAATTCTATCATTAGGGCCTAATATTCATTTACGTTTTGTAGGTTCACTTTAAAGTTTTCTTTTAGTTTATATTTAAACTCATTTCCTAGATTAAAAGAACAGGATTAAGAATGTAACCATATTTCAACTGTTGGCAGTTTCAAAATGAAAACTATTTCACACAGTAGTACAAAAGAGAGAAAAATACATTCTGTAAAGGTTGATTTTCCATCATAGCAAGAGAGAAAGAAAGAAATAAAATGAATCAGGAGAACTTTCAAGAAACCATCCGAGAATTATTTTTCTACAGTCAATATTGTTATGTATTTTCCTATCCATTGTTTATTTTATTGTGTATGGTAAATTGAACTAATGCATAATTGTAACTAAGGCAAACAAAATAAAATTTATACACAAGCATTAGAGCGATTACAACGTTGGGCAAATTGAAGCACACACTTACAGGAGAGATTTACATAGGGAAAATTGAAGCACACACTTACAGGAGAGATTTACATAGAACAGACAGTCAAAGACATTCAAGCAACCAACAAGCATTACGAGCACTCTCAGGTATTCCAAACAAATTTCCATATTAACAGAGTTTAAATAAAATTCCACTGTTTATAAATCAATTTCATTTCTGTTGACAAGTCCCGAAGGACTATAAACATATACATTACATATCAAAGTTTATGAATTGGGTTTTGAAACCCTGAAAGAACAACGTTCATTATCTAAAAGGAAAATTTACAAGTAAACCACAGAAACAGAATAATTATTGATCGCAAGACTATTTACAAACCTTGGATTATTTTACCCAGAAGATGACTTTGGTAACAGACCAAACACAATAGAATCTACAGTAAGATAAAAGGCACGAAAGCCCAGATACGTAACCAAGCAACTCCAAACTATCAGAGACTCACAAAAGGTCAAGACCCTACCCTATTAGGGTCGATAACAGTGGGGATGAAGAATCAAAGACAGACAAACTTCTACACCTGCAAAAGACAATAATTCGAGAGTTAATGCCCCGTAAGTGACTTTTAACAGAGAGTTGTAGTATGAGTGAGCGAAAACGAGAGGGTTTGTTTAGTTAACTTACCGGAAAGTAGAAACACCGAACAGAGGAGAAGATTCGGTCGCAAATCAACAAGGGTCTGCTCACAAGGAGCGAAGACCATTAGAACCTCATAAAAACACTGAAGAATTGAAACATGGATGGACAACTTACCTTGGAGAGCTGTTGAACTGGAGTGGACACCAAAAACCCTTGGTGATCTCGACTTGTAGGTGCAAGAATTAACCAGTTAAAACTACAAGTAAACTGGAGGCGGAATTCTAAAACAAATGCTGGACTGAAATGTATACAGAGGAAGCAAATAAGTAATAAAAACCAGAAATCACCACCTTGTCGAAGTGTTGTTGAACGCCACCAAAGGATTTGGCAAAACTTTGCCACAGAAAAACAGTGTGAAAAGAGAGCCAAACAAAGTCACCATATCGGCGAAGAAAATCGCAGAGAAAACCCTCACGAAACCCTCGAGCAAATGAAAACGAATGTCGACTGATAGTGTTGGGGTTTGCGATAGCGTGGGAAAACACAAAACGAGGAGCAGGTTAGGTGTCCATCATAGGCCAACCACAAGGACGAGTGGAAATAAATCGACAATGATTGTGAATTAAAAACAAATCTGCAATCGTATCATACGATATCACCAACATTGAAATATTAAATTCATACTTATCAAATCTGTAATGTGTCACATGACATAGTCAACCATTCAAATATTAATTCGTGACCTGTATTAAATTTATATTCAAACAATAGAATCTTAGTTTTGAACGCAGATTTTGTGTTAAGGGATGGGCCCCATCACTCTCAGTCAACACTTTTCCCATTATAGTCTCGACTTGCTAGTATAAATCAATCGTTTACATATATTGAGATAGACGAAAATGGCTATTTTTTGTATCAGACACCTAGTGACCTACATTCTCCTCTACCTTGATGTATGAGAGAAACTGACACTTGACCCTCACTTCTTATTCTTCCCTATAAATTTCTTTATGAGAATACCACGACTTGTGTTCCCAATATTTTTTGGTTGAGGCCTCTGCATTAGCTCGTGCTTGGGTACAACAAGAGAAATCTCCTCTTTTCTTGCATTGGATTGTGCATGGCATGGTTGGATACTAGAGGAACTAAGAGAAGATATTAAAGGAGCTAGTTCACTGGGCTAGTGAAAAATGTCGTTTTGTTGAGGTCAATGGGGAGCTATAAGGGAGAGGGGCTTTGAGGTAGGAGTCAAGAAGGTGGGGGTTGTTGCATGTTTGGAGAGTGGGGGAGATTCAATAGGGTGAGATAAGAAGGCACACAAAAATCACCAAAGGTCTCCAAGAAGAGAATGAGGAGGGCAAGGGGAGTGAAGTAGTTAAATTGGAGACATGGCCATCCTGAACAAAACAACATAATACATAAACAATGTGCAAGGTTAAAAAATTAAGAAATACTTACCCAAAATAAGATCCATAAAGAGGTTGAAAATAATGGCGGGGAAAGACGGGTGTTCTTGCCATGATAAGCCCAGGGCCTCCATTTTCAACGTAGGACGTATGTTGCTTCATCTAATAAGATGTTCCACCGCATGGGAAATCATAACAAGGGCTTGGGAGAGGTTGATAAGACCGGTGTCCTCATTACACATCAATCCTTTGACACACGTCATGTAAAACCTTCACATATGTCCCTTGACCACGAATACAAAAGGTGGCGTTGTTAACGGTCAATAAATCAAGTGTCAATGATCACCCATAATGGTCGGACAGTTGAAAATTAGTAATATTAATACCAAAAATATAATTTCAATTTAAAGTTATCTACACACTAAACTTATTCCCAAACTCTCATTTTCCTGAAATTGAAACTTTCAACAAAAAATTAAATTCCCATAACTTTTCCAATTAAATAAGAAAAAATATTCGAATTCCTAAATTCTCAAAAATATTAAAAATAAAAAAACACATTTAAAAATATTAAAACCAATTCCATACAAATTTAAAATAAACATTGAAAAAATATTCGAATTCCTAAATTCTCAAAAATATTAAAAAAAAAAAAACACATTTAAAAATATTAAAACCAATTCCATACAACTTTATAATAAACATTATTAAATAAATTATAATAATTGAATAAATATTAATACATATGTAAATTCCTAATAATAATTAACTTTAATATTATTATCATTTATTAAGTAATAAACTCAAACCACATCTCGGATGCGGGTGGCATGTAAAGGGAAGAAGGGCCACGGGGTCGCCATGAGGATGGACACATGGCTGCTCCACGTGCTCTGTCCTTGGAAGGGGCACCATATTAAAGCTTGGCGTGAGGGCGTCATTACTCCACCCTCCGCCACCCTATCGTCGACATACCAGGTCTGCGTCTTTTTAATGCTGCTCATCATGGGCTTTAAACCCACCACCCTGGCTCTCCATTGCGCATTCGACTCTGCTTGATCATTCATCCTTTGGCTCTCTGTCTCTTTTTCTCAGCTCTGGAGCAGTGCCCTGGTTCTTCTAGGACGGAGGCTCCCTATGGTCTTCTCCCCTCTCGGAAACATGTTCCCGCCTCCCTCTAATCTGAAGACTCGCCCCCCTGGACTGTCATGCTGCGGCGACACAAGCAGCGATGTCGAAGTGCTGGTGGGCATGGCTTGCCTTCCCGCCCTCCCTACCCTCCTATCTTGCCCTACCTCTGTCGCAACCTGAACTTATCCATTGATTGGATTGATTTTGACAATCCTCGGCCTTCTGAGCAGCTCCCTGCTTCGGCTTCACCTCCCTTTCCCCTTCATAGCAAAAAACGAGCTCGCAAGTCCACCATCTCCCCTGAGCCCGCCTTCACCCCTTGCAAGCTGAAAGCTCTTCCGGTTCATAGTGCTACCAGTGGTAGCAATGGTTCAAGTGATTATGATAACAACAAAGAAGGCAGCCCGGAGTTGGATGTGAGCGACAACTTGGAGTGGAACATTGGCGAGTGCCCTCAGCGCCATGTAACTCGTTCGACTACTGATGATGCGGCGACCCTGAGCGACCCTTCCTCGCCACGCCCTCCACAAGATGAACACACGTTGGACGTAGGCATGATGGACGTGGGCTACGTGTGCATAATCCTCGAAAAGCCTCAAGGCTCCAATGACAAGCATGCAGGTCTCCCTTAGTTTTATCTATTTAACTCTTTGTAACATTAGCCTGTGCAATTATGTTTATCCTAGGTTTTTTTGTACATCTCTGCTATATATTTTTGTTGGTTTCCCGCCATGAGTAGCAACACTTTTTGAACCGATTTCCCCTTTAAGGGCAGTCCAGTACTTGACAAAACTCTTTGACACTTTCCTTATGGATTGAATCTGTTCTTTCCACATAATGCGACCTGTAACTTCTTGTTTCTTATGATCTAATAAAATTAACCTAAAAAAACAAAAACAAAAAAACAAACACACAAAGAAACACAAACAAAGAAACACACAAAGAAACACACAAACCACACTCAATTTAATATCATTATCATTTATTAGGTACAAAACTCAAACCACACTGTAACTTAATATCATTATCATTTATGAGGTACAAAACTCAAACAACACACAACTTAGTTATCAATTAAATATTACATGAGCATTAACACTAATGATGGAATACAAATCCATATATATTAAATTTTGCGTTTCACGTTAAATTATGTCATAGATAAAATTTTGAGTATGTTACATGTTAAGTTTTCAAATAACTATAGAAAATATTCTATTCTATAAATGAATTATAAAGTGTTTTTTATTATTATTTTTATCCTAAATAATATTATATTTAGACGCTGTTAAATTTACTTAAAATGATTTATAAATAATTTATTTGATGAATAAAAAATAGAAATTATCTTATATTTATAATAATTTTATTTAAATATAGTTAAAGAATATAATTAATTTTCTTTGTCTTTGAACATAGAAATTAGATTTTGAAGAATCATTTTTTTTTTCTTTTTTCTTTTTTAAAGTCTGATAAATCATATTGGTCTTAACTCACGATAACCATCATCATCATAACATATATTTTTAAGGTTATTTTAATATTTATTTTTCAAATAATTTTTTATAAATAATTTATATTTTTAAATTATATTTTAGTTGAATTTTTTTTTATACAAGGGATTTTAACGAACCATCTATCATAAAGAGTATTCTAATAATATACTTATTCACCACTAATAAAAAAATTTAAGTTCATATCATTTTTATCGTAGATGTATAATATAGATTTTTAAATTACTTAAAATGATTTATAAATAATTTATTTGATGAATAAAAAATAGAAGTCATTTTATATTTATAATAAGTTTATTTAAATATAGTTAAAGAAGATAATTAATTAAAATTAAGATAAAGATATAACATGTATTTTTTAATATTATTTCAATATTTAATTTTTCAAATATTTTTATATGAATAATTTATATTTTTAAATTACATTTTAGTTGAAAAGATGATGATGATGAAGATGGTGGTGGTGGTGGTGGTTAACATCCACTGAGACCAATCTTTGGTCTATCAGACATAAAGAAAAGAGTTATTTAGTTTGATTTAAGATTTTATTCCTATGCTCAAAAAGCTTGGAGAGAAGTCTCCCGAGCTCACTATAATTTTGACATCTTAAAAGGCTAGGAAGGTTAGTATTGTAACAAAGATTATGAAATTGAGCTCTAATGTGATTGTACGCGGGGCACTCTAAGAGGAAGTGATTTTCATCCTCAATGTTCATATTCTCACAAAGATGGCAGATGCTTTCCATCCATGGTGTTTTAGGAACTGTCCAACGACCTGTTTCACTATGGAGCTCATGAGAGTTCGTTCTAATCTTGGCTATATTAATTTTCTTCTTTGAGCTAGTTACAACAAAGAGATACTTTTGATCTTCTAGGGTCGGGTTGATGACCTCCTTATAATATCTTAATTTTCTTTTAGCTGCTAGATCTTTCTCACACCACATTTTTTCTTTGAAGTTAGAAGTAACAATTCTTTTAATGTTATTAATGTTTTGCAATGCAACATTCTCGTTGATGTCCCAATTGTTTAAAGAGGCCCTGGTGTCTTTATACCAACCTCGTTTAAGCCTTAGGTGGTTTTGGCTGGAATTTAAAGCTAGCTTAGGAAGTCTATGGTCTCATATGTTATTGAGCTTGTTCTTGTACAACAAAAGCCTAGTCATAGCTAGGTTCTCGATATGAGAAAGACCCACTTCTATAAGGAGAATAGGATAGGGTGTATTGCTTTTAAATTTAAGGTTATACGTTATAAAATGCTTATGGATTTGATCAATATTTCTCCAGGATTCTCTATAGATGCTGCAAGCCCAAACCTCACATCCATATAAGATAACAGGAGTGACTAAAGTTTCAAATAGGAACTTCTTTCTATCCCACATTACGAGGTTTTCCGTTTTACAATTATATTCAAGACCAAAATAAGATTTCCACCCCGTATTAATCCTTTTTTGAATGTTATAGTTCCAGTTGAGCTTGTGATGAATATCAATTCCTAGGTACTTGTAAGAAGACACTTCCTCCAAGTTACTATTGTCATACATAAAATTAGCGTAAGTGTCCTTCTTGGATTTGATAATCATAACTTTTTTTTTGTCAGTGTTAACAGACATACCCATGGTAGAGCAGAAATCCTTAAGAAGTCTAAGTTGCTTATCAATATTAGATGGGCATCTTGCGAGAAGAACAATATTGTCATCATAGAGAAGAAGGATGATGACTATCCCAGCTAAGATCGTGCCAGCACATCCTGCTTCCTCTAAACAACCTTCTAGCTTGTCGATGTAAATGCCAAATAGGGTAGGGGAGAGGGGGCAACCTTGTTTAACTCTGATATTACACTTAATATCTTTCAACCACCCCTCATTGCTCTTTAACTTGGCAATTACATTCTCGTATAACCTTATAGCGGCCACTCTTAGCTTGAAAGGAACATTTAGCTCTTCTAATCTATTCCATAGGTTTTTTCTAGGAACCATATCGAAAGCCTTTCTAAAGTCCACAAAGCAACAGAAGAGATTGGATTTATCATTGCGGCATTCCTCCACAATGATCCTAAGCGTAACGAGGTGGTCCGTTGTTGAGTGCTGCCTTCTAAAACTCGCTTGGCCTTTAGCCCGCTTACCTTCACTTTCAAGCCAAATGCTCAACTTCTTTTCCAAAATAATACCATATAACTTGGCTAAGAGAGGGCTGATCATAATTGTCTGATAATTAGAGGGGTTATTTGTATCCCCACTTTTAAAAATAGGGATAATGAGGCTCTGAGTCCAAGGTTTAGGGAACCCTTGCTTGACCGCTTGGTTGAAAAGCTTGTGGATGTGGGGGATGAGGACAAGACCTCCAATTTTTAAGATTTTTGCCTGGTAACCTTCAATGTCTTTAGCTTTCCCAGTTGCCAGGCGTTTAACCCCAAAATCAATGTCTTCTAATGAGAAAACTTATTTCGTTGTGAGCAGGGTTTCAAACTCCCTGGCATTTGGAGATTCATAAAGCTTTTTAAGATAGGAATTCCAGTCGTGTAAAGCAATTTTATTATTATCTTTAGTTTTCCTAGTTAGAATCTGCCTCCATAATTTCTTAGGAGCCACCTTAGAGAGGTGTAAGAGATTCTCTTGTCTTTTACAAATATATTGCCTTTTTTTCCTTTTAGTTAGGGCTTTGTAGATTTTTATCTTGTCAATTTTGAGAGATTCATCAACAACTTCCTTAATTGCTCTCCTCACACTTTTACAATCTTTGTCATACCATGGGTTGGTTTTGCTATTTATTTTATTACTTGAGACTTCAATTGAGAACTTGTTAATAGAATATGAGAGGGTTGTAGTAAAATTATGATAGAGGTCATCTATGTTGTCTATACTAGATAAAGGAAGCAAATTAGTTTTTAATTCATTTAGAAAGAGATCGTTTTTATTTCTATCAAAGATTAAGTTCTTTTGACTATAAGGATTATCTTCAATGGGATCTCTATGCATGACAAAATTGAGAGTTATGAGTAAAGGCCTATGATTAGAGTCGGGCTCGTGGTCGTCTAAGATGTCAAAATTTATTATTTTGTTGTATAAAGGGAGATCGGAAATAACACAGTCTACCACGCTGCTGCCAAGCCCATGGATGCAGGTCATCTGGCTAGAATTGGGCCACTTCTTTAGACCGTTGCAAATTATGAGATCCTGAGCACTACAGAGCTTGACTAGCTCCGACCCAAACAAATTATCCTCGAGGTCTTCAGAGCTCCTTTTGTACCGGCTAGCCAGAGTAAGGTCTTCGTCTAACCAAAGAGGATTGGGGTTGGAATGATTGCTTAGAAGAATAGCTTGGTTGCTTGAAGTTCGAGCATTAAAGTCACCCATTAAAAGGATATTACCTTCATTCCTTAGGTTAGAAATATCATTCTCTAAACCATTGTAAGGACTATTTTTATCTAGATTCTTTTTCTTATAGAAGTTAGAATTAATTGGGGGGGGTGGGAATAACAGATTGCTATGTAGGTATTTTTATCATTAATGTTAGTAATCTCAATCCAACTATATTGGTTGTAAGGGTCATTTTTATAAATCCTAGCATGGGGGGAGATGTTCTTCTTAATGTAGCAAGCTATGCCCCCAATAAGAAGATTTAAGAAAATAATGTTCCACACATTTTTATATATTTACACATTTTAAAATAAAAGTAATGAAGTTATTATTAAGGTGTGATAGATTATATAGATATTAGTAAATGTTAATTATCATCATTATTATTAACAATAAATAAAAAAACAAAATAAATTAATAGATACAACAAATCAATTGTAACAAATTATAGCATAAACATTTTAGGAATTTAATATTTTAATTATTTAAAATAATAAGAGAAAAATATGAAATATTTTTTTGAATTTTTTAAAAGAATCAAATTACATATCATTTATCAATATTAATATTACGTAAAGGCTAGAAACAACCTATGGAATAGATTAGAAGAGCTAAATGTTCCTTTCGAGCTAAGAGCGACCGCTATAAGGTTATATGAGAATGTAATTGCCAAGTTAAAGAGCAGTGAGGGGTGGTCGAAAGATATTAAGTGTAATATCGGAGTTAAACAAGGTTGCCCCCTCTCCCCTACCCTATTTGGCATTTACATCGACAAGCTAGAAGGTTTTTTAGAGGAAGCAGGACGTGTTGGCACGATCTTAGCTGGGATAGTCATCATCCTTCTTCTCTATGCTGACAATATTGTTCTTCTCGCTAGGTGCCCATCTGATCTTGATAAACAACTTAGACTTCTTAAGGATTTCTGCTCTACCATGGGTATGTCTGTTAATATTGACAAAACAAAAGTTATGATTATCAAATCCAAGAAGGACACTTACGCTAATTTTATGTATGAAAATAGTAACTTGGAGGAAGCGTCTTCTTACAAGTACCTAGGAATTGATATTCATTATAAGCTCAATTGGAACTATATCATTCATAAAAGGATTAATGGGGGGTGGAAAGCTTATTTTGGTCTTGAAAATAATTGTAAAATGGCAAACCTCATAATGTGGGATAGAAAGAAGTTCCTCTTTAAAAATTTAGTCACTCCTGTTATCTTATATGGATGTGAGGTCTGGGGTTGCAGCATCTCAAGAGAATCCTGGAGAAAGATTGAGCAAATCTAGAAGCGTTTTATAGCGTATAACCTTAAAATTAAAAGCAATACACCATATCCTATTCTCCTTATAGAAGTGGGTCTTTCCCCTATCGGGAACCTAGCTATGACTAGGCTTTTGTTGTACAAGCACAAGCTCAATAGCATAGGAGACCATAGACTTCCTAAGATAGCTTTAAATTCCAACCAAAACCACCTAAGGCTTAGACGAGGTTGGTATAAAGACACCAGGGCCTGGTTAAACCATTAGGAGATCAACGAGAATGTTGCTTTGCAAAACATTGACAACATTAAAAAAATTGTTACTTCTAACTTCAAAGAAAAAATGTGGCGTGAGAAAGATCTAGGAGCTAAAATAAAATTAAGATATTATAAGGAGGTCATAAACCCCACCCTAGAAGATTAAAAGTATCTCTATTTTTTAACTAGCTCAAAGAAGAAATTTAATATAGCCAAGATTAGAACAAACTCTCATGAGCTCCATAGTGAAACAGGTCGTTGGACAGTTCCTAAAACACCATGGATGGAAAGGATCTCCCATCTCTGTGAGAATATGAACATCGAGGATGAAAAACACTTCCTCTTAGAGTGCCGAATGTATAACCACATTAGAGCTCAATTTCATAATATTTGTTGCAATACTGACCTTCCTAGCCTTTTAAGATGTCAAAATTATAGTGAGGTCGGGAGACTTCTCTCCAAGCTTTTTGAGCATAGGAATAAAATCTTAAAATCAGACGAGATAACTCTTTTCTTTAGGTCCAATAAACCAAAGATTGGTCTTAGTGAAGGTTAACCACCATCATCATCATTAATAAAGTATTTGTTTTCATTTTTATAATAAAAATAATAATATTAAAATCTAAAAATTGAGCAAAATTTTACAATCACATTTAAATCATGATAATGACAAATTAAAAAAAGAAGAAAGATATAATCAAATTTAAATAATAACAAATTAAAAGAAAATGAAAATTTTAATTTTTTTATAATAAAAATAAAAGTATTAAATAAATATTTGATAACAATATCATTAATAAACTTTTTTTACAATATATTAATACAATGGATAATTTAACTTGCTAAAAATAATTATTTTCAATTAACCATGTGATTAATAAAATTTATATAATAAATAAAAAACAAAGATAAATAAATAAATATTCATTATCATTAGTAATAAATAAAAAAACAAAAATAAATTAATACATATGTACCTGTCATCAATTGTAATAATAAGTATTTTAAGAATATAATTTGTTGGTTCTTTAATGTAATAAGAGAAAAATATGAAATATTTTTTGAATTTTTAGAAAAATAAATTGTACATTTTATTTATTAATATTAATATTAAAAAATCATATTGTAATAAGGGCTACATAATAATTAATACTTGTAGCTTAGTTTAAATATAGTTTAATTAAACTAAAAAATAATAAAATATAAAGACAAAAATTTATCTATGTAAAACTTTGTTATTATTAATATAAAATCTTTCATTCATTAAAATAAATAAATAAACTAATAAAAAATTAATATTGTTAAATGTCATCACCAAAAATTAAAACTGCTTATATTAACAAAATTTTGCGGTGAATTTTCTGGATTAATACTTGGGTCTGCGGTGAAAATTTTGAGGTGAATTTTATCCATTAATACTTGGGTTTCTCGATTAATACTTGGGTCTCTTTTTCGATTTTCTATAAGTAAATTTTCGAACACAGGCACTTGGTCTGCTTTATCGATTCTGGTAAGTATTGGATACACACATTCCTTATCTTTTTCTAATACATATATGCTCATATATTCTCAAGTATGAATAATTCACCATAGTTACCAAATATTACCAAAGGTAGACCTAGCATAGTTACTCTAGAGAGCCTTTATGAGTATATTTAGTCTTTAGAGAAACAAAGAGAAGAAAGAGAAGTCAAGCTACAAACCTAGTTAGAAGCCATGTTGGAAAACAAATTCACATCTCTTGAAGACAAGATCCAAAAACAAATAGAAAATAAAATAGAACTATTGGAGAATAAAGTGGAGGCAATGGAAACTAGGTTGCAGGTCATAGAAAAACAAAACCAAGATACTAACCAAACATCCACAACGGGAGATGCTGATAATATAGAGAGTCTTAAAATGAAGGACATGATTAAAGAACTAAAAGAAAAAGTTAACAACAATCTCACCCTAAATAGTGGGGCAAGTAAATTAGATATCAAACCAATTAAAGATGAAATGAAAAAATTGATCGAATTAGACCATGAGCGTAATAAAAGGGCCTTGAACCTTATAATCTTGGGTTCGAAAGAGGAGGTAGACGAGGATACTTTAGCCATAGCCTAGACAGAATTATATAATAGATTACAAATGGAAACCACATGTCTCACAGAAGCAACAAGGTTAGGGAAATTAACTGAGAATAAAGGAAGGTTGATCCGAATAAAGGTGATCTCTTCTGACCATAAGTATGACATACTTGTAAAACCTCAAGTCTAAAAGGAACGAGAATATTTATAAACGAAAATCTCCTTCCAGAAGATTAAGCAGAAGTAAGAAAGGAGGTTCAAAAGGTAAAAGAAGCTAGGAAGGAAGAAAAATGGGCAATAATCAGAAATAGAAAAGCTGTTATTCGAGATAGAACCCAAAAAGATAGTAATAAATAGCAATTCAACATGCTCTGAATTCTTTCTTCGAACTGTCGGGGCTTTCCATGGAACAAAGGCCCCAAGCTAAGTTGGATCTCAAATGATGTTGATATTATATTGCTTGTTGGAAATTGGGAGCACGAAGAATCTAAGGTCCCTAACATAGATGGCTTTGCACTATGGTATACCTGGAACAAGCGATCCTCCAGTAGAGGCATTGGGGGCATAGCTTGCTACATTAAGAAGAACATCTCCCCCCATGCTAGGATTTATAAAAACAACCCTTACAACCAATATAGTTGGATTGAGATTACTGACATTAATGATAAAAAGACCTACATAGAAATCTGTGATTTTTCCCCCATTAATTCTAACTTCTATAAGAAAAAGAATCTAGATAAAAATAGTCCTTACAATGGTTTAGAGAATGATATTTGTATTTGAGATTGCAACAGGATAAGTGAGCAAGTGAAGTGTGAAAAGAGTGTCCTTACTGAGTGGGCTACTTATGACTATTTTGGTATAATCATTTTTAGACATGTCGATCATATTCTATGAGTTGCAGGATGTTATTTGTGGATGGTTGGTCAGTTGGAAAAATAGATGGACTTCTATTTTTAGACATATTGGGCAGAGTCTATTTTTAGACTGCCAGTCTAAAAATAGATATGTCGAATATTATTAGCTCTTAATAATATTTGGACTCTAAACATTATCTTATTCTCTTGGAGCACTTCGGTTAAGTGCACAGATGTGGCACAGCAGCTGACAGAAGGAATTACGCTATTCCTGAGGGTTTACTGGAGCTATTGCATGGAGGACTTCAGTTAGAACTCATGTGACAGAGTTTGGTGGAGTTGATTGAGGAGTTAATGGAGTTGTGTTAGTTTAACTAATCTAAACATAGTTGAGCTATTTGTATCAAAGTGATTGATACTAATTGAAAGTGAATTTGTGAATTCATTATCAGTTATTGATTATACTAAATTTAACTCATTAATCAACTAAAGAATACATCGAGTTAACTACGATTGCATGGAGCAGTTCAGTGGAGACAGTGAAGAGAGTAGGTGAAAAAGAAGCGAGTGTGACTATCGATTACATGACTATAGTGTTGCATGATTTGCAACACACGGTGGATTGAGATGCCAATGAGGATTTACGTGAGCAAGGCTGGACCAATTTGAGTTCATTCAGAGCCATTCTTCAGTAGTGATTGCGCAGTAGAGGCAGGCTAGCAGGTGGCAGAGATTGGAGCATGAGATTTGCTAGATCGGACCTGATTAGTGTGTAGCAATTGGAGATTGTACTGAGAGCTTGTGAGGAGCTTTGTATGATGATTGTTACATGATATTTATGACATATAATATACAAATAGTTGGGGGTTTTCAGCTTTAAGCTTTCCCATAAATTACTGTGTTCATATGTGTGAATTTTGATGGTTTTAATGTGTGCATGCAATTGATTTTATTTCCGCAATTAATGATCAATGGTAGAAGAGATTCTGTATTGTGCATGAAGTCAAATAGTGTGTGATCGGGAGAATCTCGGATGTATAACATATCAGTTATATAATTTCTACATGGTATCAAAGAAATATAGATCATTGACAATTGCAAAAGCATTAAAGCGATTGAGTTTGTGCTTGATGGAATTAGATTTAGACGGTGTTTTCTTATGATGTCGAAGTTGAGATGTCTTTCAGCAGGATTCGATTGGAGGTATACCCTTGAGGCAACTCGAATATATTACACATGGAAGGACATGATTGGAGGCGTCTTTGGAGGACAATGGGTTAATGGGTTGAAGGGTTCATATGTGAAGGTACAAAACTTGCTTCTAAGCGATGGTGGGCCCTTTAGCGCATGGCAAAGAAAATGAAAAGTGTGAAGTTGTGGAAGGTGTGAAGGATCACATAGTGTCGACCTTCATGGTAAAGCTTCTCCATTCTTGATGTGGAAAGTTTTGAGATTTATTTCAAAGCAAGAGCGACCAGAGGAAGTTGGTGTTCAACGATAAACTTAGGAACATAAAAATGGAGAAAGGCGATAGTATGCCCAAGTACCTCACGAAGTTCATCCAATGTAGGGATGAGCTGGGAAGTTTAGGGGTTACTATTGATGACGAGGACTTGGTGAGCTTGGCTCTCCTTGGGCTTTCAAAGAGTTGGCATTCCTATCAGGACTCTGTCAATGGTCGGGAGAAATTGTCAGGATGGGAGCGACTTTGGTCAGATCTTGTGCAAGAGGAGATAAGGCGAAGTACCAAGGAAGGATCTTCATCAAAGAACTCAGATGAAGAAAATTATGCTTTGGCTACCAAAGCAAGGAAGGGGAAGAAACGAAGAATGCTTCTCAATCCGGTGCGAAGGCAAGCCGGGACATGTCCAAGGTGAAGTGCTTTCACTGTCACCAACACGGACATTACACCACTAGTTGTCCATAGAAGAAGAAAAATAAGCAAGCTGCTGGATCTGCAGCTGGAGAGGCCTTAGCCTTGCAGTTTGAGTTGGATTTTTCACTGATCGCATGCTTGGTCTCAAGTGTGATGGGTTCAATGTGGTTTCTTGACAATGGTGCATCTTTTCACATGACAGGAGATCGAGATTTGTTTACTGATCTGGATGAGAAAGATCTTGGAGTGCACATCGAGATGGGCGATGATGGTAGATACAGTGCGACCAGTATCGGTACCATTTCTTTTGAGAGGGAGTCTGGTAAACCCTTCGTATTGAAGGAAGTGATGCATGTTCCAGGATTGAAGAAGAATCTTATCTCTGTGGCGATGTTAGAAGACAAGGGATATGATGTTGTCTTTAGCGAGGGAAAGGCTTTCTTGCACAGTAAGGCAACTGGTGAGACCCGGAGGATAGGGGTTCGAGTTAAGAACCTTTATCAATTGCAGGTAGATGGCTGCGCAGCAATGGCAGGCAAGGCAGAAGGAGTGGTGAGCCGGGATGAGGGTGAGCTATGGCACAGGAGATTGGGCCATCTTCACCATGGTGCTTTGAAAATTTTGCAGCAGATTTCTACTGGGCTTCCCAAAGGTACACTTGCGCAGTCAAATCAGTGCAAGGGATGTACTTTGGGAAAATTTGTGAAAGCCACCTTTCACAAGAAGGATAGTCGTGCCACGAAGATCCTTGAGAGAATTCACACAGACGTGTGTGGACCTTTCTCAGTAGCTTCAGCAGTAAAGCACGGGTATTATGTGATCTTTGTTGATGGCTTTTCTCCGAAGTGTTGGATCTTCTTCATGCAGAAGAAGAGCGAGACATTCTCAAAGTTCTGTGAGTTCAAGGCACTGGTTGAGAAAGAGTCGGGGAAGTAGGTGAAGGCTCTTAGGAGTGATAATGGTGGTGAATTCATCTCTGGAAAATTCAAATACTTTTGCAGCGCAGAAGGAATTCGAAGAGAGCTCACAGTGCCTCATAACCCACAGCAGAATGAGGTCGCGAAGCGAAAGAACAGAACGATCGTGGGTGCTGACTGTTGAATGTTATGATCGAGCCGCTTCTCATACACTTGTGGGTGGGCATGCCAATACGTGGTTTTATGTGCAGAATCGTTGTCCTCACAGGATACTTGGCATGAATACACCCGAGGAGGCATTTTCTGGTAAGAGGCCTGCTATTTCCCATTTGAGAATTTTTGGTTCACTTGTTTACATTAATGTGATGAAGGATGCCAGGAAGAAGCTGGAGCTGACTGCAGAGGTTGGGATATTTGTGGGGTACACTGATACACCCCACAACTATCGTGTGTATTTTCCAGACAGTCGCAAGACTGTTGTGCGACGGGATATCAAATTTCATGAGGAGAAAGGCATGAAGTGTTCGCTTGAGAGGGAGCCACACTTGCATGCAGATGAGGAGCTATTAGTTCCTAAGGATGAGCCTCAGGATGTGGATCAGCCACAAGAGGAGGTTCATGGAGTGGAAGAGACCACTCATGCAGCGCCAACCATCAGAGGGCAGAAGCGCACTACAGAAGCTGAGCGACTGATTCAGGATGCAGAGAAGATTGTAGGAGCACCTACATCACAGCGTAGACAGAGATAGTCACTGGTGACCCTCAGTTGATACATGCTCGATGGGCAGAGTATCGTGACAGAGCCATCCTCTTTTGAGGAAGCTGTGGAGGACCCCGCATGGGTAGATGCCATGGTGGAAGAGTATGATTCGATTGTCAGAAACAGTGCATGGGAGATTGTCCCAAGGCCGGTTTAGTGGTAGGTTAGAGATGGATCTACAAAGTGAAGAAAGTAGCTAACGGGAGTGTGGAGAAGTACAAGGCAAGATTTGTTGCCCGAGGCTTCTCACAGATTGAGGGGATCGATTATGAGGAAACCTTTGCACCTGTCGCAAGGTATTCTTCCATACGGATGATTCTTGCTCTCTCAGCGCAGATGGGGTGGCACATTCATCAGATGGATGTGAAGACTGCGTTCCTCAATGGAGTGATTGAGGAGGAGGTGTACATAGAGCAGCTCGAAGGTTTCGAGATCTTCAGCAGCGAGTCGCATGTGTGCAGGCTCAAGAGAGCACTGTATGGGTTGAAACAAGCACCTCGTGCTTGGTACACATGGATAGACAGTTATTTCACCGGACTTGGATTCTCCAAGAGTGAGGCGGATCCTAACCTATACCAGATTGTGGTGGAGGGTAAGTTTCTGATCATTGTACTTTATTTAGATGATTTGATTTTGACAGGTGATGAGCTGTTGATACTCTCATGCAAGGAGGATCTTGCAAAAGAGTTTGAGATGAAGGACTTGGGCCTCCTTCATTATTTCCTGGGATTGGAAATTTGGCAGCGTAGTGATGGATTGTTTGTTTCTCAAGGTAAGTATGCCCGAGAGATGTTGGAGAAGTTCAACATACCTTGGCACATGGCCCTATCGACACTCCTCTTCCTGGTGGTTAGAGGAAAGAGGATGCTACATCGGCAGAGGTAGTGGATGCCACTGTTTATCGACAGTTGGTGGGGTCGCTTATGTATCTAGTCAATACACGACCCGACATATGCTATGCTGTTAACCGGCTTTCACAAGCTATGGTTAAGCCTACCAAGCTCGTTTGGAAGGCAGGCAAGCATGTATTGAGATATGTCAGAGGCACATCGAGATATGGATTATTGTACAGACAGTCGGATGAGGTGAAGATATGTGGCTTCACGAATGCAGATTGGGCAAGGAGCCCAACGGACAGAAAGAGCACATCTGAAGGGATTTTCAGTATCGGGTCGACAACAGTTTCTTGGTACAGCATGAAGCAGAGATCCGTGGCACTCAGTTCAGCAGAGGCCGAGTATATGGCAGCGAGTTTGGCTGCATGCGAGGCTATATGGATGAGGAAGACCTTGGTCGGGTTGTTCGGTTCACACTTAGAGCCTACTGTGATTTATTGTGATAATCAGAGTTGCATCAAACTCTCGGTTAATCCAGTATTTCATGATAGATCTAAACACATTAACATCCGGTATCATCATATCAGAGATTGTGTGCAGCGGAAGATCATGTTACTTTCATACATTCCCACGGAGGATCAAGATGCTGATATCTTGACGAAGGCGCTCACCAGGAGAAAATTCGAATACCACAGAGGCAGGATAGGGGTGGAAAATAATCCTTATCTTGTTGAGAGGGAGTGTTGATATTGCAACAAGATGATGAGCTTAGTGAAAAGAGTCGCCTTCACTAAGTGGGCCCGCAGGCTATTTTTGGCGCAAAGTCTATTTTTAGACTATGTTTATTTTTAGACATATGGATCATGTTCTATGAGTTGCAGGATGCTATTTGTGGATGGTTGGTCAAGTCGGAAAAAATAGATGGACTTCTATTTTTTAGACATATTGGGCGGAATCTATTTTTAGATTGCCAGTCTAAAAATAGATATGTCGAATATTATTAGCTCTTAATAATATTTGGACTCTAAACATTATCTTATTCTCTTGGAGCACTTCAGTTAAGTGCACAGATGTGGCACAGGAGCTAACAGAAGGAATTACACTATTCTTGAGGGTTAAGTGGAGCTATTGCATGGAGACTTCAGTTAGAACTCATGTGACAGAGTTTGGTGGAGTTATTGAGGTAGTTGGTGGAGTTGTGTTTAGTTTAACTTAGTTAAACATAGTTGAGCTAGTTGTATCTAGTCTAACTGATTGATACACTAGTGAGAGTGGTGTGAATTAATTATTAATTAATTCACTAATTATTAACTTATTAATCAACTAAAGAATACATCAGTTAACTACAGTGCATGGACAGTTTCAGTGGAGACCAGTGAAGAGGTAGGTGAAAGAGCAGTGTGACTATCAGTTGTGACTATAGTGTTGCATGATTTGCAACACACAGTGGTTGGAGATGCCAATGAGGATTGCATGAGCAAGGCTGGACCAATTCGAGTTCATTCAGAGCCATTCTTCAGCAGTGATTGCGTAGTAGAAGAAGGCTAGCAGGTGGCAGATATTGGAGCATGATATTTGCTAGATGGGACCTGATTAGTGTGTAGCAATTGGAGATTGTACTGAGAGCTTGTGAGGAGCTTTGTATGATGATTGTTACATGATCTATATGACATATAATACACAGATAGTTGGGGGTTTTCAGTTTTAAGCTTTCCCATAAATTACTGTGTTAATATGTGTGATTTTTTATGGTTTTAATGTGTGCATGCAATTGATTTTATTTCTGCAATTAATGATCAATGGTAGAAGATATTTTGTATTGTGCATGAAGTCAAATAGTGTGTGATTAGGAGAATCTCGGATGTATAACATATCAGTTATATAATTTCTCTGTTTATAGCCTAAGGAATGAAGGTAATATCCTTTTAATGGGTGACTTTAATGCTCGAACTTCAAGCAACCAAGCTATTCTTCTAAGCAATCATTCCAACCCCAATCCTCTTTGGTTAGACGAAGACCTTACTCTGGCTAGTCGGTACAAAAGGAGCTCTGAAGACCTCGGGGATAATTTGTTTGGGTCGGAGCTAGTCAAGCTTTGTAGTGCTCAGGATCTCATAATTTGCAACGGTCTAAAGAAGTGGCCCAATTCTAGCAAGATGACCTGCATCCATGGGCTTGGCAGGAGCGTGGTAGACTATGTTATTTCTGATCTCCCTTTATACAACGAAATAATAAATTTTGACATCTTAGACGACCACGAGCCTAACTCTGATCATAGGCCTTTACTCATAACTCTCAATTTTGTCATGCATAGAGATCCCATAGAAGATAATCCTTATAGTCAAAATAACTTAATCTTTGATAGAAATAAAAATGATCTCTTTCTAAATGAATTAAAAACTAATTTGCTTCCTTTATCTAGTATAGACAACATAGATGACCTCTATCATAATTTTACTACAACCCTCTCATATTCTATTAACAAGTTCTCAATTGAAGTCTCAAGTAATAAAATAAATAGAAAAACCAACCCATGGTATGACAAAGATTGTAAAAGTGCGAGGAGAGCAATTAAGGAAGTTGTTGATGAATCTCTCAAAATTAACAAGATAAAAATCTACAAAGCCCTAACTAAAAGGAAAAAAGGCAATATATTCGTAAAAGACAAGAGAATCTCTTACACCTCTCTAAGGTGGCTCCTAAGAAATTCTGGAGGCAGATTCTAACTAGGAAAACTAAATATAATAATAAAATTTCTTTACACGACTGGAATTCCTATCTTAAAAAGCTTTATGAATCTCCAAATGCCAGGGATTTTGAAACCCTGCTCACAACGAAAGAATTTTTCTTGTTAGAAGACATTTATTTTGGGGTAAAATGCCTGGAAAATGGGAAAGCTAAAGACATTGAACGTTACCAGGCAGAAATCTTAAAAATTGGAGGTCTTGTCCTCATCCTCCACATCCACAAGCTTTTCAACCAAGCGGTCAAGCAAGGGTTCCCTAAACCTTGGACTCAGAGCCTCATTATCCCTATTTTTAAAAGTGGGGATACAAATAACCCCTCTAATTATCGAACAATTATGATCAGCCCTCTCTTAGCCAAGTTATATGGTATTATTTTGGAAAAGAAGTTGAGCATTTGGCTTGAAAGTGAAGATAAGTGGGCTAAAGGCCAAGTGGGTTTTAGAAGGCAGCACTCAACAATGGACCACCTCGTTATGCTTAGGATCATTGTGGAAGAATGCCGCAATGATAAATCCAATCTCTTATGTTGCTTTGTGGACTTTAGAAAGGCTTTCGATACGGTTCCTAGAAATAACCTATGGAATAGATTAGAAGAGCTAAATGTTCCTTTCGAGCTAAGAGCGGCTGCTATAAGGTTATACGAGAATGTAATTGCCAAGTTAAAGAGCAATGAGTGGTGGTCGAAAGATATTAAGTGTAATATCGGAGTTAAACAGGGTTGCCCCCTCTCCCCTACCCTATTTTGCATTTACATCGACAAGCTAGAAGGTTGTTTAGAGGAAGCAGGATGTGTTGGCACGATCTTAGCTGGGATAGTCATCATCCTTCTTCTCTATGCTGACGATATTGTTCTTCTCGCAAGGTGCCCATATGATCTTGACAAGCAACTTAGACTTCTTAAGGATTTCTTCTCTACCATGGGTATGTCTATTAACACTGACAAAACAAAAGTTATGATTATCAAATCCAAGAAGGACACTTACGCTAATTTTATGTATGACAATAGTAACTTGGAGGAAGTGTCTTCTTACAAGTACCTAGGAATTGATATTCATCACAAGCTCAACTGGAACTATAGCATTGAGAAAAGGATTAATGGGGGGTGGAAAGCTTATTTTGGTCTTGAAAATAATTGTAAAATGGAAAACCTCGTAATGTGGGATAGAAAGAAGTTCCTCTTTGAAACTTTAGTCACTCCTGTTATCTTATATGGATGTGAGATTTGGGGTTGCAACATCTCTAGAGAATCCCGGAGGAAAAATTGAAGCCAAATCCCGAGGAAGCATTTTATAGCATTATAGCCTTATTCTCAAAAGCAATGCACCTATCCTATTCTCTTATAGAAGTGGGTCTTTCCCCCATCAAGAGCTAGCTAGCATTAAAGCCTGTATACAAACACAGCTAAATAACATAGAGACCATGAACTTCCTATAGCTGGCACTAATTCATTAAACCACTAAAAACTAGCGAGGTTGGTTAGACACAGAACCTGGTTAAACCATTGGGAGATCGACGAGAATGTCGCATTGCAAAACATTAGTAACATTAAAAAAATTGGTACTTCTAAGTTCAAAGAAAAAATGTGGTGTGAGAAAGATCTAGCAGCTAAAAGAAAATTAAGATATTATAAGGAGGTCATCAACCCCACCCTAGAAGATCAAAAGTATCTATCTGTTTTAACTAGCTCAAAGAAGAAAATTAATATAGCCAAGATTAGAACGAACTCTCATGAGCTCCATAGTGAAACAGGTCGTTGGATAGTTCCTAAAACACCATGGATGGAAAGGATCTGCCATCTCTGTGAGAATATGAACATCGAGGATGAAAATCACTTCCTCTTAGAGTGCCCCGTGTACAACCACATTAGAGCTCAATTTCATAATTTTTATTGCAATACTGACCTTCCTAGCCTTTTAAGATGTCAAAATTATAGTGAGTTGGGGAGGCTTCTCTCCAAGCTTTTTGAACATAGGAATAAAATCTTAAATCAAATTAAATAACTCTTTTCTTTAGGTCCGATAGACCAAAGATTGGTCTCAGTGGACGTTAACCATCATCATCATCATCATATTTATATATATACATACTTATTATAATATTAAAAACCTATTTTAACAAATTCAATTATATGTATAATTGAATTTATTATTATATGTTTTTAATATGATAATAAGTCTTTTTAAATTGATTAAAAAAAAAAAGGAAGTCATGAAGATAGAAATATAAGAAAAATGAAAAAAAAATTGACAAAATGAAATAAATTAAAAACAAAAAATTAGTAATTAATAGAAATAGAAATTACTAAACAACCAATAATAACATCTCAACCAATCATATTATAAATAAATATATTTAAATAATAATAATAAATAACAAAAAAATTTCTCAATATTAAACTTCTCATAAACTACATAAATTTTTGGTCAAAAGTAAAACAAAAAATTAGTAACTAATAGAAATAAAAGTTACTAAAAAACCTATAATAAGACCTCGACCAATCATATTACAAATAAATATATTTAAATAATATAATACACAACAAAAAAATATTCTCAGTGTTAAACTTTAAATAAATAACATAAGTTCTTGGTCATGGTAAAATAATACAAAGTTAAAACAAAATTAAACGATAAACATCATAAATTTTTAGTCAAAAGTAAACTAATACAAAGTCAAAAGAAAATTGAATGTGTTTATAATAAAATATTTATTTTCATTTTTACCATAAAAATAATAATATTATAATTTTAAATTTGAACAAAATTCTTACACTCATATTTAAAACATGATAATGACAGACTAAAAAAAATATAATAAAATTTAAATAATCACTAATAAAAACAGATAGAAAATCTTAAAACATTTAATATTTTCTAAAAATGACAATATTAAATAAATTTTTGATAACAATATCATTAATTCAACTTACCAAAAATAATTATTTTTAATGATTAATAAAATTTATATAATTCCTATTTCATTTATAGACGTCATATTTTATTATAAATATCATTTATACACCATCAAAGTCACTTAAAATTTACATTCACCTTTTTATATATCCACGTGAGAAGTTTTAAAGCTTTACTTTAATATTAATACATTATTAGAGCCAGAACTTACACTTATCCCACGCTGATTGCAAGAGTTTTAAGCATTCATCTTAATAAAAGCATATTCTTAAAACTTTTACATGTTAGTTAAAACAAAATGTTCAATATATATAAAACGTTGATGGGGGATTTTTTTTAATAGGTTCACAATTAATATATTTTTTTAATTGTTATATTTGGTAAGTTTTTATTTAGTTTTTAAGTTAATTTTTTTTATTAATTTAAATGAGATTTACATCATGAAGAGTAGATTGGAAAAAGTGTGGTCTTTTCGCCTCATTCCTATTATATCCGTTAAAGGTAATAACAAAACTACATTATTAAAAGATAAGGCAAGCTAGAAAACCACATCTAGATAGCTCACTTTGACCAAAATATTTGTAAATATTCGTAGAATATGAATGCAAGTGACAATCATCTCGGGTTCTAGGGAAAATTGGAGCGGGGTTTTTCGGACTGGTACTTAGTGATGAGGGAGGACTAAAATCAAATACACATGTTTTTCCATGTGTGTCAATCGACCTTCTAAATGCTCCAACTTTTCATAGATTATCCTTTGTCTGTGTTGTAGAGTGAGAAACTAATCGTTCATATGCCATTGGTTTCGTTGCAGGTCGTTCATGAAGCCAATGACCATGTTTCTGTCATCTTGACGATCACATCCAAATCGATCTAGGAGTAAAGTAATGTGTTGGAGATTGTAGTTGGATGAATCAAAGGGAGGTCACAGTTCAATTCTGCTAGGGGATTGTGCTGGATTCGAGTCCATCTTTTACCCCAAATCTCGATTGTCCAGACAGTGTTTCGCCCTCTGGCCATGTGGCTCGACGCCTCAGTGAACCTTGCCAAGTTGTCGTTGCATGGAAACTGTGATGATGATCTTGTGCCAACTTTCAGAAACCAAATATGCCCACCTGCTCACCCCTGGGCTATTAACCGCTTTAAACTGTAATTTCCAACCCCTCTAAAGCACCCCAGATATAGTGACCTTCTCAAACCTTCCTGCAACACTGTTACAATTTGGGCAAAGACGAACAACGACACCACCCTACAAGTGTAAACGCCACCCAATGACCCACGCCCCCAGCCTATCCCTGGGTTCCTCCCCCCACACCAACTCCAAATTTTGCCACCCCTTCAACCCATTGAAACAATGGATTTTCCTTCCTCTAGAAGCTAGGGCATGTTGATTATAGTGGCATGTTCAAGTAGCGTGCCCTAAGAGCCACCCCTATCTACCCTAGAGTCTTCCAAAAATTAATTATGAGTGAAAGTAAATACTGCCCCTAGAAATATGCATTGGACCTCCATAAATTAAGAAGAGAAGGGCATAACCTTCCAAGACCTCTAACTCCATGTAGGTGCCCTTAGAAGAAAAGGAGTAAGGTGTTAAGTCGTAGACAATCCTAAGAGGTCACCCAACAAGCCTTAGCCCCTTCTCTAGTGTCGAGAGAACCAATAAGTAAGATGTTTTCTCCCCTACCTACGGCCCCCATATTCTATCACCGACTCAACTATTAATCCTAAGGACAAACCGACATAACCTACAAAAATGAAATTGAACCAACAATTAAGGCAAAAGCATGCCAACCACGAGGATAGGCTCGTAAATTTACCACGGGGTTGAAGACAAGTATGCATCCCAAATTCTCTTCCCCTTCGCCCGATCCCCACCTCCACCACCTTAACAAAACCACGAAGACGCACAAAGATGGACTAGGGAGAGCACCTCTTTCCCCTGGGTCCCACATTCGCTTGAATGAAACGAGCGATGAGAATTTATCATCGCCACCTCAACAAAACCATGAAGAGCACAAAGATGGACTAGGGAGAGCACCTCTTGCTCGGTCCCAAATTCGCTTGAATTAAACGAGCGAGGAGAATTTAACATCGACTTAAGCCTTCTTGAATTCCCTCCGAGTCCTCTCGCAACTTGAAATAGGGCTTGACACGACAAATGCCACCCTACACAATTAACTTTCCAATCGCTCCCACCACCTTAGTGCCCATATTCAAACATAGACAACATTGCAAAGATAAGCCATGCTCGCCATTCATCTTCCTACCCTTATATGGAAGCATCTTCAGATAATGCATGATACAGAGCGTGTTCAATACACATTGCTAACCAATATGCGAGGGGAGGATGGTGGGTCCCTCATGTCCGCTTAGTACTATTGTTATTCACTCCATTAGGGATTTTATTTTAAAAAACTCATAAATAGAAAAAGGTATATAATAGTTAAAAATATTAATTTAATCTTTGTTGATTTCTAAGACTTCGCCATATTATAATATTATATAAAAAAAAATTGATTATTTTATATATAAAATAATTTGTTGTAAAAAATTAATTTTCCACTCCTACTATATATATAAATATAAATATATTTAAATAATAATAATAAATAACTAAAAAAAACTCTCAATATTAAAACTTTGGATAAATAACATAAATTTTTGATCAATGGTAAATTAATACAAAATCAAAGCAAAATTAAATGATAAACAACATATATTTTTGGTCAAAGTAAACTAATACAAACCAAAACAAAATTAAATACGTTTATAATAAAATATTTATTTTCATTTTTATCATAAAAATAATAATATTAAAATTTAAAATTCGAACAAAATTCTTACAATCATATTTAAAACATGATAATGCCAAATTAAAAGAATATAATAAAATTTAAATAGTCACTAATAAAAAGGATCGAAAATCTTAAAGCATTTAATATTTTCAAAAATAACAATATTAAATAAATTTTTGATAACAATATCATTAATTTAACTTACCAAACCCAATTAATTTCAATGATTAGTAAAATTTATATAATTTTTTTCATTTATAGACATTTCATAATGCAATATTTTATTATAAATATTAGTGTGATTTTTTTGAGTTTTTGTGACGGAAATTTTTTTGAAGTGAAATCTCAATTTATGTTATTTATATATGGATTCAGCACTTAAAAAACTTTTAGACACTTCGATTGTATAAGGTTACCTATCCAACTTCTATTTTCAATGAACTCCTACCAAATTTTAGAAAAATTAGCCCAAAAAATCCAAAAAACAGCACTAAAGATAACTTGCTTAAAATTTACATTCACCTTTCCATATATCCACGTGAGAAGTTTTAAAGCTTTGCTTTAATATTAATACATTATTAGAACTAGAACTTACACCTATCCACGTTCATCGCAAGAGTTTTAAACATTCACCTTAATATTAACATATTCTAAAAACTTTTACATGTTAGTTAAAACAAAATGTTCAATATATATCAAACGTTGATGGGATTTTTTTAATAGGTTTACAAATAATATATTATTTTTTTAATTGTTATATTTGGTAAGTTTAAAAAATATTCATCTTAATATTAACATATTCTTAAAACTTTTACATGTTAGTTAAAACAAAATGTTTAAAATATATCAAATGTTGATGGGAATTTTTTTAATAGGTTCACCATTAATATATTCTTTTTTTTAATGGTTATATTTGGTAATTTTTTATTTATTTTTAAGTTAATTTTTTTATTAATTTAAATTAGATCGTCACTCTTATTATATTTGTGAATGAAATAACAAAACTACATAATCAAAGAATAAGGCAAGTTAGAAAACCACATATAGGTAGCTTACTTCATGATCAAAATATTCGTAGAATATGAATGCAAGTGACAATCATCTCGGGTTCTAGGGAAAATTGGAGCGGGGTTTTTCGGACTGGTACTTAGTGATGAGGGAGGACTAAAATCAAATACACATGTTTTTCCATGTGTGTCAATCGACCTTCTAAATGCTCCAACTTTTCATAGATTATCCTTTGTCTGTGTTGTAGAGTGAGAAACTAATCGTTCATATGCCATTGGTTTCGTTGCAGGTCGTTCATGAAGCCAATGACCATGTTTCTGTCATCTTGACGATCACATCCAAATCGATCTAGGAGTAAAGTAATGTGTTGGAGATTGTAGTTGGATGAATCAAAGGGAGGTCACAGTTCAATTCTGCTAGGGGATTGTGCTGGATTCGAGTCCATCTTTTACCCCAAATCTCGATTGTCCAGACAGTGTTTCGCCCTCTGGCCATGTGGCTCGACGCCTCAGTGAACCTTGCCAAGTTGTCGTTGCATGGAAACTGTGATGATGATCTTGTGCCAACTTTCAGAAACCAAATATGCCCACCTGCTCACCCCTGGGCTATTAACCGCTTTAAACTGTAATTTCCAACCCCTCTAAAGCACCCCAGATATAGTGACCTTCTCAAACCTTCCTGCAACACTGTTACAATTTGGGCACTACGAAAAACGACACTACCCTACAAGCTGTAAACACCACCCAATGACCCACGACCCCCAACCTATCCCTTGGGTTCCTCCCCCCCACACCAACTCCAAATTTTGCCACCCCTTCAACCCATTGAAACAATGGATTTTCCTTCCTCTAGAAGCTAGGGTACAGTGATTATAGTGGCATGTTCAAGTAGCGTGCCCTAAGAGCCACCCCTATCTACCCTAGAGTCTTCCAAAAATTAATTATGAGTGAAAGTAAATACTGGCCCCTAGAAATATGCATTGGACCTCCATAAATTAAGAAGAGAAGGGCATAACCTTCCAAGACCTCTAACTCCATGTAGGTGCCCTTAGAAGAAAAGAAGTAAGGTGTTAAGTCAGAGACAATCCTAGGAGGTCAGCCAATAACCCTTAGCCCCTTCTCTAATGTCGAGAGAACCAATAAGCAAGATGTTTTCTCCCCCTACCTATCAGTCCCCCCAATATTCTATCACCAGACTCAACTATTAATCCTAAGGACAAACCGACATAACCTACAAAAATGAAATTGAACCAACAATTAAGGCAAAAGCATGCCAACCACGAGGATAGGCTCAGTAAATTTACCACAGGGTTGAAGACAAGTATGCATCCCAAATTCTCTTCCCCTTCGCCCGATCCCCACCTCCACCACCTTAACAAAACCACAAAGACGCACAAAGATGGACTAGGGAGAGCACCTCTTGCCTGGGTCCCACATTCGCTTGAATGAAACGAGCGATGAGAATTTATCATCGCCACCTCAACAAAACCATGAAGACGCATAAAGATGGACTAGCGAGAGCACCTCTTGCCTGGGTCCCAAATTCGCTTGAATTAAACGAGCGAGGAGAATTTAACATCGGACTTAAGCCTTCTTGAATTCCCTCTGAGTCCTCTGCAACTTGTGAAATAGGGCTTGACACAGACAAAATGCCACCCTACACAATTAACCTTCCAACTGCTCCCACCACCTTAGTGCCCATATTCAAACATAGCCAACATTGCAGTATAAACCATGTTCTGCCATTCATCTTCCTACCCTTATATGGAAGCATCTTCGTATGCATGATACAGAGCGCGTGTTCGATACACATTGCTAACCAATATGCAAAGTGGGTGAGGATGGTGGGTCCCTTATGTCTGTTTAGTACTATTGTTATTCACTCCATTAGGGATTTTATTTTAAAAAACTCATAAATAGAAAAAGGTATATAATAGTTAAAAATATTAATTTAATCGTTGTTGATTTCTAAGACTTCATCATATTATAATATTATATAAAAAAATTTGATTATTTTATATATAAAATAATTTGTTGTAAAAAAATAATTTTCCACTCCTACTATATATATAAATATAAATATATTTAAATAATAATAATAAATAACGAAAAAAACTCTCGATATTAAACTTTGAATAAATAACATAAATTTTTGATCAATAGTAAATTAATACCAAATCAAAGCAAAATTAAATGATAAACAACATATATATTTGATCAAAGTAAACTAATACAAAGCCAAAACAAAATTAAATACATTTATAATAAAATATTTATTTTCATTTTTATCATAAAACTAATAATATTAAAATTTAAAATTTGAACAAAATTCTTACAATCATATTTAAAACATGATAATGCCAAATTAAAAAGAATATAATAAAATTTAAATAGTCACTAATAAAAAGGGATCGAAAATCTTAAAGCATTTAATATTTTCTAAAAATAACAATATTAAATAAATTTTTGATAACAATATCATTAATTTAACTTACCAAAAAATTTATATAATTCTTTTTTCATTTATAGACATTTTATAATGTAATATTTTATTATAAATATTAGTGTGATTTTTTTGAGTTTTTGGTGACGGAATCCTGTAAATTTTTTTGAGATGAAATCTTGATTTATGTTATTTATATATGGATTCAACACTTTAAAAAACTTTTAGACACTTTGATTGTATAAGGTTACCTATCCAACTTCTATTTTCAACGAACTCCTACCAAATTTTAGAAAAATTAGCCAGAAAAAATCCACAAAAAACCTTAAAAAAAAAATAGCACTAAGGATAACTTGCTTAAAATTTACGTTCACCTTTCCATATATCCACGTGAGAAGTTTTAAAGCTTTACTTTAATAATACATTATTAGAACTAGAACTTACACCTATCCACGTTCATTGCAAGAGTTTTAAACATTCACCTTAATATTAACATATTCTTAAAACTTTTACATGTTAGTTAAAACAAAATGTTCAATATATATCAAACGTTGATGGGATTTTTTTTTAATAGGTTTACAAATAATATATTATTTTTTAAATTGTTATATTTGGTAAGTTTAAAAAATATTCATCTTAATATTAACATATTCTTAAAACTTTTACATGTTAGTTAAAACAAAATGTTTAAAATATATCAAATGTTGATGGGAATTTTTTTTTAATAGGTTCACCATTAATATATTATTTTTTTAATGGTTATATTTGGTAAGTTTTTATTTATTTTTTAAGTTAAATTTTTTATTAATTTAAATTAGATGTACATTATGGATAGTAGATTAGAAAAAAGTCTTGTCTTCTCGTTTCACTCTTATTATATTTGTGAATGGAAATAACAAAACTACATAATCAAAGAATAAGGCAAGTTAGAAAACCACATATAGGTAGCCCACTGTGACCAAAATATCCCTAGGATATGAATGTAAGTGACAATCATTTTGGGTCCTAGGAAAAACTAGAGCGAGGTTTTTCGGACCGGTACTTGGTGACGAGGGAGGACTGAAATCAAATACACATGTTTTTCCATGTGTGTCAATCGACCTTCTAAATTCTCCTACTTTTCATAGATTATCCTTTGTTTGTGTTGTAGAGTGGGAACTAATTGTTCATATGCCATTGGTTTCGTTGCAAGTCGTTCATGAAGCCAATGACCATGTTTCTGTCATCATGACGATCACGTCCATATCAATCTAGGATTAAAGTAATGTGTTGGAGATTGTTGTTGAATGAATCAAAGGGAGGTCACATTTCAATTCTGCTAGGGAATTGTGCTGGATTCGAGTCCATCTTTTACCCCAAATCTCGATTGTCCAGACAATGTTTCTCTATATGGCCACGTGACCCAATGCCTTAGTGAACCTTGCCATGTTGTCATTGCATGGAAATTGTGCTGATGATATTGTGCCAACTTTCAGAAACCAAATACGCCCACCTACTCACTCTTGGGCTACTAACTGCTCTCAACTATAATTTCCAACCCCTCTAAAGCGCCCTAGCTATAGTGACCTTCTCAAACCTTCTTGCAACACTGTTACAATTTGAGCACTGTGAACAATGACACCACACTACAAGTTGTAAACACCACCCAATAACCCGCAACCCCCAGCCTATCCCTTGGGTTCCTCCCCCCCAAACCAACTCCAAACTTTTCCACCCCTTCAACCCATATACACAACGGATTTTGCTTCCTCTAGAAGCCAGGGTACAGTAATTATAGTGGCATGTTCAGGTAGTGAGCCCTAAGAGCCACCCCCCTCTACCCTAGAGTCTTCCAGAAATTAATGATGAGTGAAAGTAAACACTGACCCCTAGAAAGATGCGTTGGACCTCCATAAATTAAGAAGAGAAGGCCATAACCTTCCAAGGCCTCTAACTCCATGTAGGTGCCCGTAGAAGAAAAGGAGCAGGGTGTTAGGTCAGAGACAAGCCCAAGAGGTCACCCAACAAGCCTTAGCCCCTTCTCTAGTGTCGAGAGAACCAATAAGCAAGATGTTTTGTCCCCCTACCTATCAAGCCCCCCCCCATGTTCTATCACCAGACTCAACTATTAATCCTAAGGACAAATCGACATAACCGTCAAAAATGAAATTGAACCAACAATTAAGGCAAAAGCAGGCCAACCATGAGGATAGGCTCAATAAATTTACCATAGGGTTGAAGACAAGTATGCATCCCAAATGTTCTTCCCCTTCGCCCGATCCCCACCTTTGCCACCCTAACAAAACCACGAAGACGCACAAAGATGGACTAGGGAGAGCACCTCTTGCCTGGGTCCCAAATTCACTTGAATTAAACGAGCGAGGAGAATTTAACATCGCCACCGCAATAAAACCATGAAGACATGCAAAGATGGACTAGGGAGAGCACCTCTTTCCTGGGTCCCAAATTCGCTTGAATTAAACGAGCGAGGAGAATTTAACATCGCAACTGAAGCCTTCTTGAATTCCCTCTGAGTCCTCTGCAACTTGTGAAATAGGGGTTGACATAGACAAAATGCCGCCCTACACAATTAACCTTCCAACTGCTCCCACCACCTTAATGCCCATACTCAAACTTAGCCAACATTGCAGTGTAAATCATGCTCTGCCATATATCTTCCTACCCTTATATGGAAGGATCTTCGTACGCATGATATAGAGCACGTAGTTGACACACATTGCTAACCAATATGCCAAGTGGCTGAGGATGGTGGGGCCCTTTTGTCCCTTTAGTACTATAGTTATTCACTCCATCAGGTATTTTATTTAAAAAAAATCATAAAAAAAAGAGAGTATATAATAGTTAAAAATATTAATTAAATTATTGTTGATTTCAAGACTTCGTCATATTATAATATTATATATAATTTATTATTATTATTTTATATATAAAATAATTTGTTGTAAAAAATTAATTTTCCACAAGTAATATATATATATATATATATATAAAATAAATAACAAAAAAGAATTCTCAACATTAAACTTTAGATAAATAACATAAAGTTTTGGTCAACGGTAAAACAATACAAAATTAAAGTAAAATTAAATGAGAAACAACATAAATTTTTGATCAAAATAAACTAATACAAAGTCAAAACAAAATTGAATAAATTTATAATAAAATATTTATTTTCTTTTTTACCATAAAAATAATAATATTAAAATTTACAATTTGAACAAAATTCTTACAATCATATTTAAAACATAACAGTGACAAATTTAAAAAGATATAATAAAATTTAAATAATCTCTAATAAAAGAAAATAGAAAAATTTAAAGCATTTAATATTTTATAAAAATAACAATATTAAATAAATTTTTAATAAGACACTTGCCCTCATTACACATCAATACTTTGACAAGGGTCATGTAAAACCTTCACATATGTCCCCACCACAAATACAAAAAGCGTCCTCAACCCTCAATAAATCAAGTGTCAATGATCTTTCACAATGATCACCCATAATAGTGAGGGGAATTGAAAATTAGTAATATTAATACCAAAAATATAATTTCAATTTAAAGTTTTCTATACACTAAACTCATTCTCAAACTTTCATTTTTTTGAAATTGAAATTTAAAAAAGTTAAATTTCCATAACTTTTTCAATTAAATAAGAAAAAATATTCAAATTCCTAAATTCCTAAAAATATTAAAATTAAAAAACATATTTAAAAAATATTAAAACCAATTCCATACAACTTTACAATAAACATTATTGAATAAATTCTAATAATCGAATAAACTTATGTAAATTCCTAATAATAATTAATTTTAATATTATTATCATTAATAATTAATTTTAATATTATTATAATTTATTAAGTAATAAACTCAAACCACACTCAACTTAATATCATTATCATTTATTAGGTACAAAACTCAAACAACCATCATCTTAAAATGGAATATCCACATATATTAAATTTTGGGTTTTAAATAAAATTTTGGGTGTGTTACATGTTAAGTTTACAAATAAGTATAGAAATATTCTATTCTATAACAATTGATGAAATGAATAAATGAACTATAAAGTCTTTTCGTATCATTTTTATTTTATTATATTATATTTTGATGTTATTAAATTTACTTAAAATGATTTATAGATAATTTATTTGATGAATAAAAAATAGGATATATTTTTTATTTATTTATTTTATTTTTATTTTTTAAATTTTATTTAAATATAGTTAGAGATTATAATTAATTTTTGGAATCTAAGTTTTTGTGATCCATCATATAAATTTTGTAAAATTCTTTCGGTAATAATTACATGCAATGGAATATGATCGAAGCGTTTCGAACCAACCAGTGTGGTTCATCATCAGGACTATGTGAGAGATCAAATCCGGATATTAAGTATAAACAGATGTAGAAATTATTATTATTATAGAAATTAGGTTTTGAAGAATCAATTTTAAATTTTTCCTTTTTTTGAAGGTCCCATCGATTTTATCTTAGTCGTAACCATCATCATCATAACATGTATTTTTTTAATGTTATTTTAATATATAATTTTTCATATATATATATATATATCCCTTTTTTTGACTATAGAAACAAGATTTTGAAGAATCAAACTTAATACTTTCTCCTCTCTTAAAAACCGTTAGACCGTATTGGTCTTAAAAGACGGTAACCATGACCACCACCATTATCATAAACTATTAAATTTACTTAAACTGATTTATAAATAATTTATTTGATGAATAAAAAATATAAATCATTTTATATTTTTAATAAGTTTATTTAAATATAATTAAAGAATAAAGATATAACATGTAATTTTTTATTATTTTAATATTTATTTTTTCAAATATTTTTATATGAATAATTTATATTTTTAATTATTTTTTTTGAATAATTTATATTTTAAAATTATATTTTAGTTATTTTAATAAGTTTATTTAAATATAGTTAAAGAATAAAAATATAACATGTATTTTTTAATATTTATTTTTCAAATATTTTTATATGAATAATTTATATTTTTAAATTACATTTTAGTTGAATATATATATAATTTTTGAGGGAATTTGAATTAATGATATATAAAGAGTGTTTTAATGATGATGATGATGATGGTTAACGTCTATTGAGACCAATCTTTGGTCTATCGGACCTAAAGATTTAAGATTTTATTCCTATGCTCAAAAAGCTTGGAGAGAAGCTTCTCGAGCTCACTATAATTTTGACATCTTAAAAGGCTAGGAAGGTCAGTATTGCAACAAAGATTATGAAATTGAGCTCTAATGTGGTTGTACGCGGGGCACTGTAAGAGGAAGTGATTTTCATCCTCGATGTTTATATTCTCACAGAGATGGTAGATCCTTTCCATCCATGGTGTTTTAAGAACTGTCCAACGACCTGTATCACTATGGAGCTCATGAGAGTTCGTTCTAATCTTGGCTATATTAATTTTCTTCTTTGAGCTAGTTAAAACAAAGAGATACTTTTGATCTTCTAAGGTGGGGTTGATGACCTCCTTATAATACCTTAATTTTCTTTTAGCTGCTAGATCTTTCTCACACCACATTTTTTCTTTGAACATAGAAGTAACAATTTTTTTAATGTTATTGATGTTTTGCAATGCAACATTCTCCTCGATCTCCCAATGGTTTAACCAAGCCCTGCTGTCTTTATACCAACCTCGTTTAAGCCTTGGTGGTTTTGGGTGGAATTTAAAGCTAGCTTAGGAAGTCTATGGTCTCCTATGCTATTGAGCTTGTGCTTGTACAACGAAGCCTAGTCATAGCTAGGCTCTCGATAGGAAACCCACTTCTATAAGGAGAATAGGATAGGGTGTATTGCTTTTAATTTTAAGGTTATACGTTATAAAATGCTTCGGATTTGCTCAATCTTTCTCAGGGATTCTCTAGAGATGCTACAACCCCAAATCTCACATCCATATAAGATAACGGGAGTGACTAAAGTTTCGAAGAGGAACTTCTTTCTATCCCACATTATGAGGTTTGTCCATTTTACAATTATTTTCAAGACCAAAATAAGCTTTCCACCCCCCATAATCCTTTTCGAATGCTATAGTTCCGGTTGAGCTTGTGATGAATATCAATTCCTAGGTACTTGTAAGAAGACACTTCCTCCAAGTTACTATTGTCATACATAAAATTAGAGTAAGTGTCCTTCTTGGATTTGATAATCATAATTTTGTTTTGTCGGTATTGCGGACATACCCATGGTAGAGCGAAAATTAAGAATTCCAAGTTGCTTATTAAGATCATATGGGCACCTTGTGAGAAGAACAATATCGTCGCATAGAGAAGAAGGATGATGACTATCCATAAGATCATGCCATCATCACTTCCTCTAACAACCTTCTAACTTTGTCGATGTAAATGCCAA